>JAMPIV010008036.1:395000-608504 GCA_024509875.1 Oreohelix idahoensis | reverse complement strand
GACGGATGAAAAAGGCAAGAGGAAATATATTAAAACATCCTCATACCAATATGTGAATGAGCTGACCACTCGGTTAAAAAACTGGCTGGAAACTTGCCAATGAAAATTTGCAACAAGCCAGGAAGAAACATGCTGCCTATTATAACAGGAAGGCGAAAGACAGAAATTTGGCTGTGGGAGAGAAAGTACTGCTTCTTTTGCCCGGGAGTCAGAATAAGTTACAAATTGGATGGCAAGGTCCATATATAGTTCTAGAGAAGGTGTCTAGAACAAATTATAAGATAGATAAGAAGGGGAAAGAAAAAATCTATCATGTGAATCTCCTGAAGAAATATTTGGAAAGAGAACATCAGGAAGAGACACACTTGTTGACCTTGTCCATCGCCATGGAGATGAAAAAGGAACCACTTTCATCATTTGAATATCCATTACACCCCTGTGAGACAGCAGCACAGGTGAAAATCAGTACACATTTAACGAAAAATCAGAAAGAGAGAGTGCAACAGGTTCTAAATAATCATGCAGAGGTGTTAACAGACCGACCAGGGCATACAAACCTATTGGAATATGATATGAAACTAATAGACCCCACACCTGTCTGTATGAAGCCTTATTCGATTCCTTTTGCTAAGGAGAAAGCTTTGAAGGAAGAGATAGACTATTTGTTGAAGGAAGGAATTATTTCACACAGTGAATCCTCGTATAGTTCCAGTGTTGTACTTTTAAGGAAACCCTCTGGAGAACATAGACTCTGTATAGATTACAGGAGACTGAATGCTATTACAGAAGGACAGGTGGATCCATTGCCGGATACAAATCAGTTGTTTGCCAGACTAAATAAAGCTAAGTATTTCTCAAAAGTGGATTTGAGTAAAGGATACTATCAAATTCCAGTAAAGCCTGAGGTTAGACCATATCTAGCTTTTAGTACCTCAGAAGGACACTATGAGTTTAACAGATTGCCATTTGGATTGAAGAATGCACCTAGTGTATTCTCTAGAATGATGAGAAAATTATTGGACCCTCTGAATAACCCATGCATTACAAATTTCATGGATGATATCCTTATAGCAACAGAAACATTTGAGGAACACATTGACTCTCTGAACATGCTGTTTAATCGACTTAGGGAAGCGAATTTAACAGCCCGACCAACCAAATGTTGCGTTGGATGTAAAGAATTGGAATTTTGTGGGACACACAGTTTATCAGGGAAACATGACCCCTGACCCAAAAAATTTAGAGAAACTAAAGAAAGCCCCGAGGCCACAAACCAAGAAAGACGTGAGATCCTTTGTCTCATTATGTGGTTTCTACCAAAAGTATATCAAAACTTTAATTCCATATGTGCACCGTTAACGGAGTTGACACGTAAAGGACACCCAGATCGAATTACATGGACACCACAATGTGAAATGGCTTACCAAGAATTGAAGGAAAAGCTCACAAGTAAACCTATTTTGAAACTACCTGACTTAAGTCAGGAATTTGTAGTAAGGACTGATGCCAGTAATATTGGGTTAGGTGCAACTCTGCTACAGAAATCAGATGCATTGGATGGGGAACTAAGCCCAGTGGCATATGCTAGCAGAAAGTTGAATAAAGCTGAAACCAACTACTCAACTAGCGAAAAAGAATGTCTTGCAGTAATATGGGCGATAAAGAAATTCAATATTTATCTGTATGGGAAGGCATTTAAGTTGCAAACGGATCACAAACCTTTGTCGTTTCTGGCACAGGCTAGGCATGAGAACTCTCGTTTACTCCGTTGGTCTTTATTGATCCAGCCCTATGAGTTTTGCATAGAGTATATAAGTGGAAAAACAAATCTGGGAGCGGATTTTTTAAGCCGCCATCCGTGTGATGAGAATCACCGTAAGCCCCAGAAATAATAATAAATTTCTCTATGTGTATATAGAATTATAGACTGACATATAACGTCTGTTTTAAGAGGGGAGGATTTGTCGTGAGAAATTCTAATTCACATATATAAATTAAAAGTATATGTAAAGCCTAACAAATAAATTCTATAAAAGGAAGAAGAATGGTAAAGAACAGTGCTGTCACAATGACAGTACTCGAAATCCCCTTTGTTTTATGCTTCGTCTGCAAATTGTAACGTTTCCACGTTAAATATAAGCCACTGCATAAATACAAGCGTTTCCACAACACATTAAAACGGGTATTGCATTTCTAAGAAAAACATTGAGAGGCACACTGCGTAATGACCTAAATTAATCCTAACATTAATTATACTACGTTACCAAAACGAACGAACAGATGGACTCAGATAGAAAGAAGGGAGGGCTGAAGGCAGCAACACAAGCAACACTAAACACGCGTCTCGCTATATTAATGCCACCCCTAACACGCGTGTAAGGCCACATGCACTAACTTTATTTCAGACGGACAGTGATAAAAACACTACCCTTCCCAGAGTTAGGTTTTAAAACCTGAAAAACGCTTATTGGGGAAACCTGACATTCTACTGTTTTATGTCCGAAATCCTGACATTAGTCTGACAGTACAGCAGGACAGGTGGCGGTTCTAACATAAAAAATAAAAAAACAACTACACGACTATCCTAGAAAATACATATTTTGAACGCAGCCACTTAGCTCCATTAAACTTATATATTTGGATTCCTTAAGACTTGCTAACAAAGAATATGTTAAGTGTTACGCAAATAGTCCAGGAATTAATAAATTATAGGCAAAAGAAAATAGTGAGGGTGTCAGACAGCCCCAAAACATCAGAATCGCTCAGTGAAAGAATTTTAAACCACCATTGTACGGAAATAGGCCACAAGTTACATTTGAATTGATTGGATGGAATGATATGTAAGGCTAAACACGATTAGTCGGACTATAAATGCTATCTTTTGTTGTCAAGGGAGACGGAAGTAAGAGTACTTTTTTTCAAACGATTGGGTAGAGATGGCCTGATTGGTTAGGTCGGTTAATATAGTTAATTGATAGCGTTAGTTCGAGACCACTAGTTCAAATAAGCTTGATAAAGCAACAGTGCGTTGAAGCCAGCTCATATTTTTGCTAAATAAAAGCCTGGAACATAAGCAGATGGGAATTTGTGCCAGTATTTGTGCCAGAATTCATTGCTAGTCAACGTATCTGTGTTTATTTCCATGAATTGTGGTAGGCTGAAATATTTGATCTCTTTTTAATGAAAATTGAATGTACATTGATAATTTATGTCTGTATATATGTGCAGTTCAGTATCGAACAAGAGGCAAGGCCTATAATATATATATAGTGCTCCAACCTGAACAGAAGGTGTCGGAGAAAAGTAACACTACATGGAATTACCAGATAGTACACTGACACCTACCTTATGATATGGAAGGACTTATAGCTGAAAGTGCAGAGGCGTAGTAACCATTAAGGAGGTTAATACTGGAGTAAACTGCTTCAGAAGAAGATAGCAGTAAAAATAAAGCTCTGAACTCTGTGTTTGTGATGTATTGTGCTCAGTCTAGCCAGATAGTATAAATTAGTTCTGAAGTAGGAGGTACATCCTTCTTGTTTCAGGGACTGTGGTCCTAGTATTGAAGCCGCACCTGGTCTGAGCGTTTGCTGAATCCAGAGGCTGACAGCATACTCTTGGGTCCCTATAGTAACCAGTGAGGTGTCTTCAGAAACAGTGAATAGTCGAGCAGAGGAGTCCTTGCCTGCCGCCATCACGAAAGTTAAGCCCACTGTGGCCAAAAGAGCTCAACACTATGTACCCCTCGTAAATGACACTAACTTAATTAAAGAGGGGCAATTAATTGTTTTAATGTTCGGAACTGAGACCATCTCCAATACTAGTTCCAACATACACAAGCACATGCAGTCATGATGTCTAATAAGAATCTATCTTGAAGAACAAAACCAGTATTACCTCATATTACCACATCACAACTCACACACATAGAATACTAATATTGTATGTCAATGCAAAGACCACATTTATATCTGTGTACATAATATTTGAAATTACATGTTATTATTTGCCTGGTTCACTGTGTAGTTGAATCAGGATCACTATTGTAGAGAAAATCAATACATATGTACATATCTGAAATTTATCATTGAATCTTTTAAGATAGTCTTCTAGAGTGTTGACTGTTTGTGAGTGTCACAGTATTGTCAAGTGTGGTGGAATAATTAAATTGTTTATCTGTTGTTGTTGTGGTGACTTACACTTCATCATTTGCATAACCCTAGACATATAACGTTGCCAACACAATATTCCAGAATAATTCTGACTGAGATATAAATATGTGGCAGTAAGTAAGGTTATCTGTAAAACACTACACATATTAGATACAGATACCTTCACAGCTGATCTCAGTCAGTACACTAAGTCCCTATAAATATTTATATCATCCCATCTTACCACACTGACGTTCATCATTTATGTCTCCATCTTCAAGTGCTGACAATCTACTTTACTAGTAGATGTTATTGCTTTTAACCGGGACACACCGTCCTTCATTTATATCAGACCATTGTTCCTAGCTCACATACATAAATACTTTCAATGGTTCTCACTTTGTCGTGGCACGCCCCTGGTAAGCATCGAGACGTGATCTTTAGTTACTTTGGAAAGGAAATATTATGAGCGCAAGGATGTTTGATTATAACTTATTTTTTTAAACTTTTGTAGGTAAAGATGATTGCAATGTTTATATAGATTGGGTGAGTGTGGTGAGATGGATGTTAGATAATAAAATAGTTCCCATGAATAGAGAAGAGAACTGGTGAACTAGCGTTAGGGATGGTACAGGACAAATCAGGTAGATAACTACACAGTTCTAGGTGGTAGCTGTAAAATAAAGCTGTGAAGTAAGTCAATTTCTCGCTAGAACTATTGTTAAGGATAGATCTGGAGATAAAATAATGTAGCATGTTACTTGGGACCCCAAGATGCAGCAATAGTGAATGCAGTCAGCGACCCATAGCTGTACTGCTTGCATCAGGACCAGCGAACCAGAGCTGGTCATGACCGCACTCCACCTCCACGTGGTGGTCCTGGAAACAGTCTGCAGCAGTGCAGTCTGGCTGAGCGAGTGCGGATCGCAATGGGAAGGCAAACCCGGTCCCTAAAAAATGCCGTGCTGAAGTCGGATGTGTCGACCGAATGGTGCAGATATCACAGCTTAGGCGTAAACAGACACAACGCAACCACCGTCCTTTTCAGGGCGAACGAGGAAGAAGAAGACTACACGCTAGCACATGCCCATTTTATGTGAGGAATTGTGTTCGCCTGTAGTCAAACTACTTTTTGCACGAAGCGTTCACCCGTGGTGAGCGACAGTCAACTAGTGACGTTATTTTCGTCACATGTCGTGGGGTCAGTGTGTTGTTTATTTGGGCGTTCTTATTCGTTCACTGGTTTGAAGTGGACGTGATTTCTTCTAAGCTCCAGGATTTTATGGAGAGTGTGTTTTTCCTAACTGGGACATTAAATGTATTTTTCAAAGGCCGCCACCTTGTTAAGAAGGTTCTAGATGGGGAAGGAAACTTATTGAGAAGTCTTGCACAACCCCTTTTGATATTTTCGTAAGGAGTATCTCAAAGAGATTGAGGTAACTGAGTTTAGGTCGCCATCATCAGTTTGTTCGCCACATTACTTGGGTACCGGGAATATTGCCCTACCTATTAGTACACGGCCAGGATTGATAAGAGATTTAAGGATATCTCTCAACATATTTACTTTTACTATTAACAATGGAGATGAAGAAAGCCTATTGATTGAGGCTCGTTATTGACTGACGTAACTGCTTATCGCATTTACATGTTTTCCTGCCAAATACTATGCCATGTATATATCTTGATGGATGTCTCCTTGTGATGAACGTTACAATAAATGTCAACCATGTTTTCCCATGGACCTGTTCACCTGCCGGCTTGTGTTATATATGCTGACCATAATGTCCTGTATGAAAGCCTGCAATCATTCGTGTATCCTGCATGATCCTCTATATTTATTCCAGCGTAACAACTATCATATACTCCAAGTGTGACTCTATTAATAGTTGACATGAATGCAGCTCGTTAATTATCCCTACCAGTAAAATATCAAATATTGTTTTTAATACACACAAGAACCAAAATGTCGAACTGTAACTGGAATTAAAATAACTGCAGTGTATAAACTAAATCATTACACTTAATAGTTAAGGTATGTAGTTAAAAATGTGCAGATGTATAAATATTTACACAATTTCACAAATGTTTCGTTTCTTCTGCTTATTTTTTTATTTTCCTGCTTTTCATCAGTTTCCTATTTCCTTGCAATAAAGGCGAAAATACCTATTTCTCTCATGTCTATACACCTGTAAAATATAAAGAAATATTGACTCTGTTCTGTCTTATATCATCATAGTATGGCCGTTGGTGACGTTTAGTTTTGATCCTCAATTCAACTTATCTTTCTTCAGTTTTTCACTCTACAGTTACGTCTGTAGCTGGATACTTTGTTAACTTCCCGAGAAACTTTATTCACCTGGACAGGTAGGTGCGATGCTACTGCCAGGCAATGCAGCGTTAGTCCTCTACTCATACACTGCAGTCTGTTATTCACTTCACCCGAAACTTTGTTTTGTGTCCCATTCTGGTTTAGGAACCTGCAAAATATGCACTACGCTATAGTATCTGTTATCTACAACTAAGACGCCCCTCCGTTGATGACTGGCCACTACTGATCAACATTCTCATTTTGACAGCATAGTCATGAAGCCGCGGTCATGTCAATTAAAAGAGTACATCATGCAAACGATATACAACAAAAGACTATAGACATCATTGTCAAATTTGTCTAAATTCTGTCTTAATCAATTTCCTTTGGTCTTAGTTACGCCATAGTTGTTTCTCTTTATAAAAATGTGTTTTGTGCCTTATCGAAGAAGAAGAAAAATAAGAAGAAAAAGAACTCTTGTGCGCATAGCATTTAAAAGTTAAGCCGTAAGTTTATATTGCTAGCATTTTGTAGTCCTGACAAGGACTCTAGCTGCGTCAATACTGTTCAGGATTGTTTCAGGTTATATTTAGCTGGAGACCAACTTCATCTATCAGTGTAGTTTTAGGAATACCAATATAAGACACAAGCATGTCAATCAAAGTCAGTCTTACATTAATGTTAAATATTACATAAAATTACATGACACAAAGCTGCTTTATAAACTCAACAATCAATACATTTTTACCATACCTCTCAGACACATAATTACGAGGACTGGATGCATGCTTACAGCTAAGCGATTGGCTCACACGTGCAGTTCAGCTTGGCTTCTCTCAGCTGTATGTTGTGACTTGTGGCTTTTTACACATGTAGCTCAGTCTGCTGGACGTTTTCTCAGTTTTAAGATCTTGAAGTGTGTGGTGAAGTGGGATGTTATAAATATGTATAGGGGACTTAGTGTACTGACTGAGATCAGCTGTGAAGGTATATATATCTAATAAGAGTAGTGTATTATATATAACCTTACTTGCTGCCACATATGTATACCTCAGTCAGAATTATTCTGGAATAGTGTGATGACTACGTTGTATGTCTAGGGTATGTGTATGATGAAGTGTAAGTCATAACAACAACAGACAGATAAACAATTTAATTTATTCCACCACACTTGACAACACTGTGACACACACATACATATAACACTCTAAAGGATATCTTAAAGGAGTCACTGATAACTTTTCAAATAACAATATGTATTCATTGCTGTTATGAATGAATATGTGTCCTGATTCAAATACAAAGGGAACCAGGAATCACAATCAATTTTACTTACAAGTTATATGTACAGAATTTATCAATATGAATATTGTAGTGACATATATTATTAAAAGTATCCTATGTGTGTCAGTTGTGTAGTAGTAATATGAGATAATACTGGTTTTGTTTTGTTCAAGCTCTGTTGGTATTTGTCATCATGACTTCAATAGTTTGTCTTTATTGGAACTAGTATTGGAGATGTTCTCAGTTCCTGATATTAAAACAATTTACTTCCCCTCTTAAGTTTATGTTACAATGTTATTTTAAGATGGGGGTACATAATTTTGAGCTCAGCTGGCCACATCAGCTTATCTTGCGTGATGGCGGCAGGAAAAGACTCCTCTGCTCGATTTCTCCCCTGGGCTCTGGAGACACCTCACTGATAGCTAAATGGACCAAGGAGTATGCTGTCCGACTCTGGATTCAGCAAAGCTCTGACCAGGTGCTGCTCAATACCATCAAGACCACGGTCCCTGAAAACAAGAGGATGTACCTTCTACTTCATAACTAATTTATACTCTCTTTTTACACTGAGCACAATACATCACAAACATTGAGTTCAGAGCGTTAGGCCAACTGTCAGCTTCATCTGAAATACTTTATACCAGTATTAACCTCCTTAATGGTTACTACGCCTCTGCACTTCCAGCATTATTTCTTTCTAATCAATCATCTAGGTGTCAGTGTACTGTTTGGCCATTCCATGCAGTTTTACTTTCCTCCGACACCTTCTGTTCAGGCTGGAGCATTATAGGCTTTACATCATGTTTGCTACTGAACTACACATATATACAGGCATAAATTAACAATTCACATTCAATTTTCATTAAAAGATACTGAATGTTTCAAGCTTACCACAATTCATGGAAACAAACACAGATACGTTGATTAGCAATGAATTCTGGCACAAATACTGGCACAAATTCCCATCTGCTTATGTTCCAGGCTTTTATTTAGCAAAAATATGAGCTGGCTTCAACGCACTGTTGCTTTATCAAGCTTATTTGAACTAGTGGTCTCGAACTAACGCTCCTAAGTGAGTATATCAGCGAGTCTGGCCAATGGAGCCACGTTTCGACAAGTGTTTGAAAAAATTTTACCTTCCTACGTCTCCCCTAACAACCAAGATAGTATTTATAGCCCGACCAATCGTGGTTAGGCTTTCATTTGTTGCGCTCCAATCAATTTGGAGGTTACATGGTAGGCTATTTCTGTAACGTAAATTTTTTTCAAACACGTTAAAAAAAAATCTTATGAGCAGAAATGATTTTATGCTGTCAGGCACCCCCAATATTTTATTTTGGTTATAACTTGTTAATTCCTAGACTATTTGCGTAACGTTTTACATATTCTTTGTCAGCAAGCCCTAAGGAACCCAAATATATAAATTTAAAAGAGCTAAGTGGCTGCGTTCAAAATATGCAATTTCTAGGATAGTCGTGTAGTTGTTTTTTTTTATTTTTTTATTTTTTATGTGAGAACCGCCACCTGTCCTGCTGTACTGTCAGACTAATGTCAGGATTTCGGACATAAAACAGTAGAATGTCAGGTTTCCCCAATAAGCGTTTTTCAGGTTTTAAAACCTAACTCTGGGAAGGGTAGTGTTTTTTATCACTGTCCGTCCGAAAAAGTTAGTGTATGTGGCCTTACACGCGTGATAGTAGTAATTGTGTATCGCGTTACGCTTGTTGGGGTGGCATTAATAGCGAAACGCGTGTTTAATTTTGCATGCGTTCCTGATTTTCAGCCCTCCCTTCTCTCTATCCTTTAGTCCATCTGTCTTTAGTTACGCCGTGTATAAAATGGAATGAATGAAATATTAAAATTAGGTCATTGTTCAGCTTGCGTATCTCAAATGTTTTTCCAAGAAATACAGCACACGTTTCATTGAAGAAAGCGGGTAATAATATAGTAGGCTTTTACTATCAACGTGAAAGCGTTACAATTTGCAGACGAAGCATAAAACAAGGGGGATTTCGAGTACATTCTTGTGACAGCACTGTTATTTTACCATTGCTCTTTTCTTTATTAGAATTTATTTGTTAGGCTTTATATTTACCTGATAATTTATATATGTGGATTAGAATATTTCACGACACCTCCCCTCTTAAAACAGACATCCCATGTCAGTCCTTTATTCTATATACACATAGATAAATGTAAGTCAACTTGACTTTACTCTGCTGTGGTGCTATCATGGTTTTATGTAGTTGGGTCCATTCAGAGTAGGCACTACTCTTGAAATCTGCCTCAGACTTCTACAACCAATAATATATTTCGGTTATGTTACTGAACAGCCGCAAGTGTGAGTGCTTGTCTTAATGCTGCTTCGCAACCCGTATTCACCATTTCTCTTCTCTGAGTCTGCGCAATGACATGTCCAGAGAACATTATATTTCCCTCAAAATGTACGTTATGAGGAGATAACATATACCTGGTGATAGCAGAGTTTTCGTAGTGGATCCCATAATCTTCTTATTATCCTGTATGAAACATTCGGAATATCCTCAATCAAAGAGGCAACTCAGGGATTCATTACGTTCCTCCGAAATGTTTACATCCAACAATTTTGTCTGATCTCAGGTTTTACTGGAATCTGATATTATCCTTTACTCAGATCCACCCTTGAGAAATATTTAGCTTTATTTAGTCTGGCAAACAGCTGATTTGTATCCGGCAATGGATCCACCTGTCCTTCTGTAATAGCATTCAGTCTCCTGTAATCTATACAGAGTCTATGTTCTCCAGAGGGCTTCCTTAAGAGTACAACACCGGAACTATATGAGGATTCACTGTGTGAAATAATTCCCTCCTTCAATAGATAGTCTATCTCTTCCTTCAAAGCTTTCTCCTTAGCAAACGGAATCGAATATGGTTTCATACAGACAGGTGTGGGGTCTATCAGTTTCATATCATATTCCAATAGGTTTGTATGCCCTGGTCGGTCTGTTAACACCTCTGCATGATTATTTAGAACCTGTTGCACTTCTCTTTCTGAGTTTTCGTTAAATGTGTACTGATTTTCACCTGTGCTGCTGTCTCACAGGGGTGTAATGGATATTCAAATGATGAAAGTGGTTCCTTTTTCATCTCCATGGCGATGGACAAGGTCAACAAGTGTGTCTCTTCCTGATGTTCTCTTTCCAAATATTTCTTCAGGAGATTCACATGATAGATTTTTTCTTTCCCCTTCTTATCTATCTTATAATTTGTTCTAGATACCTTCTCTAAAACTGTATATGGACCCTGCCATCCAATTTGTAACTTATTCTGACTCCCGGGCAAAAGAAGCAGTACTTTCTCTCCCACAGCCAAATTTCTGTCTTTCGCCTTCCTGTTATAATAGGCAGCATGTTTCTTCCTGGCTTGTTTCAAATTTTCATTGGCAAGTTTCCAGCCAGTTTTTAAACGAGTGGTCAGCTCATTCACATATTGGTATGAAGATGTAATGTTTTCCTCTGCCTTTTCATCAGTCCACGTTCTTAACAAAGCTACATGTGGACCTTTAATTGTGTGGATCTATTTGTCCATGCACCGGTATGGTCTCTTCCACTCGAAGCTCTGTAGTGATGATTTTTCTTCCCAGAATTATCAGTCACAAAACGACCGCTACCAATTCTTTTCCTGGGGCTTTCTCCCCACTTAAAATTCTTGATGAGAGATTTCCTCTCTACATCTTCTTCCTCCAGTTTGTTTAAGTCCGATTGAGGGATTGTCGGCTTATCCTGGGGTAAGACATCTTTTTGCACTCTCCGCATAGTGGCCATTGTAAAACAGTTAAGTGAAGCTTGTCCGTGAAAAGGGGCTTCCCATTCCATTTGGTCCACTTTATCAAATCTATTTTTCTTTTTATTATCAGGCCTAATTTTGCCCCGTGGCGTGTCCAGGTCCTGATCAATGTTCCCACTTGTGGGTGTTCCCTCATGTGCTATGCTACACCTTTCTACAAAATTCTCAATGTCCCATCTTGCTTTGGGCCAATAATAATTGTGAGCCACCTTTTGAATGATGGTACCTATCTTCTCATGGTCCCCATCTGGTTTCACATGTAGGCTCCTTATTAAGTCTGCCCTATATCTTTTTGGAAGTACCAGCTGTCCCTGACCTTTGGATCTAGCTCCAGTCTTCCTATACATCAACTTGTTTTTCATGTAAAAATCTCCCTTGCCTGGAGTTGTATGACAAGTTGACACTTTTCTGAAACAAGGCTTGAGTGTTTTATCCCCAGCCTGTGCCTTCCTCATCTCTTCTGGAGTGGTATCCAACATAATATCCTCCTCCTGTCTTGAGGTCGACCTGACCTGAAGGGTTGCCATATACACAGGTTTCCTTCTGCAACGGTCAGTGTCATGATTGTCCATCTGACAATTCTTACACCACCTTTTTCCTTGGTTGAAAGATTTTCTTTCATCATATTTCCTTTCATCGAATTGTGGGAATTTATTTTTATTTTCATACCGTGGCCTATCAAACTGGTGATTACCTTTGTTTTGATCCCTAGGATCAAATTTATTAAAGTTCTGTGGTGCCCTAAAGTTATCCACTTGTTTCTTTTTATTACCTGTTACCTCTGCTTGAGCTGCTTGATACCTTTCAGCAACATTTAGCAACTCACCCAGCCTCTCTGCACCTTGTTCCATGAGAAACTTTCTCAGGTCTGGAGCCATGGACTCTCTTAGCTGCTCTATAAGGACCATTTCCTTAAGATCTTGGGTTTTCCCCAGAGAAGTCCATTTCTCCAAGTATGTCTCTATTCGTGCAGAGAACTGGTGATAGGTTTCACCTGACAGTAGTTTAGCATTCCTAAATTTTTTCCTATAGAATTCTGCATTCTTTTCATATCTTAACAAAAGAGCCTGCTTTAGCATGTCATAATTTTCCTGATCACCTCTGCTCATTTTTGCAAAAACTTCATAAGCTGCCCCACGAAGTCCCTGAGATAACTTTAAGCTCCACCTTTCTCTCTCTAACCCATACGTGGTAGCTAATAGTTCATACCTATTTAGGTAGCTCTCTATATCATCGTCTTTCTCAACAAAATGATCTAAATGAAAATTCATAGCTGAGGTTGAGGCTCCTTGGCTAGCAGTGGCATCAGAGGCAAAGGGACTGGCACCATTTTCAGGAGCATGGCCCTGAAACTCAAACTCCCTTAGTCGTAACTCATGTTCCCTTTGTAATCTCTGCTCCTCCTTTTCTGCTTCCCTCTCTGCAGTCAATCTTCTTTCTTCTGCTTCCCTTTCTGCAGCTAATTTCTTCTCTTCCCTTTCTGCAGCTAATTTCTTCTCTTCCCTTTCTGCAGCCAATCTTTTGTCTTCTCTTTCTGCCTCCAATTTCTCAGCCTCAGCCTCAAATTGTAACTTCTTAATTTCCCTTTCAGCCTCTAACTTTCTTTCGGCCTCTTTTTCTAATCTTCTTTCTTCGCGTTCAATAAATTTGTCACATTCCGTAGTGACATAGGCAACCATAACTTGCCCATCTAATCCTAACTCTTTTGCAGTCTGAACAGCAGCAGATCGAAACTTGGCCAGGTCCGCCATTGTCTATCAGGTAAATTTATACAATGTCTAACCAACAATTCAATTTCTAAATATATATCTAATGGACAACACAGGCACCGTGAGCTCAACCTTATTTAATTCCACCCAAGGATACCTTTTAATTCTTATATTCCCTGAAGTGAATTACCCCCAATATTTTTAATAGGGAAAGATTCAAAATCCCGGACGAGCCCCCAATATATGTGGTGAAGTGGGATGTTATAAATATGTATAGGGGACTTAGTGTACTGACTGAGATCAGCTGTGAAGGTATATATATCTAATAAGAGTAGTGTATTATATATAACCTTACTTGCTGCCACATATGTATACCTCAGTCAGAATTATTCTGGAATAGTGTGATGACTACGTTGTATGTCTAGGGTATGTGTATGATGAAGTGTAAGTCATAACAACAACAGACAGATAAACAATTTAATTTATTCCACCACACTTGACAACACTGTGACACACACATACATATAACACTCTAAAGGATATCTTAAAGGAGTCACTGATAACTTTTCAAATAACAATATGTATTCATTGCTGTTATGAATGAATATGTGTCCTGATTCAAATACAAAGGGAACCAGGAATCACAATCAATTTTACTTACAAGTTATATGTACAGAATTTATCAATATGAATATTGTAGTGACATATATTATTAAAAGTATCCTATGTGTGTCAGTTGTGTAGTAGTAATATGAGATAATACTGGTTTTGTTTTGTTCAAGCTCTGTTGGTATTTGTCATCATGACTTCAATAGTTTGTCTTTATTGGAACTAGTATTGGAGATGTTCTCAGTTCCTGATATTAAAACAATTTACTTCCCCTCTTAAGTTTATGTTACAATGTTATTTTAAGATGGGGGTACATAATTTTGAGCTCAGCTGGCCACATCAGCTTATCTTGCGTGATGGCGGCAGGAAAAGACTCCTCTGCTCGATTTCTCCCCCTGGGCTCTGGAGACACCTCACTGATAGCTAAATGGACCAAGGAGTATGCTGTCCGACTCTGGATTCAGCAAAGCTCTGACCAGGTGCTGCTCAATACCATCAAGACCACGGTCCCTGAAAACAAGAAGGATGTACCTTCTACTTCATAACTAATTTATACTCTCTTTTTACACTGAGCACAATACATCACAAACATTGAGTTCAGAGCGTTAGGCCAACTGTCAGCTTCATCTGAAATACTTTATACCAGTATTAACCTCCTTAATGGTTACTACGCCTCTGCACTTCCAGCATTATTTCTGTCTAATCAATAATCTAGGTGTCAGTGTACTGTTTGGCCATTCCATGCAGTTTTACTTTCCTCCGACACCTTCTGTTCAGGCTGGAGCATTATAGGCTTTACATCATGTTTGCTACTGAACTACACATATATACAGGCATAAATTAACAATTCACATTCAATTTTCATTAAAAGATACTGAATGTTTCAAGCTTACCACAATTCATGGAAACAAACACAGATACGTTGATTAGCAATGAATTCTGGCACAAATACTGGCACAAATTCCCATCTGCTTATGTTCCAGGCTTTTATTTAGCAAAAATATGAGCTGGCTTCAACGCACTGTTGCTTTATCAAGCTTATTTGAACTAGTGGTCTCGAACTAACGCTCCTAAGTGAGTATATCAGCGAGTCTGGCCAATGGAGCCACGTTTCGACAAGTGTTTGAAAAAATTTTACCTTCCTACGTCTCCCCTAACAACCAAAGATAGTATTTATAGTCCGACCAATCGTGTTTAGTCTTATATTTGTTGCGCTCCAATCAATTTGGAGTTTACATGGTAGGCTATTTCCGTACGCAAGGTTTTTTTCAAACACGTTATAAAAAAAATTTTTATGAGCAGAAATGATTTCATGCTGTCAGGCATCCCCACTATTTTATTTTGGTTATAACTTGTTAATTCCTAGACTATTTGCGTAACGTTTTACATATTCTTTGTCAGCAAGCCCTAAGGAACCCAAATATACGAATTTAAAAGAGCTAAGTGGCTGCGTTCAAAATATGCAATTTCTAGGATAGTCGTGTAGTTGTTTTTTTATTTTTTTATTTTTTATGTGAGAACCGCCACCTGTCCTGCTGTACTGTCAGACTAATGTCAGGATTTCGGACATAAAACAGTAGAATGTCAGGTTTCCCCAATAAGCGTTTTTCAGGTTTTAAAACCTAACTCTGGGAAGGGTAGTGTTTTTATCACTGTCCGTCCGAAAAAGTTAGTGTATGTGGCCTTACACGCGTGATAGTAGTAATTGTGTATCGCGTTACGCTTGTTGGGGTGGCATTAATAGCGAAACGCGTGTTTAATTTTGCATGCGTTCCTGATTTTCAGCCCTCCCTTCTCTCTATCCTTTAGTCCATCTGTCTTTAGTTACGCCGTGTATAAAATGGAATGAATGAAATATTAAAATTAGGTCATTGTTCAGCTTGCGTATCTCAAATGTTTTTCCAAGAAGTACAGCACACGTTTCATTGAAGAAAGCGGGTAATAATATAGTAGGCTTTTACTATCAACGTGAAAGCGTTACAATTTGCAGACGAAGCAGAAAACAAGGGGGATTTCGAGTACAGTTATTGTGACAGCACTGTTATTTTACCATTGCTCTTTTCTTTATTAGAATTTATTTGTTAGGCTTTATATTTACCTTTTAATTTATATATGTGGATTAGAATATTTCACGACAAAGTGAATTGTTGGGAGTCCGGAATTGAGTCTGAACCAGGCTTATATACAGTTTTCCAGTCAGTATGATTTAATTGAGCTTGTGTCTGATTGGATCTCCCTCTCTCATTCCGATTTTGATTTGTTGATCTCCCATTCTCATTCAGATTAGTTTCTCTCTTTCATATCTTCTGCGTTTGATAGGTTCTCTTTTGGCATAATTAAGTAGTTCCCTGTTCTCAACTGACATAAAGAATTATATTTTGATTAATCATAAAAATACTTAATTACAGGGAAATTTCCAGAATGTTTTCGGCCCGTCTCGATACAGTGACGATGTACCTGCTGTGAGTAGAAATAAACTGGGATTTGTTTTTATTTTTTTTATTTTGTGAAATTCGTTTTTTAACTCCTAGTGGCCTCAATGATTAAGACTTTGGTTTATTATTCACCACGCAGAGGAATTATTTCTGGTGGCCAGTATTTATCTGTTCTACTGATGCTCTTTTTCTATTTTAATTTATTTTCCTGCTTCGTTTCTTGTGCTTCTTTTCCTTCTACTTTTCACCAGTTTCCTATTTCCTTGCAATAAAGGCGACAATACTTATTTCTCTCATGTCTACCCACCTGTAAAAACGGGTACCTGACTCTGTTCATAATTTAGGAAAGGCAAACGAACGCGAAGAAGGGAAATAGTCATCCCACCTCGTAAACCTGAGAACTACCATTAGTGAAGTCTCTGACACTTCTCTCCCCTACGACAATATCTGCAGTGAGTTACCGTTTTTTTCCATATGTCTCACAACAGCAGAGTACGGTGTTTTTCTTACATTCCCAAATAGTTATATAGCCAACATCGCCGGTTTATTAGAACAGTCTTATCACAATTTATGTAAAGAAAGATTTTTAAAATTGTAAGGGGTTCTGTGATCTTTTCTTTCGACCTTTAACCAACAGTGTTATCTAGAAAATTAAAATTTTCGCACCAGTCACTTGGCGTCACTCTTAACGGAGTTACAGCAATGAGGTAGTCTTGAATCGATTACCATCTGCAGCTTGTTGCTAGCATTCCGCCACCAGTGCCATGTTTGAATGGATCCAATACATCACAGATCTATCCCATCTCACTCTGGCTGACCTCCTGACAAACGAGCTGCAAAATAAATACGACATACCTAATTAGCGAAGTGAGCGCATTCAAATGTTCGCGGGTGCCAGAAAAAAAGACAAGACAAAAGAAAGGCGACTGAAATTGAAGAAGAAGGACAGAATATGTGTAGTGACCAAAGAGGACGAAGAATAACAGAAAAAATAGTAAAAGGAGTAGAAGAAACAGTTAAGGAAGAAAATGTTTTTGTTTGAATCCTTATCGCTAAAAAGGTAGCCAAAGGTCACGTGTTTTATTTTACTAGAGCAGTGTTTCTTAGAGGACCGGTCCCGTTTAGGTCATCTGAAGTAGCCTCGCTCCCATTAGACCACTTTAAGTAGCCTCGCTCCACATTAGACCACTTTAAGTAGCCTCGCTCCACATTAGACCACTTTAAGTAGCCTCGCTCCCCATTAGACCACTTTAAGTAGCCTCGCTCCCTATTAGACCATCTGAAGTAGCCTCGCTCCCATTAGACCACTTTAAGTAGTCTCGCTCCCTATTAGACCATCTGAAGTAGCCTCGCTCCCATTAGACCATTTTAAGTAGCCTCGCTCCCTATTAGACCATCTGAAGTAGCCTCGCTCCCCATTAGACCACTTTAAGTAGCCTCGCTCCACATTAGACCACTTTAAGTAGCCTCGCTCCCCATTAGACCACTTTAAGTAGCCTCGCTCCCTATTAGACCATCTGAAGTAGCCTCGCTCCCATTAGACCACTTTAAGTAGTCTCGCTCCCTATTAGACCATCTGAAGTAGCCTCGCTCCACATTAGACCATCTGAAGTAGCCTTGCTCCCCATTAGACCACTTTAAGTAGCCTCGCTCCACATTAGACCACTTTAAGTAGCCTCGCTCCCCATTAGACCACTTTAAGTAGCCTCGCTCCCTATTAGACCATCTGAAGTAGCCTCGCTCCCATTAGACCATTTTAAGTAGCCTCGCTCCCTATTAGACCATCTGAAGTAGCCTCGCTCCCCATTAGGCCATCTTAAGTAGCTTTGCTCCGTATTAGACCATCTTAAGTAGCCTCCTCCCTATTAGACCATCTGAAGTAGCCTCGCTCCCCATTAGACGACTTCAAGTAGCCTCGCTCCCTATTAGACCATCTTAAGTAGCCTTGCTCCCCATTAGATCATCTTAAGTAGCCTTGCTCCCCATTAGACCATCTTAAGTAGCCTTGCTCCTATTAGACCATCTTAAGTAGCCTTGCTCCCTATTAGACCATCTGTAGTAGTCTCGCTCCCTATTAGACCATGTTAAGTAGCCTTGCTCTCCATTAGACCATCTTAAGTAGCCTTGCTTCCTGTTAGACCATCTTAAGTAGCCTTGCTCCCTATTAGACCATCTTAAGTAGCCTCGCTCCCTATTAGACCATCTGAAGTAGCCTTGCTCCCCATTAGACCACTTTAAGTAGCCTCGCTCCCCATTAGACCACTTTAAGTAGCCTTGCTCTCCATTAGACCACTTTAAGTTGCCTCGCTCCCCATTAGACCACTTTAAGTAGCCTTGCTCCCCATTAGACCATCTTAAGTAGCCTCATTCCCCATTAGACCATCTTAAGTAGCCTCGCTCCCCATTAGACCACTTTAAGTAGCCTTGCTCCCCATTAGACCACTTTAAGTAGCCTCGCTCCCCATTAGACCACTTTAAGTAGCCTTGCTCCCCAATAGACCATCTTAAGTAGCTTTGCTCCCCATTAGACCATCTTAAGAAGCCTCGCACCCAAATTTCTTCTAGCTCCAAAATATTCCTGAAATACGAAAAAGAGAAATTTGTTTCAGGAAAATCTTATTTTATTACATAGTTTATATGATGATTCCCTGACATGTCTCGCACCCTAAGGCGTGCATGCATTACTGGTTGTTGTTTTTTAGGGATGTGAAGTTTGTCGCTCTTTCACAGCCAACGCCAAGTGGAACAATTCATGTATACAAATATATATTGTTATGTACATATATATATATATATATATATATATATATATATATATATATATATATATATATATATATATATATATATATATATATATATATATATATATATATATATATATATATATCTTGCTATCAATTAAGAATGTAATATAGAAAGGTGCATTGTGCGCCAGAAAAAAAAACATAGTCCTAGACTAGAATAAGGGCAAGGCTTCTTATATCTTGGACGTTTTTTGACGGATAATGGCAAATGAGAAACTCAAGAAAGGCAAATGAAGAACCAAGAACGCATTGAAAAGTTTGAGGCTGTTAGTTATTAACATGCAAATAAATAAATTAGCTACGAAGCATATATAGATATATATGTGTGCGTGTGTATATATATATATGTGCGTGTGTATGTATAACATTTCACTTCTCTACTACAGTATCTTGTATGAGACTCAATTATCTTACTTTTCCTTACTCTTAAATTAGAAATGTAACGTAATTTGGTCTCTGTTCGTCTTGTCTTTCCTGTATTATGTCATATCTTTTTAAACTAATCGTTTGTTTTATGTGATAACATGATACATATTTTCATTGTATTCACTTCGACATATCTTATCAGTTGTTGTTTTCTTCCTCAGACTAGTCAACATCAGGGGATAACAACAGCGCAGATTTGTAGAAACGTTGAGAAACTTTGACTTGCAAAACGTCTGAATAAACCGCTGGGAATAACATACAATAGTTTGAATAGAACAAAGAATAAATTTAGACGCGAGTCTTGGTGCATCAACTTATCAACTGACTTCTACATGTGATGTCAGCAGACTAAATGTGACAGAAAGTACAGACTGGAAGTTGCATGTAGGATCTAATGTTTTAGCGCTGATTTCGGATATTATTTTGTGTAATACCCAGCATGCAGTTTCACGTAGAGCTGATTTTCGCCGATATATATCTGATACTGGAGGCGCCACCTACGTAATCCGGAAATGGCCAAAGTCGTGTCTTTGCGGAACTGAAAAGCCGTGATGGCAGGGATAGAATGGTGAGAAATGTGTTTTTATCTGTTCATTCTGTTTCATCATTCATTATCATTAATCTTATACTCCCAGCGAGGCATATACCCTCAGCAAGTTTACGCAAATACTACCTATCTCGTACCATCTGTTGATAATCTTTCCTTGTCTTCCTCATCTCTGTTAAAGTATGTTTCTCTATATGTTTTTCAGTCTTCCTTCATTTATCTTACACTAAGGATTCTTCATCTTCTTCTTCCTCGTACGCCTTCAGACTTCCACATTAACGACTATAATAAAGCCAGGAGTCAGCTCAAGGTTCGTGACATCTCCAAAAAGTTTTTCGTGGAGTGAAGTGGGTTGTTGCCATATGCTACTCCGTTCATTGCTGTATATTGAGCAGGACTACAGCAGCTGTTGGCCTGACATGGGGCTGGTTCTACAGAACACTAAAGAAATTATGTCTTCAGTGTATCATACCCAACGTCAACGTGATGTCTTCATTTTTTGTTTTACTGTTAAACCGACTGGTTCTTTCCCTTAGTTCTACTCTGGTAAAATAGTCAAACCATTTTACTGCAGCCTTAAGGTAGTAGGATACCTTGATAGGGTAAAAAACTCAATTTTTTCCTTTCAGAATCAAACAACCATGGGTATAGTGTTAGTATGGACTTAAAATGTGTGTCCACATAATGACCTCATTAATTATGCAAATTAGCTATCCAATATGGCCGCCGTAGGGAATAAATTATACACCTTTTTTTAAAACATCATAACTATGTTATTTGTACAAGGATCTGACTGAAACTTGGCAAATTGAATCATTATATATAGTGTGAGGTCATGAACTAAAATGACAGAGATTGACAGAAAGGTTAATTTTTAATGAATTTTCAAAATTTATATTTCTGGAATGTTTGATATTTGTGCCTCATTATATATGCATGATGGTCATAAAACTAAAACTTTGAATTCAATTGTATCCATTTTAGGTCAGAATCTGTAAGATTATATGACAACCAACTGTGTTAATTTTCATGTCAATTGAATGTACAGATCCAGAGATATCTTGTTTCAAAGATCACCAATTATGTTGAAAAGACAATTCCGAGAAAACAAAGAAAATCAGAAAAAGAACTCACAAAATGAAGTTTAATGAGCTCCTGTTGAATAAAGGTCTCCTTCTACTGCAGCTGCAGTGTCTATGAATCCCCTTTTCAGTGCTCTCAGGGTCTTTCCATTGCAATGTCCTTACTTGCTGAATAGATCCTGTGCAGCGTTCTCCTGTATGCTTTCTTTGCCATGGGTTGACTTGTGTTCATGTATATCGAAAAATTCTGCAATTCACTGTGGCCTTTCCCAATAGAGCGCACAAATGCCACCATTCGCACATTTACTTCTTTGTTTGTGAGTAGCTGAAGATGAAACATCAGAAGTATTGAAATTGGCAGTCTATTCGCCACAGTTTGTGCACTTGATACTGATTTCATGACAAAAGCCATTCCGAGTCTCTTCGACGATCTCACAGGTCAGTGAGTACTGATAACATTTGTCACACCTAAAGTTAGCGCATAAAAACCCAAACAGTAGTTTTACATCCATAAGGATAAACCCATTTCCTCTGTTGTCATTTTTAGCTTGTCCTTCACTTTCTTGGACCTTTATGACCTTTATTTTCTTTGCTGAGGAGCACAGAGGCTTTATAGCGTCACTATCGACAATAGATGTCTCATTTTCAGGCAACGGTTTGTTGGTGTAAACGCCTCCCAGTCTTTGTCTTATTTCCCATTGTGAACAAAAGAAGCTCTGCTAACTACTATTATACAGAATCAGTATAAAACTAGCAATAAATAGAGTTGATGTTGGTGAAAATGCACAATGCATGTAACAAATGTTGAAATTTACGATCAAAGCTTTCTAGACACACACTTTTGAAAAATTCATAAGAAATTATTGAGTGATTCCCCGTGGAAAAATTATAAATATCTTTTTCCTGTTGCCTCAGTATAATTATAATTTCGCAGTTTTACAATAACGCACCTTCATGTTGGGTCATTATTCACATGGTAACCAACTATAAACATTGGTTGCTATGCAAATCACTCAAGGGGGTGTGTGTAGAAAAACACTGATTCCTATCAAACCAGAGTATCTCTAAGCTTCTATGAATTATTTTTAGTTCAAGAACATGTTGACGATGATTTAAAGCATGAAAATGAAAATTGTTGGATTTTTATTTTTTTTTTAACCTTTTCTGGGTATACTACTACCTTAAGGTGGCTAACTGAAACTTCAGTAACAAAGGCTGTTATTGTGTCAGACTCTCTGGTGTGGATCTACTGTCCTGGCCCTGCAGGGTGTACGCGGTAATGAGAGAGCTGACAGACTAGCATCAAGTGCACCCACAGTGAGGACACTGGATATGGATAAAGGAGAGATACTGAGAACAATTAATGATCGCCTGTTAGAGAATAACACTATAATAGATGAATCATCAACGTTAAGACTGTTGAAACGTGGCATCAAACGTCAGGTTAGTAGAGATGGACGTATGAGAGGATGCATCCGTCGTATTTATAACCAGCAAGCAGCAGGAACAGTTAGCATTCACACTCTTCGACATATACTGAGGGAGACTGAGCACCTATGGGTTTGAACACATAAAGAAGGGAAAACCGAGGCCTGTAAACAGTAAATAAATATTACACACACATAAAGGTATGTTTTCAGGCACTCGTGAATAATAAAGAAGTAGAAAACTAGACAACAGAAAAACAACAGACGTGAGTGGCTTACCGGGGAATCGAACCCAGGACCTTCCTATGGGTTTGCCCGGAGTGCAATGATGTCGATTCTGTTGAACACTAACAATAACACTCACATTCTGCGAAAGCACACATTTATGAAAGTCTTGATCGTTCTGTTTTATTGTTCTCAATGTGTTGGGGTCATACAATAGTCATGTTCTGTGTTTGTTTTGTCGCGCTATGCCATCATAAGTTGTTGTACCCAGCTAGGTTGACAATTATTTCGTCTACAATTTTTAGTTTTAGCTTTCAGGTACTTCATAGTTGTCGCTAGTTCCCTGATGTCTGTGAGGAGATAAAGAACGAATATACTAACTGTTGTTAGCACAGGTGTCTTAAAGACGGTTATATACTAACTGTTGTCAGCACAGGTGTCTTAAAGACGGTTATAGTGAGGTTCTGTTTCTGGACGGTCACTTCACCGTGTCAAAATACAAATTGAATTGCTTGAAAAACCTGCTCTATGTTATCACGTGAACCGCTTTGGTACTGGCTTCCTGCCGGGGCTGGGGGGGGGGGGGGAGAGAGAGAAGGGTCATTTGCAGTGATAGTCCAAGGCTCCTTGAGAAACTGATACATTGTATCTGTTAACCTATTTATTTTAATTGATGTATTTATTTCTGAAACACAGGCTTTGAACAAATGCACGCCAAGTCCTCTTGTCACGTGCCATATGCTCGTGGTCTTTTCATTTCTTCTTTACCATTGTTGTGTATGTCTCTAGTTCTCTTCTCCGTGTCTATTTTCACCCACCTCTATGACAATTTTATTCCAGAACAAGGGATTCCTTGTAAAGATATTAACACGTTTCTCCAATGTCTGTTAGATCCATTGCTACCATCTTTTTTCTCATCTGCTGTTCCACTGTCACCTATTTGGTTCATGTCATCAGTTCCTCATTAGTGACACTGTCATAAGTTCGCCATTAGTGTCATTGTCATGCCACTTCAATTCGTGTATTCGACACAAGCACCCTTTTATGAACATCTGCAACTTCTTGTTAGCAATTAAGACATCGGTTTAGAAGGGTGCGGTATGTGCAAGACAAAAATTGCGATAATATTTAGCACTTGCAAGACATTATTTGTTAGAGGTATTTTGACGGAGATGTCACGGGTTGTCTACCCTGCTATGTTGTAGTGGTCCAATAATGGCCAAACTTTGAGTAAATGGACGAGGGTTTGCCAAAGTATCAACCTTCGCTCAAGTTTACTCTTGGCAGAGATACAAAGAGAAAAATGATGCTTCTATTTTAGGGACTTTCACAGGGATTTGTAGGATGGCAAGCATAAAAACTGAGTCATCTAAGTTTGTGTTCTTTTGGATTCTCCACCCACTTCTGTGAGAAATGTATGTTTTGACTCGTAATTTATGAGCCTACAGCTGAAGGTGGTTCAGCTAAATATTAATTATATAGTTATGTACACACACAAATAGATATATATATATATATATATATATATATATATATATATATATATATATATATATATATATATATATATATAAATGAACCAGACAGGTGCCAATGGGGCATAAGGTGAAAAGAAGACGTTAATGCTGGTTAGGGTACACATTGAGGACACCATCTGATATCATTACAAGTCAGTTATTGTTTTGGAACCCCATGGATACGTCAAGTAGAGAAAGACCGAAAAACACTTACTGAAGTAAAGTGGGGAAGATATAACAGAGATAAGGAAGATATGGAAGGGATAAGAAAGATATTGAAGGGATCAGGAAGACATAAAAGGTATAATGAAGACATAACAGGAATAAGGGATGACATGGAAGGGATCTTCTTCTTCTTTAATCCTTGGCCGCTGACTGACAAACAATCAGTGGCCCTCACGCTTGGTGACATCTTGTAGGGCAGCAACAAACTATCTCCACTTTGTTGAGTCGGCAGCCTTCATATGGTGACCCAGCTCTGGTTCATGCTTAGCTTCAATGTCTCTGTAATTCTCCACCAGGTGGCTTTTGGCTGTCCTTTCGCTTCCACAGTCCATAGCATGGTAGTTCTAGTGATGATGTCAGAGTCTTTTCTGAGAATATGGCCAACCCAATCCCAGCGTCTACCTGCTATGATTGTGCGCATGTCCTCTTGGTGGCTCTAAGTTATCAGTTCTTGGTTGGTGATGGAAGGGAAAAAGAAAGACATAAAAGGGATAAAGAAGACATGAAAAGGAAAAGAAAGACGTAAAAAGGGATCAGGAAGACATAAGGAAGACATAAGGAAGACATAAGGAAGACATGAAATAACTTGCACACCGTGAACTGATGACACAGGACAGGAAGACTTGGCATACTTACGTTGAAGACCTAACCTCCTTGGGTAGCTGAGACGTTATGGTGACGATGATGGTTAAATGATATATCTGAACGCTGAAGAAGGTTAAGGAATGATCTATCCGTGCCATCCTTTACCACGTGATCACTACATGCTTATGGAAATCCCGAATCTTTTTATAAATCTAACTTTTCACTGACCACCTTTTCCACCAATCTCTCACTTAGCCATTATTTCATTTGTTTTGTTTTTTTTAATTCAGTCCATACATTCACTCATTTATCCATCTGTGCAAAAAAAAGGGGGGGGGGGGGTGTTGGGAACGCCGCTG
Organism: Oreohelix idahoensis; assembly: GCA_024509875.1. Lineage (NCBI taxonomy): Eukaryota > Metazoa > Mollusca > Gastropoda > Stylommatophora > Oreohelicidae > Oreohelix > Oreohelix idahoensis. Next base: position 582,983 of record JAMPIV010008036.1, on the reverse strand, counting down.
TAAGAGCATGCATATGTGTGATAAAGGCTTCCTGTAGACTATGCTGTAATGTTGAATGCATACTCCGTAAGGAGCGCGTGAGTTAACACATGAATTCTAAGAACAACTCCAGTACTGACTCTATGCTTCGTTGGGAGCGCCTAGGAGAATGAAGAAGAAAAAGCTAAAAAGAACAGTCTCTTCCTGTATATATCATCCTCGTTATCTATCAAACATTCATCCCCTTCTATTAGCACAGATGAAGGAGAATTTTAATGATGTATTCCAACAAGCGCATTCTATTCCAAAGTTGTCTAGCTCGATTAATTGCTTTTAAACGAAGAATTTACGTCCACCTACCTGTGAAGTATCTAACTTTCTGGCTACCTGGGCAGCTTATAGTATATGGAATTCTATGCCATGTGGTTCAGAAGTGAGAACTAAGTGTAGAATTTGTGCCGGCAAGGCAACGATGGTTAGAGGAATTTTTTTCTTCCTTTTTTAATCAAAATAATTTGGGCGAAGCAACAATAATAACAATCAACAGAAAATAATATTGGGATAAGTGACACTGGCTGTTGGGACAGGCAGGCAGCTAGCAAGGCTTCTTAACTTATTATTCTAGAGTAGAGCTAACCTGGGGTTTATTTCGATATCAAGCGGTAGATGGTGATGACGTGTGAATATCTTTTTTAGTTTCGATGCTGATGGTAGGGACGATAGGGGAATTAATTTTGGTGGTAGCAAAGCGTGGGGACAATGTGTGACAGAGCTCTGATGTGTAAATGTGAATGTGTGTAAATAGGTACATTTATGTACGTCTCTATGTTTTCATAGTGTTCTTGTAAATGTATGTTTAGATAATTAGGCGTGGAGGTGAGAGGGAGGATGTCTGTCTGTGTATATGTGTGTGTGTAAAGAAGCTTTTTTCTGGAGTTCACACAGTCATGTCCCTTCAGTTCATTATATGCTTAATAACTTCCTCTATTACGAAAAGCCGTGAACACAGAGAATCATATTAGAAAATTATGAAGCATTATGGAATTCCCCTGAAACATCATTAATTTAATAATGAAAACTGGAATGGCTAGTCAGTCCTATTGCATGGCTGTGAAACATGAGAAACAACAAATGCGATAACCCCTCAGTTATAGAATTTCATAATTTAGTGCATGCGAAGAACACAATTATAATTTTACTTCTTTTTCGTCGTACACTCTCAGGCGTCAGCTTGAAGATGTTCAAATAAAGCAGTGGCCAACTTGAGGTTTTTGCTATCTCCATAAAGTTTTCAGTAATGGTACTGGTGATGGCCATTTGCGCTTTCTCTGTTTCTCATATGCTGAGTATCTTTGAAGCAAATGTTCAGCAGTCATTTTATCGGTGCCACAGTTACACTCCTGCTATCACCGGTGTCAATACCTTGTCGAGGTGTGGCGGCTTGCGTACCCTGATTACCCCCAGAACTATACCAGCTGGAGTTTTACTCCTGGAAGGTTCTACCAAGCTGGACAGGTTTGCGCGGGCAGGGGTCAGACTAAAGCAGACACCCTGGTCCTCCAGGTTGGGGGTATTAGCATAGGGCTGACACCCCTGTCTATGTAAAAAGAAATGAAGTTACGGAAACGACAACAAATGAACAAACTTTGCTCCGGGACGGATATCCGGAGTCTGAGGCTCGTATGACTGTCAGTGGTGAAAGCCGAAAGGAAGCCACTGACACGAAAACGAACGTCCTGACCGCAAAACGTCAAACAAGATTAAGATTTTGGAATGTCAGGACAATGAACGAGACGGGTAAACTAAAACAGTTCACAGCAGAAATGAGAAACTATAGATTACACATTCTATGGATAAGCGAGAGCAGAGGGACAGGGGCAGGAAAAGTTAAAACAGCAACAGAAGAAACAGTACTTTACTCTGGAAGAGAGGATGGACAGCACAATGATGAAGGTGTAGCCATTATTCTACAGAAAGGAATAGAAAGGAAATTACTGGAATGGAAACCCATCACCAACAGACTGATGAGAATAAGATTGAGAGGGAGATTCACCAACACTACAATAATACAATGCTACGCACCAACGAATGACAGCGATAATGAGGTCAAGGATGAATTCTATCAACAAATGCAGAAAGAAATGGAAGACACACCTAGATATGATCTTATCGTAGTAATGGGAGACCTCAATGCGAATGTTGGAACACACAATACATATAATGAAAGAGTAATGGGGAAATGCGGCTGTGGAACAGCAAACGAAAATGGGGATAAATTAATAAGTTTCTATAGCATTAACTCTTTGACTCCAGACCAACGCTCTGAGCGTTGCAAAATTCAACACGCCGTGCCAGAGCAACGCTCAGAGCGTGGTTTTTTGTTTATCACGAATAAACCCTAAAAATCGTCCGCTTAATGCAGTTCATATATTAAAACTCGTAGAATGACTTCCGCTACTATTTAAACAACTAATTTGACTTTAGTTAATCAGCACATGTGCGTGTTTTGATGTTATTATCAAAATTTTTGTGAAGATTCGCGTGTTTACGTTTTTCGTTGTTTTTGCTAGAGAAATATGTCACGCTTTATATTTATATTTTCTAAGTCTCCTAAGCAAATAATTGTGTCAAACTACTTTGAAACATTGCTGACATTGATGATGATTGTTTGGTAGTCACAGTTTGTTGTCAAAATATGGAATATATGCAGAAAAGCTAGACACACTAGATTTAGTTGATGAGTGGGCGTAGTCATATTCTGGCCGATCAAAAAACAACAAAACTAGACCTACCGTAACATCTAATCACTAGTTCTTGGTAGAAGATGAAGCTAGGGATACTATTAAAACATTAAACAAGAGTAAAAAAGTATTTATATGACGTTATTCTTATTTATTTGTTTGAAAATTACGTAATGCACGATTGCATAATTTATTTTTTTCTTACAAAGAACCACGGAAAAACTGGTGCGAATAACACTAAATGTACTAATTTTGGCCATAAGCATGTTTTTTTAACTTTGTATATGGATTAACTTGACGTTTGAAGACTAAAAAGAAAGTTTTATTGTCTACGACAGTAATTTGTCTTTGGTAAGATCGTATTCTACAATCAACTTTTTAGCGTTTTTCAATGTTACATGCAAAATGATTAAATTATACCGAACATACTTGTGTTAATACTACCACAGACATTATATATTTGAATTCTCTATCCATTTCCCTACAGTTTGGTATATAATAAGTACATGTTAAAAGGAAAATTCACAAACAAATTTAGACTGAAAGATGAACACTTCACTCTATAAAATTCTGCCCACAAAAAAAGTCTGGCACAGCGTGCAAAATAACTCTGGAATGAATGAGTTAACAACCTGGTCATTGGAGGAACATTTTTCTCACACAAAGAAATTCACAAATTAACATGGGAATCACCAAATAGTCGGGACAGAAACCAGATAGACCACATCATGATTAACGGTAGATGGAGACATGCATTACAAGATGTGAAGGTAAGAAGAGGTGCGGATGTGGGAAGTGATCACCATTTAATAGTAGCAAAACTGAAAGCGAAACTAAGAACGGCTGGACCAACTGTAACTACACAGAAAAGGTTTGACATCAGCAAATTGAAGGACCCCCTTACCATAATAAAAGCTTTTGCGGCAGATATAAAGAAGCGACATCAATTTGCCAAAAGTCAGGAAAAGACATTGACTGATGATATAGACCAGAAATTCAACACCATTTCAATAATATATAAGGAAAGCAGCAAATCATGCTTGGGATTCCAGGAAAGGAAGAAGCAAGACTGGATAACACCAGAAACATTAAACACCATAACGATGAGAAAGGAAATGAAAAGAAAGAAAACAGAAGCTAAGTCCCCCAGGTTAAAGCAACTATATAGCGAACAGTACAGTCAGCTGGACAAGGAAGTTAAACGGCAAACCCGAGCCAACAAAAGGAATTACCTAGACGATCTTGCAAGACAGGCAGAAGAGGCAGCACTGAGAAATGAACAAAGCACAGTATACAAAATAACTAAAATCATCAGCGGAAAACGAAGTGCAAACAATATTACATTAGTAAGAGATAAGCAAGGAAATCTGATCACGACAGCAGAAGGACAGGAAACAAGATGGGCAGAGCATTTTAGAGAAACTGTGAACAAGGAACCACCAGAGACACAATTGAATGTTCCTGAGGCTGAAAATGATCTAGATGTTAATACAGACATTCCACGAAAAGAAGAAATCATCACAGCAATCAAACAATAAAAGAATGGAAAAGCTCCTGGCCATGATAACTTAAATGCAGAACTATTTAAGACAGACCTTGAGCTAGCAGAAGAACTATTAGAACCACTATTTGCACAAGTCTGGAATACAGGGACAACACCAACGGAGTGGAACAAAGGAATAATTGTCAAATTGCCCAAGAAAGGAGATCTTGCAGACTGCAATAATTGGAGAGGAATAACTCTTCTCTCAGTTCCCAGCAAAATACTAGGCAGGATAATTATACAGAGAATTTCAAAAGCAGTAGACCACAAACTGAGGAAAGAACAAGCAGGATTTAGAAAGAACAGAAGATGTGTAGATCATATATTTACCCTCAGGAACATTATAGAGCAGTGCTCAGAATGGTAATGACAGCTGTATATTCATTTCGTTGAATTTGAAAAGGCTCTTGACAGCATACATAGGGACAGTTTATGGAAAATACTGAGGGCTTATGGAATTCCAAGCTGCATAGTGTCAATCATAAAAAGCCTCTATGCCAACTTTACGTGTAGCGTTGGGCAGAGCCGATGTGGAACAAATGACCAACAAAAACACAACAAAAAACCCAGATTATCTATGAGAAAAACCTAGCAATGGATTAGAGACGCAATGAGGAAACCTGTTGATAGCACCATCAGGCAGTTCTTTGTCTGGAATCCGCAGGTTAGGAGAAGCAGAAGTAGACTGGAAGAGAGCGAGAAACAGAAATTAACATGAAAATAGAAAGACGTGGAAAGACCTTGACCTGATGGCACGTGAACGGAGTCCTTGGTATGTGATTGTTGAAGGCCTTTGTTCCTTGGGGATCTGTAGAGTACTCAATCAATCAATCATTCAATCAATCGATCAATTATTCAATCAATCATTCAATCAACCAATCAATTATTCAATAAATCAATCATTCAATCAATCATTCAATCAAATATTCAATCAATCATTCAATCAATCAATCAATAGTTCAATCAATCATTCAATCAATCAATCATTCAATCATTCATTCAATCAATCAATCATTCAATCAATCATTCAATCAATCAATCATCCAATCAATCATTCAATCAATCAATCATTCAATCAATCATTCATTCAATCAATCAATCGTTCAATCCATCATTCAATCAATCATTCATTCAATCAATCAATCAATACCTTTTAGCTCCCCAAGGAGCATTGGCCTTCAACAAACACATGCCAAGTCTTCCTGTCCTGTGCCATCCGCTCAAGTTCTTTCCATGTTTTCCTCATCATTTTCACCTCTGTTTCCAGTTCTCTTCTCCATGTGTTTTTTGGTCTACCTCTGCCTCTCTTTCCCTGTGGATTCCAGAACAAGGACAGCCTTGTAATGCTATCAACAGGTTTCCTCAGCGTGTGTCCTATCCATCGGCAGCGTCTTCTTCTCAACTCTCGTTCCACTGGCACTTGTCTAGTTCTTGTCATCAATTCCACATTTGTGACTTTCTGTAGAGTAATGATAACGATGACAAACTGAGTCAGAGTTCATCGTACGGATAAATAAACAAAAAAGCAGAATTATTACATACTGCGACAAAAGTAAAGACAGAGAACAATTTTATACTGGATGAAAACGTGCAAAAAAGAGGGGTATTAAAACTGTGATTCCCCAAAAATGCTTTTCTCATTTATAAAATATTTTTGTTGTTGTTGAATAAATAGTTCACCATTTTTATACAAATATTGTTTCTCTATTATTTGTTCTTTTTAAAGTTTCCAGCTAATTGCCTGTTGTTCTTATCTGTTTTTTTTTTATCTTTTATCTTTTGTTTTATGCTGAAGTAAGTGCTCTTTTTTTTTTTTTATTATTCTTTCATTTCTGTGTTTCTATTCTGCCTTCACAGGTTATTGCTAGTAATTTTTTTTTCTTAAAGCCTCACTTAAAATTCCACGACGAAACTGATTGTTTTCTTACAAGTTTAATTTGCTCACCTTATTTCAGTTCAGTGCTCTTGACAATGTTTGAAGTCGGCTCCAGAGACATTCAGGTTTTCTCGCCTTTCTTCCGACATCACTGAGATATCACTGAGATATCGCTGAGATATCACTGTGATATCACTGAGATATCACTGAGATAACAGAAAACAGTTTGTGATGCTGCTGACTTTCCTATTGTCTTCTAGGAATATCTCCATATTTGGCATGAAATATTAAAATACCTTCTATCTTGACCTGCCAGCTTCACCTCATCAACTGATCTCTGGTTTCGGAGATAGCCTCTTTGACCTTCCCTCCACACCTCTTGAGAGGGCCTAGAATACGTTATGTCGATGCCAGATTTAACCGGAGCGGCAGTGAAATGGGTACGAGTATTTGGACAAGAAGACAAGTAGACACTGAAGAAACAAACAAACAAACACACTTGTAGAAAAGAGCTGCGTAGAAAACAGAAGACCAAATCCAATATTGGATTCTGGTTGAATCCTGCCCCACGTGACATGGGTAGTCAGTCTTATTTACATCATTATATTTATTTATTTCTCTAACGCCCAAGGGATTCGAGAACAAAGACTACCTTATAATCTATCAACAACGCTACCTCGATGTTTGTCCGATCCATCGCCAGCGTCTTTTTCTCATCGCTTGTTCCGCTGGCACTTGCCTGGATCTTGTCATCAGTTCCACATTAGTGATCTTCTCATCAGTTCCACATTAGTGATCGTGTCATCAGTTCCACATTAGTGATCTTGTCATCAGTTCCACATTAGTGATCTTGTCATACCACTTCCATGCTTCTGTTCTATGCAAGCATCCATTGCTGAAAGTCTATAGATTTTTTCCCATATTTTCAGAGACTTGACATTTGAGTTGAAGATTTTGATTTTTATGTTGGTGCAGATTTATTTTGATCTCCGTATATTTCCTTATGCAAGGAAAGCTTCTTTTGCTTTTTGTACCTTTATTTTGATATTATTGTCTGTCTCTCCAACTGTCTATATTGCTGCTAAGATATATGAATGATTCTAAAACTTGTAACGGTGTTTGTTTTCCCAAGTGCAAGCTTATTGTTTCCTGCATTTGTTCTCATTACCTTTGTCTTCTCCCCGTGTATTTAAATTGATAAAAAAAAAATAAGCCAAATAATGAACTTTAAATTAGAGAAAAATGATAGTAAAAAAGATACAAAACAGAGGGAAACATAAAAAGATCGTGATAATATCATTGAAGGGGGAAAATGTAATTGGACAAGTGTGTAAACATATAATGACAGTAATATAATAAGTCAACCAGTTTATAGCAGTCGACACAACATAAACATTCTCGGTAGTAAATATAATTAAATGAACCCTTTTATAAAGAGCCACACATTCAACTTAAATGATAATAAATTTAAAATGCAAAAAAGTCGTGCTTGGAAAAACGAATGAATTTGTAATAGCTATCGACATATAACACAATGAAAGAGGATTGTACGCAAGTGAGTCTTCATCAGCTCGCAATGAAAATAATGATAACATTAAAGGAACTAACGCGAGGAAGATGTTTGTACTCAGTGTACGAATAGTTCACTTCAGCACTTCAGATCAGCTAGCATCTCCGCATAAAACGGCAGCTTTTTTTATAATAAAATGTTGCCTTGTTTTGGAGAGGCTCTCCCCGTTCAAACTAGACACAGTGCCCGAAGAAGTTATAGAAAAGCAAAGAACAAAGGAAAAGATTTTAGTCAAAGAGATAAATTAAGTATAGAAAATATTGTGGACATATAGGGAACGAACGAACGAACGAACTTTATTTTCAAAGGGTTGAGAATTGGGCACGCAGGTCCGTCTGACATTCTGCCCTTCCTTTCTCTCGTCTTTTATACTGGTTTCATTTATTCTCACATACATTTTACCCATCAATTCAAGGAATTCAACGTTATAAAGGTAAAATAATAGCATACTCACATTCACAGTATCTAATTATAAACATGAAATAAAGTATGTTGAAAAATACAAACTAAGTATCACCATGAAACAAAATATGTTGAAAAACACTTTCATCATGATTAAAACTACATTCGATATTGTATCATTTTTCGGAAAAATAATCACATTAGGGGGGCATATAATCAGAACTCATAAAGTAATCTAAAAGTTTACGATTGTATGAATAGGGACTGAGGTTGTTATCTTTTAGACAATGTGGAAGATAGTTCCAGAGATGAGCAGCAGAGTAAGCTAAGCTTTTCTTGAATAAGTCAAGCCTAGGCTTGGGCACTTGTATTTTGTTAAGGCGTTGACTGCGTCTTTCATTGTATTTGAACATTGGCCACAGATATGTTGGAGCATTCTGTGACAGGATTTTGTGAACAAATTTAGCTTTGTTGAACAGATAGCGCTTTCTTAGAGGCAGTATTTTGAGATCTTTATATAGATCTACACACTGTGCTTGGCAGTTGTCAGAAACTAGACGCACTGCACGCTTTTGTAGTGAATGGAGTCTTTTTGTATTGGACATAGAACAACCATCCCAGATTGTGGAGCAATAGTCAAGGTTTGTTTGTATGTGAGATATATAGAACAATTTACGTGCATCTTCATCTAGGAAATGTTTGATTTTAGCTAACTGGTAAACTTTCTGTGCCGTTTGCTTGGTCAGTGCATGAACATGTGAGTTCCAATTTAGATGCTGGTCAACGACTATTCCTAGAGTTTTATGTTCATTAACGTTTTCAATTGGTAAGGTACCAATATAGATCTGAAGTGTTGTTTTCTCTGAATTTTGTAATTTTTGTCTAGTTGATATTAACATGCACTTTGTTTTAATTGCGTCTGTGGCCTAATGGATATGAACGCAGTTTCATAATCCAGATATACCAGGTTCGAAACCTGCTGCAGGCGGTTTGGTAGCAGATCGCTTTGTGTGGATTTTTAACAATGGTATAAGCGCCGTACCGTTCAGAAAGCAATGGCAAACTACTGAATGAAAAAAATTGCCTAGAAAAATCACAAACAGCCAATAAAAGCTGGGGTTGATTGCCACGTCCTGTAAAGGATAAGCAACTAACTTGTTTTAATTATATTAATTAGCATGCGATTTCCGATGCTCCACCTAATCAGATTGTCTGTATCTTTTTGTAACGATAGTTCGAGTGTGTTGCAACTTGTATCACTCGTGTAGACAGTACAGTCATCAGCAAATAGGTCACAGGATGCGTGCTCGACATGCAGTGGAAGGTCATTAATGTATATGGCAAAAAGTAGAGGCCCAAGAATAGAGCCCTGAGGAACGCCGGTATTTATTACGGTTGGGTTTGAGCAAGAGTTATTGTAAGAAACTACATGTTTTCTGCCTGACTGGAATGATTTAATTATCGTCACTAGTTGAAGGTTTACTTTTGATGTTTCTAGTTTTCTAATTAAAATAGCGTGATCTATCATATCAAATGCTTTTTTAAAGTCTACAAAAACTGCCCCACATATGTTATCGTTATTAATATTTAAGTGCCAGTTGTCAATCATCTTAGAGCTGTGTGACATGAATGTTTATTGTCTAAACCCCGACTGACTATCAATTAGCAAGCCGTTGTTAACTAAGTGCTGTAGTGTTATTTTATGTATGTGTTTTTCTAGTGGTTTGGATAGCGATGATATTAAGGAGATTGGCCTATAGTTACCAAGATTATTATTGTCGGAAGAGCCAGGTTTTAAGAGAGGATATACCTTAGCGACTTTAAAGTGCCACGGAAAGTAACTCCGTGCGATACATTGATTGTATATGTATGTAAGCGAATCACTAATAGCTGGAGCCGCATAACGCAGTATTCGATTACTGACTCCGTCAAGTCCTGATGAGTTATTATCTTTAAGTCCTAGAAGATAGTTATATACTTCATTAACTGTCATAAACGGAATGTTGGATGGGATTGTGTTGGTACATTTGTTCTCACAAAATACTGACAGCCTGCCTAAGTCACAAGGTGAATTTGGTATTGTAGATTTAAGACTGTTTATTTCTGCCTGAAGGTAATTGCTGAAGTCTGTGCAAGTAAATGAAGTGTTAGGGGTTGACGAGACTGACAGATTTCGCTTGTTCGCTAAGGTGTTGATTGCTTTCCATATATCTTTACTGTTTGTTTTGTTCTGAACCAAGGGAGATGTGAAGAGGACACAGGTGATGGATAAGACTCATATTGAGGAAACCTACAGATAGCATTACAAGGTAGAGGGCAGTCCAAGAAGAATTAGATGGACAACGTTGTCTACACTGGAGGATCTGGAATATGCAGATGACATTGCACTTAATGCACTGCTTGCACATTCACCACAACACATCCAAGAAAAAAACAGATAGACTGAATAAGTATAGCCTGCAGGTGGGTCTGAACATCAATCTAAAGAAGACAGAGGTCATGACACTCAATGTGGGAAAACCTGAGTCCATAACAATAAGGAACCAAAAGCTAGAGGAGACAAGATACATTATCATACATTATCATATACTATCATACATTATAATACATAGGATGCATAGTAACACCAGACGGCGGAACAAACAAAGACATCAACACATAATGAATAAAGCGAGAACAGCCTTAGCAAGTCTCAACAATATCTGGAAGTCTTCCCAGTACAGCACAAACATCAAATTAAGATTATAAGACAGCTGTGTATTTTCTGTGCTTCTCTATGGTGCGGGATGCTAGAGAGTAACAGGGAGGGAAATGTGGAAATTGTCCTCTTTCCGCACAACATGCCTAGGGACAGTTCTCCGGGTCTTTTGGCCGAATGCCATCACCGGCCAAGAACTGCTTACTCAAAGGAACCAAGAGGACATGCACACCATCATAGCTGGCATACGCTGGAGTTGGCCATGTTCTCAGAAGAAATCCCTATACCATCACACGAACAGCTATGTTATGGACCCCTGAAGAAAAGCGAAAGAGAGGCCGACCGTAGACAGATAGACGGGAGGCGAGATGCAATAGGTGGGCCAGAGCTGGGGCACTGCAAAGGAATGGGGGGGGGGGGGGGGGGGGGGGGGGGGGTGTCAACGACCGAGCAAAGTGGAAGCAGTTTGTTTTTGCCTTGTAGGAAGCCACCTGGCGTGATTGCCACTTACTGCTTGAGCAGTCAGTATCTAGGGATCAAATAAAATGTTGTTGCACACAATTTGTGGTGGTGAATTTGTGTCAGGACATTTAATAATTAAAATTACAATGCCAAAGCATAAATGTATGCTGGGGAGGGGGGGGGGGGTGGTTTCTATTTAGAATTCGTCAGAGATGAAAATCCTAATGGGGACAATGTTTTGAATATACCAAGATGCAACATCGCCTCAGCCAATGAAAATCCACAAATCTGTATCAACTGAAGTATGTAAAAATGTTCTGTCTAGGCACATGAAAACCTATCACTGAATTAAAGAAAAAAAAAGAAAAAAGGCAGAGAGAAAGAACGAACGAACGAAAGACACACCTACAGACAGACGGATGGACGAAGAAACAGACAGACAAACCTTGTACGTTGGTATTGAATTTGTTTTATTTTTAAGTGTCATACGGAAGACCTAGAACCCAATACTGTAGAACCATACTATACATTCTCCAGCAGTGATCAAGCGATAATTGTCAGACTAAGAAACGGCCATTGCAGAATCAGATACCATCTGTTCAACAAATTGAAAATAGGACAGACAAATATGTGCCCATGTGTGGTAGGACAGACAAATATGTGCCCATGTAGGAAGGACAAACAAACAATATAACATATGCTCCAAAACTGTGGACTCCATGAGAGAAGCAGAGTGGTAGCGTGACCTTCTCCAACCCAGGTTGAGAGAGAAACTGTATGGTGACGTGAGAGGTCTGAGACGGAGTGCTAGCTTTATAAGATTTAAAGATGTGATTACACTAGTCAACAAATTTTCAAAAGTTATTTGTACCAGAAATTAAATATATCATTTCTTATTGATTTTGACATGCTGATTTCAAATATCATAATGAAATTCACCAATTGGCTCTGGCTTTATTTAAATGATGAATTTACATTACAGTAATACAAATAATGTATGCTTGTTTAATTCTCTGGGGTGAACAGCTTGTCTTTCTACTTTAGCATTATAAAAATTGTGGTTACATACTCAATTAATTGATATTTCAACATAAAATGATAGATAAAATAAAAACATTATTTAAAGTTCACATATCATGTTTTAAAAAGGCACATTTGAACCCATTCCGTCGTTATTCAGTCGCTGTTCAAGCTCTCTTTGCCTGCTTCTTGTAGTCAATCGATGAGGTGTCTCTTGTCACAGTCCAACAGTAATCAGCAAGCATTGAAGGGCTCCGATTGCCTTGATACCTTGTCTCCATAGCAGCAATGTCCTGGTGAAATCGTTCACCATGCGCATCACTGACCACTACACAGTTTGATGTAAAGAAATCCAGATGAGAATCCAGAAAATGAATTTTCAAAGACATGTTGCAGCCAAGACTCTTATACTTCAGAAGGAGATTTTCTACAATTTCATTGTAATTATCAGATCTGTTGTTTCCAAGAAAATTGTCCACCACTGACTTAAATGCTAGCCATGCTGCTTTTTCCTTGCCATGCAACACGCAAAGAAACTCGTCATCATGAAGAAGTTTTCGAATTTGCGGACCAACAAATACTCCGTCTTTTATTTTAGCTTCACTCAGTCTTGGAAATTTTCTGATGAGGTATTTGAAAGCCTCATCTGTTTTCTCCATTGCCTTGACAAAGTTTTTCATGAGACCCAGCTTAATGTGCAAGGGTGGCAACAAAATCTTGCTGGTGTCGACAAGTGCTGGGTTCTCAACGTTCTTACTGCCAGGCTGCAATGACTGCCTGATTGGCCAATGTCTTCTGATGTAATGGTCACTTCGTGCACAGCTATCCCACTCACAGAGAAAGCAACAGTACTTGGTGTATCCACCCTGTAGTCCAAGCAAAAGAGCGACCACTTTTAAGTCACCGCAAAGTGACCAATGATGATGATCTTAGTTTATACACTTCAAAAGCTGCTTAGTGTTTTTATAAGTTTCTTTCATATGAACTGCGTGACCAACTGGAATTGACGGTAACACATTACCATTATTCAACAAAACAGCTTTAAGACTCGTCTTGGATGAATCAATGAAAAGCCTCCATTCTTCCGGTATGTAATTGATTTTGAGGGCTGCCATTAAACCAGAAATGGTGTGGCACGCAGAAAAGTCACCCTCTTTGAAAAAGAATGTAATAAGCGGCTTCTGGCGGTTCCTGTACACAGAAATTGTAACATCTTCTGCCAGGAGATTCCACTGTTGCAATCTGGAACCCAAAAGCTCCGCCTTGTTCTTCGGTAAATTCAGATCTCTTACAAGATAATTCAGTTCACCTTGGGTTATTATATGTGGTTTAGTGGATGTAGTTTGCTCAAAATTTGGGTCGCTTGAGGGTTCAGGACCACCAATGACCTCTTCTTCATCAGTGGAAACAGCTGAAAATGATTCTGGCACTTTGGGAACTGGTAGGTCATCGCATATGGTACCGAACGTATTGCAGAGGGGATGTTTGGATATTCCAGAGTCCTTTTTTTCTTCTTTGATATGCCTTTCCCAATTAGAGGGACCATGCAAAAGTAACAGTTGTTGAGATGATCAGTGGGCTCTCTCCAAATCATTGGGGCTGCAAAAGGCATAGCTTGCCTTTTGCCAGTCAACCACAGTTTAAGATGTGCTGCACATGTATTGCAGCATATGTGTGGCTCCCAGCTCTTATCTTGATCTTCTATTCTGCAGCCAAAATACAAACTGTACGTCTTCTTAATCACTTTAGTTATATTTCGTTTTTGTGATTGAAATGTCACCTCACCACATATATAACAGAAATTATTAGCACTGTTCACACATGTCCTAGGCATTTCTAACTACGATATTTTTGATAAGGACAAATGCACTAACTAATGTCAAAATTTTATCAGAAATAAGATATCTATACACAAAGGTGATGTAATCATAGGTAGGATTGCATCATCAACTTCTAGTTACATTTTTATTGGTCATTAGAAAAAATTATGCAATCGCCCACAACTGTTGCGTCATATATATAAATTGACCGTAATTAAATAAACTAGTAGCATATGTCTTGAATAACTAGAGCCAATCAACATTTTTTAATGTCATTTTCGTTTTCAGCATACCAAAATTAGTTAAGATCAGCTATTTTCATTTCTGGTACATTTTGGTTGTTGACTAGTGTTATTTGACAGCGAACGAAGAAGCAGAAGAAGAAGAGGTTATAAATAAAACTGTTCATTTTGTTTTTATATGCAATACAAAGTTGAAAGAACAGAGAATGATATGAAAATAAAAATATAAAAAGCAAGAAGAGCTTTCGCTGCATCGAGAAATATATTGACATGAAAATAAATCAAGTCCAAAATAAAAATATGAATCTTCAACATGTCAATCCAATCCTTTTAAGTATCTCCGTCAAACATGGAGAATAACAGGTAATGACAATCAAGATGTGACAAACTGTCTTAACCTGGTGCTAGCGTTTAATGGAGGGGTTAACAGATGTGTATGACAATGGTGGCAACCTAGTGTACACAACTGCAAATACCAGACGAACAAAAGGTGAAGACAAGGCCTTGACGTAGGATTGGACATACATTTTGGAAGCCAGATGATAGCATTACAAGTCAATACTTATTCTGAAATCACCAAGTTAAGAGATTAAAAAATAAAAGCGAGTACATACGAATAAGTCGTGTTACCTTTTACATTTTTATCTCCCGCCACTGGGAGCCGCGCTGGTGTAATGGCTTCGGCGTTGTACTGGCGACCAGGTGTTCATGGTTCAAACCCGGGCGTCGGCGTTTGAAGGAATGTTTACGACCGGAGATTTGACTGAATAACCTGAACGGCTCCTGTGATAAACCCTCTGTGGATGGGAAGGAGCGAAGCTCCTGACCGGGTTTGAAGGAAAGTCCTCAGGTTCCCCAGCCTCGCAAAGACATGTCATTGGGCCGAAGGGCTGAAAGCCCAAGTGCCGCTGGTTAAAAAAAAAAAAAAAAAAAAAAATCTCCCGCCACTCCACAGTTGACCACCATCTTGCTACAGTTCTCTGCATTTCCTTAAATAATTCCTTCTAATAAAGATAGCGAAATTCATTAGCACGACTGTTTGTGTCATGATTCTTTTATTCTGTCTATTGTGCTCTTAACGTTATTTATAAATCTTCATCTCTGCGACCTCTAGGATTTGTGTTCTTGACGCTTCATTGTACATGAATCACTTCTAGGATTGGGCCTGTATACCACTGAAGAACTTTCTTACTTCCACTAACAAAAATATATTTTGTGTAAAATATGTTTGGCTCCATGTAATGCCCGGAGGGAGGTCTGTCAACAGACAAAGAAAGAATAGGACTACTGCACCTTCAGGCATGTCGTACAAGGCTACTCATAAAGGTTGGGTGTGGAGGTTGGCAACCTCATCATGTAACAAAGGTTGCTACAGAAACCACCGCTGTAAGAGCACGTGACTGCTTGGTGCAGGCTTCCTGCTAGAGGACCAGCCGATGGGATGGCGCCATTTTCTATAAATGATGATGATGAATATACTTTTCATTTTAATTGTAGGACCAAAATTAAACAGACACAATATAGACAAAACTAAACAGACACAATATAGACGAAAGTAAACAGACACAATTGTCACGAGTGGGTTATGTAAGAGTCTGTCTGTGACCAGAGCTAAGGTCTGGGTGATGTCAGAGACAAGACAAAAGAGTCTGAAAGAGATCTGAGGTGATAGATAATAGATTCTGTTGATGGTGGATAATGTGACTTATAGTTATCGAGGGTGAGAACAGAACATGACTCTCCCCTCGCCACTTGGTGACCTTTTGTTATACCACTGTCACGCCGCCTCCTACTCAATTAAGAGGTAAGGTTTTTATAAGGTGTATCCACACATAACAATACAGTACAAGTGAATAGTACAGATCCAGTGAGGAAAGTAAAAGAAATCTGATCCGGGTTAATACATATATATGTATTTTATTGACACAATAGATAAATAGCTGCTAGAAAAAAAATAACATGAATATCAATCACGGCATAAATTACAGATGGAATAAAATTACAATGCAGGTCTCTAAGAACGAGACACCAAAATTATAAACACTCCAGAGACAGGTAGTATACAAAAATATGGACTACCGCAGAAAAAAAACAAACAAAGGTTACCCGCTCCCACAAGTATGGGGTTGTACTTTAAATCTAATAATCCGTGGTTGGAAAAAGAACCTTGAATACACACCAGTCCCAGTTATGCTGCACACTAAGCCTGCTAACTTGTCACTGTCAGCGACTTTGCTCACGAACTACACTAACCAGTCTAGTACACAGTTTAAAAAAAATCTACCCAACTTTAGAGTGCACTCTTTTCCCAACTCTCTCTTCGTTGGCACGCGTGCTTTACTCCACAGGGATCACTGCAGGCCACTGAAGATATGGTGCCCTCTCTTCTCCAGTGTAATGGCAAACAAGTCCTTGGAAGAAATGCACCCAGCTGTAAATCCGGGCATGTTGCGGTGTGAAACACTCAAATAATTTATATGCTGAAACTAATCCACATCTGGATTGGGCCCACTGCTTTGTTGCAGCCCTCAAAAAAGAATGAACGAGGTGGGTTTATGAACACTGAAGCCACAGGAGCAGGGCGCTCATATTGCTAATTGATTTTCCGAAGAAATGCTATTTCCCACTCACGGGAAAAACACCGATGACCAGTAATAGGGTGATGAACTGGGCACGCCTATCTCTACGTGCAACCCAGCTGTAATGGGGTCGTTGACTGGAGCGACCTTCAACTGAAGGCAAAGTCTCCACAGAAGGCGTTAACCACAGAAGGCGTTAACCACAGAATGCGGAGTCCGGCCTACGGCTCAGTTGATTGCCGGAGAAGGCCGACGTATGCTGTAAAGAAAACATAAAAGAACCTCATAACGTTTTGCTAAATAAGAATCGTCAAACATTAGAACACAGCACAACAATAAACAAAGACAATTAAATACAGGTAATCATACTGCCCTTCCCCTCCCGCTGGTGGTCAAGTTCCTCTTATTCTCCCCTCCCTACTGTCAGCCCACACACCGCTCAATGCTGGTTTCCATAATAACACGCAATCCCTCGTCTTAAAGCTTGGGATAGTTTGGCTTGTTTATGAAACTGCTCGCCCCTCCCCTTTGCTCTATCTGCGAGACGTGACCTTAAAATCAGTCAGGTCAGCTAGCTACATAATTTGCAAGGCCATCTACCTTGTCGCATAGGCGTTCGACAATTTAATAATTACATACAACCATAGAAATATTATACTTGAATTTTAAACAATCAATTAATGTACCGATGCTTACACAAATTTCAAATTACATGGTGTGGAAAGAATTATATTATACACAAATCCGCCACTGTGGTCAAAAAAATTACATTTATTCAGGTTAACCTGATTGTGGGTTAAAAATTTCCTAACTGAGTTATTCAAAGATCAGGGGACTCTGTTTATACTTTTCATGCCCTACATCAGGCATAATGTAACATAACCATGAGGCTCTTATCATATAAATAGTAGCACCCTCCCCAATCGAACTGGCTATAACTTAGGTGGTGCGTTAAATGATTGCATTAATTACCACACTAGTAAAAATCGTTTACGAAGAAAAACTCTGTCCATTATAAAGCCCTAGCAAAAATTACTTATAATATTAGCGTTTAGAAATTCGCTTACCGAACAAAGGTCAGAACATCCCACTAAACTCACAAGCGAGCAGACTGTCTTATGTTGCTATTTCCCGGCAAGAATTTCCAAGACTGAAGCCATTTACAGACAAGGACGTCTTTTATACTACCATCTTCGGTCACAGGTATTCCCCCAGTCATGAACACGTGCACAGAACAACAGACAAAGACACGTAATACCGGACCAGAACTTTCCCTAACAGACGCAACTACCAAAAGATGTTGCGTAATGGGTTGACGGCCGTCTCCGCTGACATCGAAACAACACCACCTTAGCGACACGTGCCTCTAGAACCATCGTAAGACTAACGTAGTAGGAGATCTAGGAAACATGAAACCGATGACCGTCTCCGTTTTCCAAAGAATCAGACACGAATGACCGCACCAGTTTCTACGTAAATTGATGTCATTCAACGGGACTACTGAGACAGGTCTCCTGGAAGAAACTGCACTCAAAAGACCAAGCCGCCTCTACAGAAATGCAAGAGGGGTACTCACGTGGACAGTGAATCGGTGTTTCAAAAGAAAGAAGAAAAGGATTACCGCTCGTGCTCAAACATGTTTACGGGCGGCGAAGATTCTCTCCCACTGGTCCGATTCCAGGTGCTCTTACGCATCCCTACGTCAGTTGTTGTTGGCCTAATGAACACGAAATCAAAGAACAAAACCACTCTGCAGGGTGGGTGTCTGACCGAGTAATAATGGGGGTTACTGCCCCGTAGAACCACATTAACAGAACGAAATATAGAGAACCAGTGACTCTAGAAAAAACGAAGGGGGCGGGTTGAAAAATAGGGAGTAACAGCCTTTTCGCCACAACAATATAGACAAAACTAAACAGACACAACATAGACAAAACTAAACTAAGCAGACACAATATAGACTAAACTAAACTAAACAGACACAATATAGACAAAACTAAACTAAACAGATGCAATATTAACAAAACTAAACTAAACAGACGCAATATAGACAAAAATAAACTAAACAGACACAATATAGACAAAACAAAACTAAACAGACACAATATAGACAAAACTGAACTAAACAGACGCAATATAGACAAAACTAAACTAAACAGACACAATATAGACAAGACTAAACAGATACAATATAAAAAAAATAATAATAATAATAATAGCCCCTTCAGTCATAACTGACTATGGGAATGCGCCCCTGAGGTGACAGCCCTCAGCTGCTTATTTTCCTGGTGCTCCTTTCGACGTTTTCTCCTCACCTCAGCTTCTTGTGTGAGCCTCTCTTCGCCCAATCTGAGGTGGCGCCGTAAATAGCATCGCCACTTAGTGCGATCGGCAGCTTCATCCTCCCATGTTGCTGGATCCATGTCCAGTGCCCTCATATCTCTCTTGCACACATCTTTGAACCTCAGCTGTGGTCGCCCAACTGTTCTCTTGCCATCTGCTAATTGTCCGTAGAAGATATCTTTTGGGATGCGACCATCTTCCATGCGGCGAACATGGCCAAGCCAGCGAAGTCTCCGCTGTCTAAGAAGCGTATACATACTTTGAAGGCCAGCACGTGACAACACCTCGACATTTGTCACTTTATCTTTCCACGAGATGCCGAGGATGCGGCGTAGACACCGCAAATGGAAGGTATTGAGCCTTCTTTCTTGCTTAGCATACCAGGTCTCGCTGCCATATAGGAGTGTGCTGGTGACGCAGGCATTATATACCGCAGCTTTGGTCTTCATTGTGAGTTTAGAGTTTCCCCAAACACGCGATGTGAGGCGGGCAAAGGTAGCTGCGGCTTTGCCAATGCGGCTGTCGATTTCTGTATCCAGTGAGAGTTTGTCATTGATGGTAGACCCTAGGTATGTGAAGTGGTGCACCACTGCCAATTCATAGTTATCGATAGTGATAACTGGTGCAGCACCCACATACCTGACTCAGCACATTCGTTTTCTTTAGACTTATTGAGAGGCCAAAGTCCTTGCATGATTTAGTGAAGCGAGTCATCAAGCCCTGAAGCGCCTGTTGGCTTTGAGTGACGACTGCAGCATCATCAGCGAACAACAAGTCTCTTATAGTGACCCTTCTGATTTTTGTTTTTGCCTTCAGCCTTGAAAGATTAAACAGACGGCCATCTGACCTAGTGTGAAGGCATATTCCTTCAGTTGCATCTCTGAATGCATGTTTCAAGAGTAAGCAAAGAAGATTCCGAAGAGGGTCGGAGCCAGAACACAGCCTTGTTTAACGCTGTCATGAAATATTCTAATCCACATATATAAATTAAAACGTAAATGTAAAGCCTAACAAATAAATTTAATAAAAGAAAAGAGAAATGGTAAAATAACAGTGCTGTCACAATGACTGTACTCGAAATCCCCCTTGTTTTCTGCTTCGTCTGCAAATTGTAACGCTTTCACGTTGATAGTAAAAGCCTACTATATTATTACCCGCTTTCTTCAATGAAACGTGTACTAAACTTGAGATACGCAAGCTGATCTATGACCTAAATTTAATATCTCATTCATTCCATTTTATACACGGCGTAACTAAAAAGACAGATAAAGCAGGAGAGAGAGAGGGGCGAATGAAAGCAAGGACACATGCAACACTAAACACGCGTCGCGCGATACACAATTGCTGCCATCACGCGTGTAAGGCCACATGCACTAACTTTTTTTTCAGACGGACAGTGATAAAAACACTAACCTTCCAAGAGTTAGGTTTTAAAAAACCTGAAAAACGCTTATTGGAAATATGACATTATCCTGGTTTACGTTTGAAAACATTACAGTACCCAGACAGCACATCTTCGAAACAGGAGGTAGAAGAAATTGCATATTTTGAACGCAGCCACTTAGCTCCATTAAATTTGTATATTTGGGTTCCTTAGGACTTGCTGACAAATAATATGTAAAACGTTACGCAAATAGTCTAGGAATTACCAAGTTATGGCCAAAATAAAATAGTGGGGGTGCCTGACAGCATGAAATCATTTCTGCTCATAAAATTTTTTTATAACGTGTTTGAAAAAAAACCTTACGTTACGGAAATAGCCTACCATGTAAACTCCTATTTGATTGGAGCGCAACAAATGTAAGACTAAACACGATTGGTCGGGCTATAAATACTATCTTGTGTTGTCAGGGGAAACGTGAAAAAGGAGTACTTTTTTGAAAAGATGTGTAGACATGGTTTCATTGGGTAGAGCTGCGAATATACTCGATTCAGAGCGTCTGTTCATTGCCACATCTTGTAATAAACCTACTAAGAGGCAGTGCGTTGAGCACCAGTGTATATTTTTTATAAAATAAAGCCTGGGACATCGGCAGATCGGAGTTGTGCTATATTCATTGCCAGTCAACGAAACTGTTTATTATTCTATGAATTGTGGGACCGTGGTCTTAAAGTTATTGAGCAGCACCTGGTCAGAGCTTTGCTGAAGCCAGAGGTGGACAGCATACTCCTTGGTCCATATAGCAACCAGTGGGGTGGCTCCAGAACTCATTAAAGTAATCGAGCAGAGGAGGCCTTTACTGCAGTCATCACGAAAGATAAGAGAGTGTGCCCATGGAGCTCAACATTATGTACCCCATCTTAAAATGACCTTGTAAAAATAACATTAAGAGGGGAATTTAATTGTTTTAATATCAGGAACTGAGAACATCTCCAATACTAGTTCCAATAAAGACAAACTATTGAAGTCATGATGACAAATACCAACAGAGCTTGACTAAAACAAAACCAGTATTACCTCATATTACTACTACACAACTGACACACATAGGATACTATTAAAAATATATGTCACTACAAGATTCATATTGAGAAATTCTGTACATATAACTTGTAATTAAAATTGATTGTGATTCCTGGTTCCCTTTGTATTTGAATCAGGACACATATACATTCATGACAGCACTGAATACATATTGTTATTTGAAAAGTTATCAGTGACTCCTTTAAGATATTCTCATAGAGTGTTTTATGTATGTGAGTGTCACAGTGTTGTCAAGTGTGGTGGAATAAATTAAATTGTTTATCTGTCTGTTGTTGTTATGACTTACACTTCATCATACACATACCCTAGACATATAACGTAGTCATCACACTATTCCAGAATAATTCTGACTGAGGTATACATATGTGGCAGCAAGTAAGGTTATCTATAATACACTACTCTTATTAGATATAGATACCTTCACAGCTGATCTCAGTCAGTACACTAAGTCCCCTATAAATATTTATAACATCCCACTTCACCACATATATTGGGGTCTCGCTCTCGGGATTTTGAATCTTTACCTATTACAAATATTGGGGGTAATTCACTTCAGGGAATAATAAGAATTAAAAAGGTATCCTTGGGTGGAATTAAATAAGGTTGAGCTCTCGGTGCCTGTGTTGTCCATTAGATATATATTTAGAGATTGAATTGTTAGTTAGACATTGTATAAACTTACCTGATAGACAATGGCGGACCTAGCCAAATTTCGATCTGCTGCTGTTCAGACTGCAAAAGAGTTAGGATTAGATGGGCAAGTTATGGTTGCCTATGTCACTACTGAATGTGACAAATTTATTGAACGGGAAGAAAGAAGATTAGAAAAAGAGGCCGAAAGAAAATTAGAGGCTGAAAGGGAAATTAAGAAGTTACAATTTGAGGCTGAGGCTGAGACTAAGAGGTTGCAGATTGAGGCTGAGGCTAAGAAATTGGAAGCAGAAAGAGAAGAGAAGAAATTAGCTGCAGAAAGAGAAGAGAAGAAATTAGCTGCAGAAAGAGAAGAGAAGAAATTAGCTGCAGAAAGGGAAGCAGAAGAAAGAAGATTGACTGCAGAGAGGGAAGCAGAAAAGGAGGAGAAGAGATTACAAAGGGAACATGAGTTACGACTAAGGGAGTTTGAGTTTCAAGGCCATGCTCCTGAAAATGGTGCCAGTCCCTTTGCCTCTGATGCCACTGCTAGCCAAGGAGCCTCAACCTCAGCTATGAATTTTCATTTAGATCATTTTGTTGAGAAAGACGATGATATAGAGAGCTATCTAAATAGGTATGAACTATTAGCTACCACATATGGGTTAGAGAGAGAAAGGTGGAGCTTAAAGTTATCTCAAGGACTTCGTGGGGCAGCTTATGAAGTTTTTGCAAAAATGAGCAGAGGTGATCAGGAAAATTATGACATGCTAAAGCAGGCTCTTTTGTTAAGATATGAAAAGAATGCAGAATTTTATAGGAAAAAATTTAGGAATGCTAAACTACTGTCAGGTGAAACCTATCACCAGTTCTCTGCACGCATAGAGACATACTTGGAGAAATGGACTTCTCTGGGGAAAACCCAAGATCTTAAGGAAATGGTCCTTATAGAGCAACTAAGAGAGTCCATGGCTCCAGACCTGAGAAAGTTTCTCATGGAACAAGGTGCAGAGGGCTGGGTGAGTTGCTAAATGTTGCTGAAAGGTATCAAGCAGCTCAAGCAGAGGTAACAGGTAATAAAAAGAAACAAGTGGATAACTTTAGGGCACCACAGAACTTTAATAAATTTGATCCTAGGGATCAAAACAAAGGTAAGCACCAATTTGATAGGCCACGGTATGAAAATAAAAATAAATTCCCACAATTCGATGAAAGGAAATATGATGAAAGAAAATCTTTCAACCAAGGAAAAAGGTGGTGTAAGAATTGTCAGATGGACAATCATGACACTGACCGTTGCAGAAGGAAACCTGTGTATATGGCAACCCTTCAGGTCAGGTCGACCTCAAGACAGGAGGAGGATATTATGTTGGATACCACTCCAGAAGAGATGAGGAAGGCACAGGCTGGGGATAAAACCCTCAAGCCTTGTTTCAGGAAATTGTCAACTTGTCATACAACTCCAGGCAAGGGAGATTTTTACATGAAAAACAAGTTGATGTATAGGAAGACTGGAGCTAGATCCAAAGGTCAGGGACAGCTGGTACTTCCTAAAAGATATAGGGCAGACTTAATAAGGAGCCTACATGTGAAACCAGATGGGGACCATGAGAAAATAGGTACCATCATCCAAAAGGTGGCTCACAATTATTATTGGCCCAAAGCAAGATGGGACATTGAGAATTTTGTAGAAAGGTGTAGCATAGCACATGAGGGAACACCCACAAGTGGGAACATTGATCAGGACCTGGACACGCCACGGGGCAAAATTAGGCCTGATAATAAAAAGAAAAATAGATTTGATAAAGTGGACCAAATGGAATGGGAAGCCCCTTTTCACGGACAAGCTTCACTTAACTGTTTTACAATGGCCACTATGCGGAGAGTGCAAAAAGATGTCTTACCCCAGGATAAGCCGACAATCCCTCAATCAGACTTAAACAAACTGGAGGAAGAGGATGTAGAGAGGAAATCTCTCATCAAGAATTTTAAGTGGGGAGACAGCCCCAAGAAAAGAATTGGTAGCGGTCGTTTTATGCATGATAATTCTGGGAAGAAAAATCATCACTATAGAGCTTCGAGTGGAAGAGACCATACCGGTGCATGGACAAATAGGTCCACAAAATTAAAGGTCCATATGTAGCTTTGTTAAGAACGTGGACTGATGAAAAGGCAGAGGAAAACATTACATCTTCATACCAATATGTGAATGAGCTGACCACTCGTTTAAAAACTGGCTGGAAACTTGCCAATGAAAATTTGAAACAAGCCAGGAAGAAACATGCTGCCTATTATAACAGGAAGGCGAAAGACAGAGATTTGGCTGTGGGAGAGAAGGTACTGCTTCTTCTCCCCGGGAGTCAGAATAAGTTACAAATTGGATGGCAGGGTCCATATACAGTTCTAGAGAAGGTGTCTAGAACAAATTATAAGATAGATAAGAAGGGGAAAGAAAAAATCTATCATGTGAATCTCCTGAAGAAATATTTGGAAAGAGAACATCAGGAAGAGACACACTTGTTGACCTTGTCCATCGCCATGGAGATGAAAAAGGAACCACTTTCATCATTTGAATATCCATTACACCCCTGTGAGACAGCAGCACAGGTGAAAATCAGTACACATTTAACGAAAACTCAGAAAAAGAGAGTGCAACAGGTTCTAAATAATCATGCAGAGGTGTTAACAGACCGACCAGGGCATACAAACCTATTGGAATATGATATGAAACTGATAGACCCCACACCTGTCTGTATGAAACCATATTCGATTCCGTTTGCTAAGGAGAAAGCTTTGAAGGAAGAGATAGACTATCTGTTGAAGGAAGGAATTATTTCGCACAGTGAATCTTCGTATAGTTCCGGTGTTGTACTCTTAAGGAAGCCCTCTGGAGAACATAGACTCTGTATAGATTACAGGAGACTGAATGCTATTACAGAAGGACAGGTGGATCCATTGCCGGATACAAATCAGCTGTTTGCCAGACTAAATAAAGCTAAATATTTCTCAAAAGTGGATCTGAGTAAAGGATACTATCAGATTCCAGTAAAGCCTGAGGTTAGACCATACCTAGCTTTTAGTACCTCAGAAGGACACTATGAGTTTAATAGATTGCCATTTGGATTGAAGAATGCGCCTAGTGTCTTCTCTAGAATGATGAGAAAATTGTTGGATGTAAACATTTCGGAGGAACGTAATGAATCCCTGAGTTGCCTCTTTGATTGAGGATATTCCGAATGTTTTATACAGGCTAATAAGAAGATTATGGGATCCACTACGAAAACTCTGCTATCACCAGGTATATGTTATCTCCTAATAACGTACATTTTGAGGGAAATATAATTTCTCTGGACATGTCATTGCGCAGACTCAGAGAAGAGAAATGGTGAATACGGGTTGCGAAGCAGCATTAAGACAAGCACTCATACTTGCGGCTGTTCAGTAACATAACCGAAATATATTATTGGTTGTAGAAGTCTGAGGCAGATTTCATGAGTAGTGCCTACTCTGAATGGACCCAACTACATAAAACCATGATAGCACCACAGCAGAGTAAAGTCAAGTTGACTTACATTTATCTATGTGTATATAGAATAAAGGACTGACATGGGATGTCTGTTTTAAGAGGGGAGATGTCATGAAATATTCTAATCCACATATATAAATTAAAACGTAAATGTAAAGCCTAACAAATAAATTTAATAAAAGAAAAGAGAAATGGTAAAATAACAGTGCTGTCACAATGACTGTACTCGAAATCCCCCTTGTTTTCTGCTTCGTCTGCAAATTGTAACGCTTTCACGTTGATAGTAAAAGCCTACTATATTATTACCCGCTTTCTTCAATGAAACGTGTACTAAACTTGAGATACGCAAGCTGATCTATGACCTAAATTTAATATCTCATTCATTCCATTTTATACACGGCGTAACTAAAAAGAGAGATAAAGCAGGAGAGAGAGAGGGGCGAATGAAAGCAAGGACACATGCAACACTAAACACGCGTCGCGCGATACACAATTGCTGCCATCACGCGTGTAAGGCCACATGCACTAACTTTTTTTTCAGACGGACAGTGATAAAAACACTAACCTTCCCAGAGTTAGGTTTTAAAAAACCTGAAAAACGCTTATTGGAAATATGACATTATACTGGTTTACGTTTGAAAACATTACAGTACCCAGACAGCACATCTTCGAAACAGGAGGTAGAAGAAATTGCATATTTTGAACGCAGCCACTTAGCTCCATTAAATTTGTATATTTGGGTTCCTTAGGACTTGCTGACAAATAATATGTAAAACGTTACGCAAATAGTCTAGGAATTACCAAGTTATGGCCAAAATAAAATAGTGGGGGTGCCTGACAGCATGAAATCATTTCTGCTCATAAAATTTTTTTATAACGTGTTTGAAAAAACCTTACGTTACGGAAATAGCCTACCATGTAAACTCCTATTTGATTGGAGCGCAACAAATGTTAGACTAAACACGATTGGTCGGGCTATAAATACTATCTTGTGTTGTCATGGGAAACGTGAAAAAGGAGTACTTTTTTGAAAAGATGTGTAGACATGGTTTCATTGGGTAGAGCTGCGAATATACTCGATTCAGAGCGTCTGTTCATTGCCACATCTTGTAATAAACCTACTAAGAGGCAGTGCGTTGAGCACCAGTGTATATTTTTTATAAAATAAAGCCTGGGACATCGGCAGATCGGAGTTGTGCTATATACATTGCCAGTCAACGAAACTGTTTATTATTCTATGAATTGTGGGACCGTGATCTTAAAGTTATTGAGCAGCACCTGGTCAGAGCTTTGCTGAAGCCAGAGGTGGACAGCATACTCCTTGGTCCATATAGCAACCAGTGGGGTGGCTCCAGAACTCATTAAAAAAATCGAGCAGAGGAGGCCTTTACTGCAGTCATCACGAAAGATAAGAGAGTGTGCCCATGGAGCTCAACATTATGTACCCCATCTTAAAATGACCTTGTAAAAATAACATTAAGAGGGGAATTTAATTGTTTTAATATCAGGAACTGAGAACATCTCCAATACTAGTTCCAATAAAGACAAACTATTGAAGTCATGATGACAAATACCAACAGAGCTTGACCAAAACAAAACCAGTATTACCTCATATTACTACTACACAACTGACACACATAGGATACTATTAAAAATATATGTCACTACAAGATTCATATTGAGAAATTCTGTACATATAACTTGTAATTAAAATTGATTGTGATTCCTGGTTCCCTTTGTATTTGAATCAGGACACATATACATTCATGACAGCACTGAATACATATTGTTATTTGAAAAGTTATCAGTGACTCCTTTAAGATATTCTCATAGAGTGTTATATGTATGTGAGTGTCACAGTGTTGTCAAGTGTGGTGGAATAAATTAAATTGTTTATCAGTCTGTTGTTGTTATGACTTACACTTCATCATACACATACCCTAGACATATAACGTAGTCATCACACTATTCCAGAATAATTCTGACTGAGGTATACATATGTGGCAGCAAGTAAGGTTACCTATAATACACTACTCTTATTAGATATAGATACCTTCACAGCTGATCTCAGTCAGTACACTAAGTCCCCTATAAATATTTATAACATCCCACTTCACCACAAACGCCACTTCGTATATCAAAGGGCTGTGACGTGCTTCCAGCATATTGGACTGTTCCCTTCATGCCGTCATGGAATGACTTTATCATTTCTAGCATTTTAGAAGGGCAGCCTTTTTTCAGGAGGATTTTAAAGAGTCCATCCCTACTAACCAGGTCGAATGCTTTTGTGAGGTCTATAAAGGCGATATATAATGGTCTTTTCTGCTCTCTTGATTTTTCCTGAAGCTGGCGGAGAGAGAAGATCATGTCTGTTGTTGATCTGCCAGCTCGGAATCCACACTGTGACTTTGGATATATGCGCTCAGCTAACTTGTGTAGTCGCATTAAGATGACTTTGGCAAAAACCTTACCAACAATACTAAGAAGAGAGATGCCTCTGTAGTTATTGCAATCACTTCTGTCTCCTTTATTTTTATACAGTGTTACAATCTTGGCATCTCGCATGTCTTGAGGAATAGTTGTCTCTTCCCAGCACTGGCACAGCATCCTATGCAGGGGATGTAATAGCGTGCTCTTACAGCATTTGATTAAATCAGGAGGAATCCCATCACTGCCTGGTGCTTTGCCAGAGGCCAAGCTATCAATGGCCTTGCTGAGTTCCTCTAATGTTGGTTCGGCATCCAGCTCCTCCATAGTTGGCAGACTGTTGACACCATCAAGGGCTGCAGGCGTAACGGTATTGTCTCTAGCGTAAAGCTCAGAGTAGTGCTCGACCCACCTCTCCATCTGCTTACCCTTATCGGTTAGCTTCTCTCCGCTGATGGTTTTTAGCGGTGCCGTCTTACTTTTATGGGGGCCAAGTGCTTTCTTTATACCGTAATACATTTGTCTAATGTTGCCTGTTTGCGCTGCGATCTGGATGCTCTCACTGAGCTGGAGCCAGTAGTCATTTGCACAGCGTCGAGCAGTTTGTTGAACTTTGCTTCTCGTAGCCCTCAGGATCTGTAGGGTTCTGGCACTCGGTGAACGTTTGTATTCATTCATAGCACTGCGCTTAGCTTCAATGACAGGTGCCATCACATCTGATGAAGCATCAAACCAGTCATTTGACTTTGCTGTTTTCTTACCAAAGGTGGCAAGTGCAGTACTTTGAATGGTGTTCCGTAGATGCTCCCAGTTCTCTGTAATAGTATCACCATGCTGAGGGCTACTGAGCACTTTCTCGAAGGTCGCAGTGAATTGAGCGATCATGAAAGGGTCTGACATCTTGCTGGTATCAATGCGTGGTTTCCCTTCATGTCTGACACGATAGAGTTTTCTTGGTTGTGCTCTGATTTTGCAGCAAACCAAGGAGTGATCTGTATCACAGTCTGCACTATGGTACGAGCGCGTGGAGAGCACAGACCTGAGGAGTGGCCTTCTGACGAGAATCAGGTCAAGTTGGTGCCAGTGCTTGGATCGTGGGTGTCTCCATGACACCTTATGCTGGGGTTTTGTCTGAAAGTAGGTGTTGGTCACGCAGAGGTCATGGTGGACGCACAACTCTAAGAGCCGTTGTCCATTTTCATTCATCTTGCCAATACCAAACCTGCCCAGACATGAAGGCCATGAAACATTATCGGCACCCACTCTAGCGTTAAAGTCACCAAGGAGAACAAGCTGTTCTTGCCTAGGTATGCTTTTGATAATTGCTGTTAGATTCTCGTAGAACTCATCTTTAGCTTCTGAGGCAGAGTACAGAGTAGGAGCATACACACTGACAAGGGTGATGGGACCTGTGCTAGTTTGCAGGCGGAGCGTTAACAGGCGTTCTGATCCATTCTCGCCTGGTTCAACCATTTTAGTTAGCGATTTTTTGACCGCAAAACCTACTCCGTGTTCTCTAGCTTTATTAAGATCTTTCCCTTGCCAATAAAATGTGTAGTCCTTTCTCGCTCACCGTTCCAGAGCCCGCCAGGCGCGTTTCCTGAAGTGCAGCTATATCCACCTGAAGTCGTTTAAGCTCATCATTAATTATGGCTGTCTTCCTTACATCGTTTACATCCTGTAGGTTTTCGGATAGTCCAGTCAACATAGTCCGGACGTTCCAGCATCCCAATCTGAGAGTTTGCTTATTTCTATTTTTTCGATAATTGCTTGGTGCAAAATTTTCTGTCCACAGTTCGGGTTTGACCCTAATCCCCATGCACCCAATGGGGAAAGCAGACAGTGGCGGGACAACACCTTATTGACTGGGGGCTGCCCAGCTTGAAGCGGGCGGTAGCTGTCCAGTGAGATCCTAGAACCTCTCCCACTGTCGGAAGTAGCCCCTGGCGCCATGCCCTACGCCAATTGGGCAAAATGCTTATAACCGGTAACTGCTACTTCCCGTGTTTTGCCGACACCTATAGGGTGAAGCTGGAGTGTCCTCTCCAGGGCGCGAGCTTGGGCACAGTTATATGGAGTAGACAAAACTAAACTAAACAGACACAATATAGACAAAACTAAACTAAACAGGCACAATATAGACAAAACTAAACTAAACAGACACAATATAAACAAAACTAAACTAAACAGACACAATATAGACAAAACTAAACTAAACAGACACAATATAGACAAAACTAAACTAAACAGACGCAATATTGACAAAACTTAACTAAACAGACGCAATATAGATAAAAAATAAACAGACACAATATAGACAAAACTAAACAGACACAATATAGACTAAACTAAACTAAACAGACGCAATGTAGACAAAACTAAACAGACACAATATAGACAAAACTAAACTAAACAGACACAATATAGACAAAACTAAACTAAACAGACACAATATAGACAAAACTAAACTAAACAGAGACAATATAGACAAGACTAAACAGACAGAATTTAGACAAGACTAAACAGACACAATATAGACAAAACTAAACTAAAAAGACACAATATAGACAAAACTAAACTAAACAGACACAACATAGACAAAATTAAACTAAACAGACACAATATAGACTAAACTAAACAGGCGCAATATAGACAAAACTAAACTAAACAGACACAATAAAGACAAAACAAAACTAAACAGACACAATATAGACAAAACTAAACTAAGCAGACACAATATAGACAAAACTAAACTAAACAGGCACAATATAGACAACTACCCGTTGTTGTCCATCCCCACAGGCGATCGGTCTTACAGAGTTATCATTCTGCTTCTTGTCCTACATTCCTTCCTTCACTCACGATTCTCTTGCTCCTTCTTCGAACTTGGCACAACATTTTTCAGGGATTGTGTTCCCGAACATCTACAACTAAACAGACGCATGCACGCGCAACGCAATAGGAAGCCAAGCCTTCCCGGAGACCATTATTTATCGTCTGGAATAACCTTAAGTTGCTCGTTAGTCATTTTCTCCTTTGCGACGTATTTCAGAAAGATCTCCCAACTGACTAAGTTCGCTAAAGCTAATTCAGAATAGATTGATCATTTCACACATCGTCTGCTTAATCCGGAGAGCAGACATCTCGACGAATAGAAAGATCAAACTGGTAGATTACGAAGATGGTTACTAGCCTTTCACAACAGCTTTATCTAACAGAAATTACGTACACATCAGACAAATACTGTCATGGAACTTCAATATTGCTTGGCAGAGAT
Organism: Oreohelix idahoensis; assembly: GCA_024509875.1. NCBI lineage: Eukaryota > Metazoa > Mollusca > Gastropoda > Stylommatophora > Oreohelicidae > Oreohelix > Oreohelix idahoensis. The sequence continues at coordinate 551,363 of JAMPIV010008036.1, read as the reverse complement.
TTGTGCTAGATTCTCATACCGCATTTTTCATTATTTCCATGCTTGTCACGAAAGCAGTACTGACAATAATCCTTTGTTTTTTTTTTTTTTTTTTTTTTCGTTGATGGTTCATGATTCATGGAGTTCAGTCAGCAATGTCCGCTTTTGGTAATATTGTTTTGCGAGTTTTGAAACCTGACACGGATTTTTTATTGTAACTCTTGAAGTCTGAGTCACGAGAAGCGATGACGAAGATCAGACTTCATGGTCATTTTCCTTGGGTGCGACAATAGGTGACATTTAGCAACATCACAGTCAGATTAAAACGTGGCTTGTATGCAGATTTCGCGAAATAAACAGAACGTAGTAAAAATCAGTAATCTGTGAGAGACATTTCTAGAAGCGGCTAAATGTTGACGATAGAAATCTCTACACAGTCGAATAAGCCATAATGTTGGGGGCTTTCATAATGGTTGCCAAGCATGTGTTTGTGTGCCCATGAATTGTCACGCACTTAACAAATGACTGCCATGTATTTTGCGGGGTAACGCTAAGAGGGCTTCTTCTGTTTTCGTTTGTGCTACTAAATCCAACAGCACAAACCCAGTAGTCTGGAGGAGTATCTTACTAGACGCTACTGTCCAGTTATTCCCGAGGGTAAGAAGTATGGAGATAGATGGAAGAACACGTGGAGAAGAGAATTGGAGATATAAATGAAAACGACGAGAAACGCATGGAAAGATCCTTGAGCTGACGGCACGGGACAAGAAAACTTGGCATCTTCAGTGGTGGCGCCATGCTCCACAAGGAGCGGAAAAATTGATGATGATAGCGACGATGATCACAATGGCGACGATGATCACGACGGCGACGATGATCATGATGACGACGATGATCACAAAGGCGACGATGATCACGATGGCGACGATGATCACGATGGCGACGATGATCACGATGACGACGATGATCACGATGGCGACGATGATCATGATGACGACGAATAATAACAATAATAATAGCATAACAATTATTGCAACAACAACAATAACAACTATTACGATTAACTATTGTAATAAAGACTAACAACTACAGCACCATTACTACAACTACAGTAGTTGCTACAACTATTACTACAACTACAGTAGTTGCTACAACTATTACTACAACTACAGTAGTTGCTACAACTATTACTGTCACGGATTGCCTCCCTTGCTTTGCAGTAGTGGTTCAACAGTGATCAAAACTCAAGAGTATCTAATATTGGCTTCCAAGGTATCTACCTGCGCGTAAGATTACTACTCGCAAAGATGTAGATAGAAGGTTAATGACAATTCTACCTTAAGACAGATCTCGCAAGATATTTCCAGAAGTCACGAACAATGTTGCATTGGGCTGAACAATTGTTAACGCATTATATCTGGTCCGTCGTCTTGTGTGAAGGATTTAAGCAATGGTTTAGCCCGTTCAAGCCCCCAGTTGGTGTAATACAACGAAGTCCCTCTTATAAGGTAGAGCTCTGTTTAGAGGTAAATATATGTCTAGGTGTATATATATATATATATATATATATATATATATATATATATATATCTATATATATATATATATATATATATATATATATATATATATATATATATATATATATATATATATATATATATATATATATCAGAATCTTTATTCTCCATAAAATACATTAATATGTACAGACATGATATAATAGATACAACATGGCAAATAGGAGAATCATTAGAATTTACATACATACATACATACATACATACATACATACATACATACATACATACATACATACATACATACATACATACATACATACATACATACATATATTATGGCTGATACGTTTGCTTTCATATATATAAAACTGAAGCGACTATGATTGTTTAGTTTTAAAAGAACATGTAACAGTTTTAATAACGAATTAGTCTTTAACAGTTAAAATAAATATTGAAAGATTGGTGAAATTTAAATTAAAAGTTTTCATCACGGAGACTTAGGTGAGGATTTATCAAAAGTTCGTTGCTTTCGCCTATTTTATAAGACACTTAACTCTAGCTGAATCCTGCAGCTGTGGTTCATCAATTCTGTGATGACGAAAGCCTTCTCAACACTCTCTTCTACTGTAGGCATTTGGGTAGATGATGTTCTCTCACACTAGCGGCGTTAGTACCACAAATCGTCTGATGGCTTGTAACCACGAAATTTAGAAAGATAGAAAAAGAATGCCATCTGCTAAGTATATTTGTTTGGAGCACCCTAACAGGCTCATGTTCCCGTTGTCCGCCCACCAATGTTAAACTCTCAGAAGAATTTAATTCTCGAGCACGCACAAGGTAACTCCGAGAAGATGGTTAAAATTCACCAATATTACTCTGAGGATTAACGGGTAAAATGTGTCTGGACAGTGAGAATATGATTTATGCCTGAACTAAAATTAACGAGTTGAATTTCTAAGTCCAATGTCTCCTTTTTCTTTCTGGCTTTTAGGAATCGCTAGTCTGACGTTCGCGCTGCAGTGTGTGTACTGACTTTGATTTCACTACATTATATCTCACAATCCTCAGTTCAAACTCCAGCTGTGTTTCCGCCTAATTTTCCAATGAGATACATTGTATTTTCCGGCCTCTCAAATCAACCAATCCAATCCAATCTCGTTCAGCACTACGTGGGTAGGGGTGTTTCAAATTAAAAAAAAAATACCCTCACGTGTTTCAAAATATTAAATTTAATATCCACGCGTGAACTTTTCATATTGTTGCGTCAGACTTCCGCCGGCATCTTGTGCACAACTCATAAACACCATATGTGAACACATTTGATGTCCAGATGCTACCTATCGCCAATATTGTCTCTCCAGACAGATTATCGTTAATAATCACCAGGGATGGTCCCGCAAAGGCGATAAACGCTTCTACCACCTGTGTAATGTAATCTTCCAGACAAACAGCCACGGTCGTCGGCAATCCAGACAGACTATCTTGGCTTCCTATTCATCCTCGTACGAGACCATATTGTGTTAAACGAGGATCGTCTCCTATCAAAAGTGGCCAGCGACTGAGTCGATTGATAAGCGTATTACCGCTGACTGGTGATATTGACCGGTTATTGTTGCGATAATACCACCGTTCATCTGGCGGAACGTAAATACGTCTGAGGAGTGGTAAACAAGATAAAGACAGTCCCATAGTAGATACTTCCGTAGGGGAGTGGAGTGTTAGAGACTTTCCCCTACTAGATTCGGCATAAAGAGTAAAATAATGAATGGAAGAGCAAAAAGTATGCCAAATAAAAGGACGATGAAAGAGAGAAGTAAAGAAATGAAGCGATACTGCCGGAGTGAATGATAGTTATAAAAAAGCACCACTGATTTCGTCACAATTATTACAACTACAATAGTTGCTACAACGATTGCCACAACTACAATAGTTGCTACAACGATTACTACAATTAATTCGTATTGCTTACATGAAAAAAAAATTAATAAAATAAAATAATATAAAAGCCAGGGTTAGTGATCCGTTCGATCATTAGAAATTTCCAGAACTGGCACAAAATCTGAAAGACAAAGAAAGAAAAAAAAACATACAAACAGTTCCCGAGGAAATTAAAAGAAAGGGATCGTTACGAGGACACTAATTACTACAGAATATCTGAAGAATTCAGAATTAACAGCAAGAAGAAAGTTTCAAAGAAAATCACATTTATTCTCAAGAATTAGTCAGTTCGCATTTTTTCTTTTCTTTTCTTTAATAATATTATTGCCTTTTGTGTTCTTGTGCAAAGATGTAAAGTTGTTCTTGTTGTGCAAAGATGTAAAGTTGTTCTTGTTGTGCAAAGATGTAAAGTTGTTCTTGTTGTGCAAAGATGTAAAGTTGTTCTTGTTGTGCAAAGATGTAAAGTTGTTCTTGTTGTGCAAAGATGTAAAGTTGTTCTTGTTGTGCAAAGATGTAAAGTTGTTCTTGTTGTGCAAAGATGTAAAGTTGTTCTTGTTGTGCAAAGATGTAAAGTTAAGTAGCATCTTATCTCATTGTCTATGCATCGTGGCCATGAATCATGGACAGTAAAAAAAAAACACGAGCGCCAGCCGCGGGTCGAGAGAATGGACAGCCGTGGCCATCTGGCCGCTGTGTAGTTCCCTGGGGTCTCTGTTGAGAAAAAAGAAAGAATAATACTACTGCACCTTCATGCATGTCGTACGTGGCGGCTAATATGAGGTTGTGGATGGAGATAACAGGTTTATCGTATAAAAAATTACCACAGAAACTAACACTGCAGGAGCATTTGAATGCTTTGTACAGGATTTCTGCAAGGGAACCATCTGTAATGGTGGCTCAAGATTCCGTAAGGTACCCAAATAAAAAATTATCATGATGCGATCAGCTCCAATCTTCTCATCAAAGGTCGGCTGAAATATAGATCTCCAACGTCTTCTATCTCTTGTCTTCATGGTATACTTTGATGGACGTTTTCCCGTCCATCTCGTGATGTTATGTTCCTACTCATAACGCTGTCTTCCTCTTGCACGTTTGCTGTCAATTTTTCCTTGTATTATTATTATTTTTTTTTTTTGCAGCAGCAAGATGTTATATCTTTCCATTACTAAAACTAGTGGTAGCGCGTCATATATTACTAAAATAATATATCTAATCTCCTACATTATTTCACTTTTCATTCCTTTCTGTTTGAATGTCTCTTAAAGTACTGTTATCTTGTCATTGCGTATCATCCTTTCAAAATATCTATGTCTCTTCCCCGTGCATCTTCAGACCCAACTGCTGTGACTTCTCATAAAGTCTTTTTTATATATATTTTTTTCTTCATCTGGTTAATTTCATGTGACAGAAGAGCCAGGCCGTGGGCAAAAATCTATATCGTCAAGCTGTGTATTCAGAGTCCGCTGAATTCCATTTCTGGTGATTGATGTCGTTTTCACAAACTAATCCATAACCAGTAAGAAATGAAATCGTGGCAAGAGGTATCCTTGTCGTACTCCTGTTCTTATTCTCAAACAGTTTTGAAAGCTGGCCTTCACGAAGAGTGGTTCCTTAATACGGCTAAACCCTGTGATTTCTTACTTGAGAATTGCGCTGGAATACTAGACATGATCTACCCTAATGCGTCAGAGAAATCTTTTTTGATGCCAGGTTAATAAATATAGCTTTATTAGCAAACCTCAAAATACGGTAGTGTCTCAATAAATTATAAACTGCGAATACACCAACTAAATAGATCCTCATATATAGCATATTCCACATCCATTTCGATATGTACACCATCATTGACTCTTGAAATCATCCACACACTTCCAGGGATTCCCACCTGTGGTGAAAAATGTCGAGAACCAAGCATTGCACAGCACGCTTGGAGAAGTCACTTGAGCCCCATGCTTAACTCTTGCTTTTACCTGGTTGGCATCATGCAAGAGGATCTCACTATGGACCCCATGATATGAGTACATGAGTATATGATAGGCAGGGGGAGCTGAGAAGTGGATCTATGCAGGAAGTGGCAATTTCTTTGGAGAGCCCAGAACCAGAGCATAGTATTTTAGCTCTTGTCCGATTGGCAGAGTGGTTAGAGCTCTGGTCTCTCGCGGCAATGGTGCCGGGTTCAATTCACGGTATCGACACGCCCCAGTCCACCCAGCTGTTAATGGGTACCGGCCTTTTCTCTTGAGTTAGGGAAGGAAAAAGCACAGAGGAAGGGAAGTGGTCACGCCACCTGTCATAGTGAAGTCTCTAACACTTCACTTCCTACGGCAGTATCTGCTCTTGGACTATCTTTACCTTTTATATTTGGAGAGCCCCCTTGTAAAATGGGAAATGCACAGTATACCACACGCTTCTTCCTCGTAGCTTTGGGACCAGATGTGATGATCCTTCAAGTGGAAGCCAAGCTGGAGAAACTAGAGTTCATGACTTCAACTCAGCACGTTTTGGAATGTCAGAAAAGCCACACAAAATCTTAGATCTCCAGTGTAGATAATACCAAGAAGTCTTCAACTTGGTATTGGCTGCAAAAGAGCGAGAATCTCAGCAACCCTAGTTAAACAATATACGAGGCGCGTTTTTTAAGTAATTCCCGTTTTAAAATAATAAAAAAACCATCATATATAAAAATGATCTATTCCAGTCAAAAGTGGACCACACATTTACATTATTTCTCAACATAGTCACCATTGACTTCAACACATTTTTGGTATCGTGGCACCAGGTTCTTAATTCCAGTGTCAAGGAAGTCTACCGCCAGTGTCTTGAACCATTCATTAACGCCTGTCTGCAGTTCATCATCAGTTTCAAACTGCTGGGATGCCAGCCACTTCTTTAGGTGCATGAAAAGGTGGTAATCACTTGGCGCGAGATCGGGGCTGTAGGGCGGGTGGTCAAAAATTTCCCAGTGAAATTTTTGCATCAATTGAACAGTTCGATCTGCGGTGTGACGTCGAGCATTATCGTGCAAAAACACAATCCCAGTAGACAGCAACCCACGTCTTTTGTTAGGATGGCACGTCTAAGTTTTATCAGTGTCACAATAAGCATTGGCATTAACTGTCTTTCCACGTTCAAGAAAATCAATAAACATGACCCCTTCTTTGTCCCAGAAAACAGTGGCCATGATCTTTTTGACAGAAGGTGCTTGCTTAAACTTCTTTGCTTTCGGGGACCATGAGTGTCGCCATTGCATCGACTGTTGCTTTGATTCGACGTTTGTGTAGGAAATCCAGGTCTCATCTACAGTAACAATGTGGCCCAAAAATTCATCTCCTTCATTTCTATAGCGCTGCAAAAATTTTTGAGCCGAAGCCAGGCGTTTCTGCTTGTGTTCATCGGTTAACATTTTCGGCACCCATCTGGCGGCAGACTTCCTTGACACTGGAACTAAGAACCTGGTGCCACGATACCAAAAATGTGTTGAAGTCAATGGTGACTATGTTGAGAAATAATGTAAATGTGTGGTCCACTTTTGGCTGCAATAAATCGTTTTTATATATGATGGTTTTTTTTATTATTTTAAAACGGGAATTACTTAAAAAACGCGCCTCGTAATAGAAACAAATAGTATAAGATGAATGGGCCGCATCAGGAAATATAAATCGACGTGCCAACATTTTTGATCGAGGTACAGGAAAAAAAAAACGTGATAAGGCTGGCAATTAAAAATGGCAGAAATTAAGCATAAAAATGAATGGAAATGATCCTGTTAGCTGCGAAGACTCTTAACTGTGCTGAAGGTTGCATTAGAGAAAACAAAGAAGCGAAGAAAACGATCCATCTTTTTACAATGTTTGTTCCAAAGCAGCAGAATTATCTTATCACTAGATGTTGGTAGCTGCTGTTTAATCTCTCTCAAGTCGTTGCGCGCACTGACACTCTCTTCATATTCATACAAAACTGGTTTATTGTTTACATGGGCATTATTCCCCAACTATTTCCTGGTTACGTTTTCATCTTCTTCCCAAAGATTTCAGTCCAGAGATTTTCTGATAAAGCTGAATAGTTGCTTCGGGAGAATGAAGTCAACAAAACTGAATTCAAGAAAAGCGACCTAAGACGCGTCAAAAGTGAGGAATGCAGTCAGCGACCCATAACTGACTGCTTGCGTCAGGGTCAGCGAACCAGAGCTGACCAATGCCCTACTCCACCTCCAAGTGGTGGTCCTGGAAACAGGCTGCATCATTGCAGTCTGGCTGAGTGAGTAGGGATCGAAGTGGGAAGACAAACCCGGTCTTAAAAAATGTCGTGCCGAAGTCGGATGTGTCGGGCCGAAAGGCGCAGATATCGCAGCTTTGCTGTAAACGGCGACACAACGCAACCAACGTCCTTTTCAGGACGAACGCAGAAGAAGAAGAAGAATTCAAGAAAAATTCAAATGGTACAACAAGACCACCCACGTGGAACCGATGACGGAAACCAGACAGGTGCCAGTGGAACAAGAGATGAGGACAAGTCAATGGCGTGGATCGGATTGAGGACACCTGTTGATAACATTATAAGACAGTTCTTGTTCTGGGCACCTCAGGATATAAGAGAGGTCAAGAGAGATTAAAAAAAGAAAAACACTTGTGGAAGAGAATAGGAGACTGTTGCTGTCATTTTTGACGGAGTCATCTGTCAAGTTATTTGCTTATGTTTTTATCATAAGAATAATTGTGTCTTTACCTGCGATGTCAGGTTGATTAGGGGTTGTCTTCCCTTGTTTATTCATTCATTGTGTTTGACCTTTAGGGTCAAAGGTAGACAGTTCGGGCGTATGCCCATGGGCAGGTTTTTTTTTAAGCGGGAGTGGAGTTAGACTTCCGGCAAGCCGGGAAGTGTCCTGGTTTCTGAAGGGACGAGAGTCCATTGTGTTTTTTCGGGAAGAATCTTCGAAGTGACTGCACTGGCAGTTTTCCCTAGTGAATCTCTGTGCGTTGGAATGACAGCAGAGTTCCTTGTTAAGTTCTGTGGACTCGGTTACAGGTAATACCGACATTTTCCATTACTATGCTTTCGGTAGCAGAACATGTTAGAAGATTGCCTAGTCTGTGAACTGCAGCTCACCGGTCCTCCATTTCAGAACTTATATGTTGTGCTCAAGGTAGCCATCCAAGACTATTAGTCTTCATACCATCCAGAAATCCAGTGACGAAGATATATTGTGGGAGCCGCAGATTGGCGGCATATTTATGTCTACAATAAGCATTACTGCAGGGTTGATGGTAACCTGCTTATCAGAAGTACACAGCCGACGTCAGAACGAGGCCTGTGTTTTCGGCTATTATACTACAGCCTGATAATGTGCAATTGGCGGGGAATGCCAAGTTGCACCTATGTGTCAATGTGATTAAGGTATCTGACGCGTTTAGTCAGTAATCCCAGGGCGACGCCACGAACTGTCCTTATTGAAGAACATTGTATTGACCATGCATGAATATTCAAATGTTTACCAGCTTGATGAATGCCTAATGTATACCTATCGATTTCCGGTCAGCATGACCTTGTTTACAACGACTGTTCCTGTTGATACCATGTGTGTTCTCGTCAATAAATGTTTTGAAACGTGCCTGCAGTGTCCAAGCATCCTTGACTACTGCATGTGAGTGTATGGGTTGCAGGGTCTACATATATACGAGCCTAAACACATTCGCGCCTTCATTCGCACCCACACTCAGTTCATCATACGCTCGCACTACACACCTAACAACATGTATACTGTCTTGGGCCAGTGATCACCTCAGCAAGAGAAAAGTACAGTTACAGAGACGTAAATGAACGAGATGAGGACGAGATTTTGTGCTGATGACATGAAGCAAGAGGACTTGCCGCTTGTTGTTTAACAATCCATGTTGTATGGGAACTGATGAGTAATGGACGAATTAATGACATTCTATCACCTCTTGAAATTTCTGGTCACGTTTTGGCGGATAGCTCTTTTAATAAACAAAACAAAGAATTATTTTGTTTCAAAAGGTTGCTCAAGGTCAAGGATCCGGTTAGACGCCAATCGATGCATGTTGGGAATATGGTGTTAGGCCCATATTTTCTTGACCATCGGCACACTAGGGGTGATGTGGTTAGCATCGCGCCGGCCACCTTAACCTTCCCAGAGTCGCTCTGGTACCCAATTCATGAGGCTGGGTCGACCCCCGAGCCGTTTGCGATCTAAAAAATCCCACGTCAACTAGGGATCGAATCAGAACCGCCGAGCTAGGCGGTTTCAAAATGATACTAAATAAATAAACAAATTTTGAGACCGTCTATGGTTCATAAAATGTACTTTATAGTTGTCGTAAGTCAGTGTAGAGACACATGAAGAATCGGACAACAACTACCTCATATGTGTTGCAAGAGGCGACTAGTATGAGTGTGTACAAGCAGCTGGCAATTTCATTATATAAAACTAATTTCTACTGAAACTATTCCTTCAAGTTCACATGAATGCTTTCGTATACCCTTCCTGCAAGTGAACCATCAACAGTCGACGAACCATGCTCCCTAGGGAAAGAAAAGGAAGAATATGTTATTGCTATAACCAAAAGAAGTATTCGCATTACAGTAGTCGATATATGCTGCCATCAAGGCAGCCTGGCTGACATGTATTATTATGGTTTTAGTGACGTATCCATTTGTTGATCTTTTAGCTTCAAAATTTGGCTAGTATTTGTTAGCTTTTTTTTTTTAACTGGATGGCTCAAAGAAGAAGCGCTCTGAGAACTGAATCTTAAGGATTACTTTTAGTCCAAGGGCAGTGTTAAATGAACTGAGAAATAGACATGGTTCGCATATATCAAATTTGTGCATTTAATATTGCTTAAAGGTTATACCTCTCAATATAAAAGCTAACTCTACACAGGTAAACATTCCAACTCCGGTGAGGTAAACACTTTAACGCCACATATGAAAGCCCTTTTATTCCCCACAGTAGAAACTTATATTCCCCAAAGTAAACACTTATTCCCCAAATTAAAAACTTTCGCGCCACACGTCCACATTTTTCCTATGTGCGGGTAGACCGTTTAACACAACTCAGGTAAGTAAACACTTTATGCCGTGAACTTTGAATGTGGCGGTTAAGTCTGACTGGTTTTCTGTCCATCTACTTCTTAATTTTGTAAATACTTCTGTCCATCTACTTCTTAATTTTGTAAAAGTTTCTGTCCATCTACTTCTTAATTTTGTAAAAGTTTCTGTCAATCTACTTTTAAATTTTGTAAATGTTTCTGTCCATCTACTTCTTAATTTTGTAAAAGTTTCTGTCCATCTAGTTTTTAATTTTGTAAAAGTTTCTGTCCATCTACTTCTTAATTTTGTAAAAGTTTCTGTCAATCTACTTTTAAATTTTGTAAATGTTTCTGTCCATCTACTTCTTAATTTTGTAAAAGTTTCTGTCCATCTAGTTTTTAATTTTGTAAAAGTTTCTGTCCATCTACTTCTTAATTTTGTAAAAGTTTCTGTCCATCTACTTCTTAATTTTGTAAAAGTTTCTGTCCATCTACTTCTTAATTTTGTAAAAGTTTCTGTCCATCTACTTCTTAATTTTGTAAAAGTTTCTGTCAATCTACTTTTAAATTTTGTAAATGTTTCTGTCCATCTACTTCTTAATTTTGTAAAAGTTTCTGTCCATCTAGTTTTTAATTTTGTAAAAGTTTCTGTCCATCTACTTCTTAATTTTGTAAAAGTTTCTGTCAATCTACTTTTAAATTTTGTAAATGTTTCTGTCCATCTACTTCTTAATTTTGTAAAAGTTTCTGTCCATCTAGTTTTTAATTTTGTAAAAGTTTCTGTCCATCTACTTCTTAATTTTGTAAAAGTTTCTGTCCATCTACTTCTTAATTTTGTAAAAGTTTCTGTCCATCTACTTCTTAATAGTGTACAAGTAAGACAACAATGTGAAGTGAAGCTGAAGGAATATCTTCTTCACTTTGTTAGCTACATCATTGCTCTTGCTGTCCCGTTTTAGTGTGATCGCATTTTAAAATTTTAAAAAGAAATGGTTGATAATTTCAATCCGTGCGCCTGTTTGCTTGTCGTAAGAAATGACACCAAAAATGGCTAAAATTTGATAACTTGTCGCAATTGAAAGGTTAACAAAAATGTGTCGCCCAAATTTGATTTAAATCGGTTCAGATTGATTGGAACTTAACTTGAATAGTACGACTTCCATTTCGTGATCGTTAGATTTATAAGCTAGTCTCTTAAGTCTCGTTTTTTCTCGTTTTCAGTTTTGTTAAGTAGTCACAGGACTTCTTGCAACGTGGAGACTATATGATCTGCTCATCACTGTTAGCGATAGGAATTTGGACTATTATTTTATAATTAAAGAACATTTTTTACAAGTTGCCGGTCAGAAACCCAAATTCTAAAAGCCTGACAGCTAAATCACGAAAAGGCAAAATGCCCACATGCCCGAATCCCGACAAATAGGGTTAGTGTTAAATAATGAAAGGGGGCGTTTCATGGGTAAAGGTAAATAAAGAAGTCCCGACAATATCTAGGAATTATAAGAAAATTACTGAATGCAATCAACATTAGACCGATAATACACTCCGCACATATAACAAAGGCATAACACCTTGTTGAAAACAATGGTGGAAGGAAAAATTGAAGATATACGCAAGAGCAAGACAGCGCTATAAATAAGAAGATAACATCAAGAGATGGACAGGAAAAAGTCTATCAGAGTGAACCGTCAAGACAAGAGACAGAAGACGCTCGGTAGAGATAACATCAAGAGATGGACAGGAAAGAGTCCATCAGAGTGTACCGTCAAGACAAGAGACCGAAGACGTTGGGTAGAGATAACATCAAGAGATGGACAGGAAAGAGTCTATCAGAGTGTACCGTCAAGACAAGAGACAGAAGACGCTGGGTAGAGATAACATCAAGAGATGGACAGGAAAGAGTCTATCAGAGTGTACCGTCAAGACAAGAGACAGAAGACGCTCGGTAGAGATAACATCAAGAGATGGACAGGAAAGAGTCTATCAGAGTGTACCGTCAAGACAAGAGACCGAAGACGTTGGGTAGAGATAACATCAAGAGATGGACAGCAAAGAGTCTATCAGAGTGTACCGCCAAGACAAGACACAGAAGACGTTGGTCGTATTACTTGGCTGAGACAAGTTATTGTTAGAGATTCAAGTGATTTAACTCACTAAACATCCACATATAGTTGATCTTGACTAACATATGGTCATAATGATCTAACTTGCGAAAAGTACTGTAAAGATTATCTTCACTAAAATATGGTCTAATGATCTAACTCGCTAAAAACCAGTCGACCTTGAGTAAAAAGTTGTTTTATATAAGTTAAGACAATTATTATTCAAACCCCTGCCACTTGTTGATAGTCGTATATAACTTTGATACTGCGGAGAATTTCATGTGTTTATATTTAACAATCAGTTCCATATTTTTCCACAAGGTGCAGCTGATGACAAGAACTAGACAAGTGCCAGTGGAAGAAGAAATGAGAAGAAGACGATGGCGATGGATAGGACACACACTGAGGAAACCTGTTGATAGCATTACAAGGCAGTCCTTGTTCTGGAACCCCCAGGGCAAGAGAGGCAGAGGTAGACCAAGAAGCACATGGAGAAGATAACTGGAAACAGAGGTGAAAATGATGAGGAGAACGTGGAAAGAACTTGAGATGATGGCACGTGACAGGAGGACTTGGCATGTGTTTGTTGAAGGCCTATGCTCCTTGGGGTGCGGAGTGTTATGAATGAATGAATATTTAACTATCAAACTGGGATAATTGGTGCTTGATTCGTGAGAACTGTAACCCTACAGTGGATCCCTGGACACAGTGATCTAGCTGGAAATGAGACAGCTGATAGACTTGCAAAGGCAGGAGCCTCTAAACAACAAAAGGACAGACCCTGCAGCATGAGAACAGTCAAACAGATTCTCAGAAACAACACAAGGGAAATCTGGCTGAACAGATGGGCGAACGGGCCGACTGGCCGAAATGTCTTTAATGAAATGACCTGCCCAAAAGACAACGACAACATAAACCGACTCAGCAGGATAAATTAAAGTCTTATCTTTCAGTTCCGAACAGGACACGCCAGAGTCAATAGCCATCCAAACCGTATCAACCCTCAGAACCTATCCATGTGTAGACACTGCTCTCATCCCTATGAAACAACCAGACACCTCCTCATGGAGTGTCCATCACTCACAAACGCTAGGAAAAAACTTTTACAGACACCTCTGACAGTCACCAACTCACTATATGGAACATTAAAACAACTGCAGAAAACCTGCACTTTTTTAAGAATGGCATTGGGCTGCCAAGAGTAGATATGCTCAGCAGCTATGAGATATCGACAACAACAACAACTACATTCGTGAGAACAGATTCTGGGGCCACACTACTTACTTTGTGGTACCGCATGTTTATTTTTTAATATGGCAAATATATTCATTTTCTTCCGTCAATTGTATATAATTCATTACATTTGTATCATTCAACTATATGTCCAGGACTCATCAAGTGTCCGTGTACATGAAACATAGTAAATTCCTCGAGCTATTTTCAATACCAATTTGTGTAAGATGTAGTCTAGGTATAAACATAATTACCTACAGTACCAACAAACAGGAGCTTCCGATTGATACAGTGGTTAAAGCGCTGATCTCTTGATGCTAAGGTGCCGGGTTGGAAACACGGTGGCACCACGTTCCAGTCTACCAAGCTGTAAATGAGAACTGACTCTGCTCGTGAGTTAGAGAAGGAAAAGGCAGCAAGGAAGGGATCTGGTCACCCACTTCTCGAAACTGGACCTAGTATTTCACTCCCCTACCGCAGTATCTACTATGGGACTATTTTCACTAACATGCTAGAGATCAGGAAGAGACTGTGCTGATGACAGGGAGCAAAGGGAATTTTGGGCTGTATTTTTCAGCTGTGCCTAAGTCATTCCAATTTCCTTAGCCTCCTATTCCCCTTTTCTTCTCCAAGTTCTCCTTGGCCTCCCCACTCTTCTTCTCCCTTATGGGTTCCAGTCAAGGGAATCTCTGGCTATGGTTGATTGTTCTCTTCTGAGTTTATGTGCTATCTATCCCAACCGTCTTACCTTAATTTCCATTTGTATTTGCCTGATACCCGCATCGTTTCCTTAGCTCTATATTTGTTATTACATCTGGCCATCTTATACGGAGGTTCCGTCGAGACATCTATTTACAAATGTCTGTAGTTTGGAGGTGATACTCTTTGAGACATGCCATGTCTCTGAGCCATACATCAAGACTGACTTCACATTTGAGTTAAAGATTCTAATTTTGTTCTCTCTGGATATAGCTGAGGAATTCCATATTGGTCAAAGGGCATTAAATGCCCACTTCACCATAGAAACAAAAACTGAACAGGAACCAGAAAAATGTGTTTGCAAAACAAAAATTACAAGAATGATTAATATTCTTCTTGTCCGTGTAGTTACCAGGGGTCTATGCAGAGACAAAGACAAAATAACACCACATCATCCTCAAGCATGTCGTACAATGGGAGTAATATGAGGTTGTACAGAGTGCTGGAAATTTTCATCATGTCAAACAAATTGGCATAGAAAGCACTGTTGCAAGGTCATGTGAACGTTTCATGCAAGCCTGCAATGTTACAAGGTCATGTGAACGTTTCATGCAAGCCTGCAATGTTACAAGGTCGTGCGAACGTTTCATGCAAGCCTGCAATGTTACAAGGTCATGTGAACGTTTCATGCAAGCCTGCAATGTTACAAGGTCGTGTGAACGTTTCATGCAAGCCTGCAATGTTACAAGGTCGTGGGAACGTTTCATGCAAGCCTGCAATGTTACAAGGTCATGTGAACGTTTCGTGCAAGCCTGCAATGTTACAAGGTTATGTGAACGTTTCATGCAAGCCTGCGATGTTACAAGGTCACGTTAACGTTTCATGCAAGCCTGCAATGTTACAAGGTCATGTGAACGTTTCATGCAAGCCTGCAATGTTACAATGTCATGTGAACGTTTCATGCAAGCCTGCAATGTTACAAGGTCATGTGAACGTTTCATGCAAGCCTGCAATGTTACAAGTTGCAGCAGTGACTTCATGCATCATAAGGAGTGCAATGGAAAACGATGAAAAAATGAAAATGTCTGAAGTTTCTGGGGTTCAAGAGGTGGTAGCTGCTATGGTGATAACGGTGATAGAGTAGTTATAGCAGCAGTAGTAGAGGCTATAATTACTGCATTACTGAGGGTTATAGTAGCTGCAGTAGTGAAGGTTATAGTACCTGCAGTAGTGAAGGTTATAGTAGCTATAGTAGTGAAGGTTATAGTAGCTGTAGTAGTGAAGGTTGTAGTAGCTGTAGTAGTGAAGTTATAGTAGCTGTAGTAGTGAAGGTTATAGTAGCTGTAGTGGTGAAGGTTATAGTAGCAGTAGTAATGACCGTTATAATAGCAGTAGTAGTGAAGGTTATAGTAGCTACAGTAGTGGAGGTTATGGTAGCTGTAGTAATGAAGGTTATAGTAGCTGTAGTAGTGAAGGTTATAGTAGCTGCAGTAGTGAAGGTTATAGTAGCTACAGTAGTGGAGGTTATAGTAGCAGTAGTAATGACCGTTATAATAGCAGTAGTAGTGAAGGTTATAGTAGCTACAGTAGTGGAGGTTATGGTAGCTGTAGTAATGAAGGTTATAGTAGCTGTAGTAGTGAAGGTTATAGTAGCTGCAGTAGTGAAGGTTATAGTAGCTACAATAGTGAAGGTTATAGTAGCAGTAGTAGTTAAGGTTATAGTAGCTGTAGTAATGAAGGTTATAGTAGCTGTAGTAGTGAAGTTTATAGTAGCTACAGTAGTGAAGGTTATAGTAGCAGTAGTAGTGAAGGTTATAGTAGCTACAGTAGTGGAGGTTATAGTAGCAGTAGTAGTGGAGGTTATGGTAGCTGTAGTAATGAAGGTTATAGTAGCTGTAGTAATGAAGGTTATAGTACCTGCAGTAGTGAAGGTTATAGTAGCTGGAGTAGTGAAGTTAAAGTAGCTGTAGTAGTGAAGGTTATAGTATCTGCAGTTATGAATGTTATAGTAGCTGTAGTTATGAAGATTATAGTATCTGGAGTAGTGAAGGTTATAGTGGCAGTAGTAGGAGCCGTTATAGTAGCAGTAGTAGTGAAGGTTATAGTAGCTACAGTAGTGGAGGTTATGGTAGCTGTAGTAATAAAAGTTAAAGTAGCTGCAGTAGTGAAGGTTATAGTAGCTGCAGTAGTGAAGGTTATAGTAGCTGGAGTAGTGAAGGTTATAGTATCTGCAGTTATAATAACAATAGCCCCTTCAGTCATAACTGACTATGGGAATGCGCCCCTGAGGTGACAGCCCTCAACTGCTTATTTTCTTGTTGCTCCTTTCGACGTTTTCTCCTCACCTCTGCTTCTTGTGTGAGCCTCTCTTCGCCCAATCTGAGGTGGTGCCGTAAATAGCATCGCCACTTTGTGCGATCGGCAGCTTCATCCTCCCATGTTGCTGGATCCATGTCCAGTGCCCTCATATCTCTCTTGCACACATCTTTGAACCTCAGCTGTGGTCGCCCAACTGTTCTCTTGCCATCTGCTAATTGTCCATAGAAGATATCTTTTGGGATGCGACCATCTTCCATGCGGCGAACATGGCCAAGCCAGCGAAGTCTGCGCTGTCTAAGCAGCGTATACATACTTTGAAGGCCAGCACGTGACAACACCTCGACATTTGTCACTTTATCTTTCCACGAGATGCCGAGGATGCGGCGTAGACACCGCAAATGGAAGATATTGAGCCTTCTTTCTTGCTTAGCATAGGTCGTCCAGGTCTCGCTGCCATATAGGAGTGTGCTGGTGACGCAGGCATTATATACCGCAGCTTTGGTCTTCATTGTGAGTTTAGAGTTTCCCCAAACACGCGATGTGAGGCGGGCAAAGGTAGCTGCAGCTTTGCCAATGCGGCTGTCGATTTCTGTATCCAGTGAGAGTTTGTCATTGATGGTAGACCCTAGGTATGTGAAGTGGTGCACCACTGCCAATTCATAGTTATCGATAGTGATAACTGGTGCAGCACCCACATCCTGACTCAGCACATTCGTTTTCTTTAGACTTATTGTGAGGCCAAAGTCCTTGCATGCTTTAGTGAAGCGATTCATCAAGCTCTGAAGCTCCTGTTGGCTTTGAGTGACGACTGCAGCATCATCAGCGAACAACAAGTCTCTTATAGTGACCCTTCTGATTTTTGTTTTTGCCTTCAGCCTTGAAAGATTAAACAGACGGCCATCTGACCTAGTGTGAAGGAATATGCCTTCAGTTGCATCTCTGAATGCATGTTTCAAGAGTAAGGCAAAGAAGATTCCGAAGAGGGTCGGAGCCAGAACACAGCCTTGTTTAACGCCACTTCGTATATCAAAGGGCTGTGACGTGCTTCCAGCATATTGGACTGTTCCCTTCATGTCGTCATGGAATGACTTTATCATTTCCAGCATTTTAGAAGGGCAGCCTATTTTCAGGAGGATTTTAAAGAGTCCATCCCTACTAACCAGGTCGAATGCTTTTGTGAGGTCTATAAAGGCGATATATAATGGTCTTTTCTGCTCTCTTGATTTTTCCTGAAGCTGGCGGAGAGAGAAGATCATGTCTGTTGTTGATCTGCCAGCTCGGAATCCACACTGTGCCTCTGGATATATGCGCTCAGCTAACTTGTGTAGTCGCATTAAGATGACTTTGGCAAAAAACCTTACCAACAATACTAAGAAGAGAGATGCCTCTGTAGTTATTGCAATCACTTCTGTCTCCTTTATTTTTATACAGTGTTACAATCTTGGCATCTCGCATGTCTTGAGGAATAGTTGTCTCTTCCCAGCACTGGCACAGCATCCTATGCAGGGGATGTAATAGCGTGCTCTTACAGCATTTGATTAAATCAGGAGGAATCCCATCACTGCCTGGTGCTTTGCCAGAGGCCAAGCTATCAATGGCCTTACTGAGTTCCTCTAATGTTGGTTCGGCATCCAGCTCCTCCATAGTTGGCAGACTATTGATAGCATCAAGGGCTGCAGGCGTAACGGTATTGTCTCTAGCGTAAAGCTCAGAGTAGTGCTCGACCCACCTCTCCATCTGCTTACCCTTATCGGTTAGCTTCTCTCCGCTGATGGTTTTTAGCGGTGCCGTCTTACTTTTATGGGGGCCAAGTGCTTTCTTTATACCGTCATACATTTGTCTAATGTTGCCTGTTTGCGCTGCGATCTGGATGCTCTCACTGAGCTGGAGCCAATAGTCATTTGCACAGCGTCGAGCAGTTTGTTGAACTTTGCTTCTCGTAGCCCTCAGGATCTGTAGGGTTCTGGCACTCGGTGAACGTTTGTATTCATTCATAGCACTGCGCTTAGCTTCAATATGAATGTTATAGTAGCTGTAGTTATGAAGATTATAGTATCTGGAGTAGTGAAGGTTATAGTAGCAGTAGTAGGAACCGTTATAGTAGCAGTAGTAGTGAAGGTTATAGTAGCTACAGTAGTGGAGGTTATGGTAGCTGTAGTAATGAAAGTTAAAGTAGCTGTAGTAATGAAGGTTATAGTAGCTGCAGTAGTGAAGGTTATAGTAGCTGCAGTAGTGAAGGTTATAGTAGTTGTAGTAGTGAAGGTTATAGTAGTTGTAGTAGTGAAGGTTATAGTAGCTGTAGTAGTGATGGTTATAGTAGCTGAAGTAATGAAGGTTATATTAGTTGTAGTAGTGAAGGTTATAGTAGCTGTAGTAGTGATGGTTATAGTAGCTGAAGTAATGAAGGTTATAGTATCTGCAGTAGTGAAGGTTATAGTAGCTATAGTTAGGAAGATTATAGTATCTGGAGTAGTGAAGGTTATAGTAGCAGTAGTAATGACCGTTATAGTAGCAGTAGTAGTGAAGGTTATAGTAGCTACAGTAGTGGAGGTTATGGTAGCTGTAGTAATGAAGTTTATAGTAGCTGTAGTAATGAAGGTTATAGTAGCTGCAGTAGTGAAGGTTATAGTAGCTGGAGTAGTGAAGGTTATAGTAGTTGTAGTAGTGAAGGTTATAGTAGTTGTAGTAGTGAAGGTTATAGTAGCTGTAGTAGTGAAGGTTATAGTAGCCGAAGTAGTGAAGGTTATAGTATCTGCAGTATGAATGTTATAGTAGCTGTAGTTATGAAGATTATAGTATCTGGAGTAGTGAAGGTTATAGTAGCAGTAGTAGTGAAGGTTATAGTAGCTACAGTAGTGGAGGTTATGGTAGCTGTAGTAATGAAGGTTATAGTGGCTGAAGTAATGAAGGTTATAGTAGATGCAGTTATGAATGTTATAGTAGCTGTAGTTATGAAGATTATAGTAGCTGTGGTAGTGAAGGTTATAGTAGATGCAGTTATGAATGTTATAGTAGCTGTAGTTATGAAGATTATAGTGGCTGTAGTTATGAAGATTATAGTATCTGTAGTAGTGAAGGTTATGGTAGCTGTATTAATCGAAAGAAAGTAACATTGTAAGTAAGAAAAACAAAATAGAATCAGTTTCAAATACACAACACCTTTCACCAATGATCTACCAGACATGGACAGCGCGAAAAGGTAACAGCCAGACAGCGCTCCACGCGCGAGACGAAGTGCCTGTCTTAAGAATCCTAAAAACCTACCTGTTCGTGTGACATTCGCCGAAGGTGGCGCTGCAAATACCCCGGGTATCTTAACCGCCCACGTCTCCCTGTCTTGTCCCGCCCCCTTCCTCCCCTCAAGATCATTTGTCCCACCTTCTGCACACACCCGCTCTGCAGGTCACTCATTTCTGGTTCGAGTCCTTTGTGAACGGGCCAAACATTAGCGACTATGTTCACAACCTCAGATCCGGCGATCTGTCAACATTCATGCGTTCTGTCACTAAAGGAGCTTCTGTTGCTATCAACACATTTCTTGTTCGCCTAAAATTATAAATTTAGCGGCACCGAAAAAATTGGCAGACGCAATGCTACAAGTAACAGAACTGTTGTTGTAACCAATTGTGATAGCAAGAGTTTGACAGCCAACTGTGTATTTTTCTTAATAGTCGGCCTATTTTTTATTGCTAGAAATACCAAAATTTGTACAGCACTAATTGCGCTGTCCGCTTGGTGGTAAAGTAATACCTTGTATACTTTTTATTTGTATTTACAATAGTATTAATATTAGTATTAGTTGTAATAGATGTAGTAGCAGAAAAAAATGGACTAAGCCTACTGGAAGTTTCTTCGTGCTGAGGGAATAATGGAATAATCCATATGCAGTGGTGAAATAAAGTAGGCTACAAGTAGCAGTAAGTGTAGTAGTAATATAGTAGTAATAGTGGTAATAATGATAATAGCAGCAGTAGTTGTAACAGTAGTAAAAGTAATAGCAGTGATAATAGTAACAGTTGTGGTAAAAGTAATAGGATTGATGGGAATAGTAGGAATAGAAGTGTTAATAGTAGTAAAAATAATAGTAGTAGTGGTAATTGTAGTAGTAATCGCGTTAATACTAATGTTAATGGTGGTAATAGTAGTGGTTATTTTAATAGCTGGAACACCTGAATATTACTAGTGTTAGTGGTAGCAGTATTAACATCATAAGTAATAGTAGTAGTAATAGTAGAAGTAATAGTAGTAATCGTAGTAGTAATAGTAGTAGTAATAGTAGTAATAGCAGTAGTAATAGTAGCAATAGTAGTATTAATAGTAGTAGTAAAAGTAGTAGTAAAAGAAGTAGTAGTATTAGTAGTAATAGTAATAGCAGTAGTAATAGTAGTAGTAACAGTAGTAGTAGTAGTAGTAGTAGTAGTAGTAGTAGTAGTAGTAGTAGTAGTAGTAGTAGTAGTAGTAATAGTAGTAGTAGTAGTAATAGTAGTAGTAGTAGTAATAGTAAAAGTAGTAGTAATAGTAATGAACAAACGCCTGACGTTACAGGTGTCGTCATCATTATCATCACCTTCCTTTGTGTTCCTTATGGAGCATGGTGGCAATAGGGCAGCTGGGTCCTTGCAGGAAACCTACACCAAACATTCACATGCTCTTGTAGCAGTGGTGTCTCTAGCGACTGGTTAATATTATGAGGTTGCCAGCCACTTGCACAACATCATATTGTGCAATTTCTTTCTTTATCGTTAGAATTATAACCAACTAAAAACGAACAAAATCAAATTACTTACATTGGAGAGCGGTCATTCTATTTCTACCATGAACGCGTAGAAAGATAGAACAGTTTCATAAAGAGTCAGGAAGAGAAACGTTTAATTATGGTCGATACTGGAGATAGAAAAGCCGAAACTTGGCCGGCAGTTAAGATAGAAATGACTGAAAATAATCTTACCGCGGTACCTTACTTACCTGCGTCCGAACACTTGTCTCTGTACGATCTGCTTCGTGACAGCGCCGATCAGAGCTCTTGCGGTGTTTGTAGATCCAGCCCTGACTTCCGAGTCCTCCTCACCTACCCTCCCCCCACAGAAGGTAGATCGTGGCGTAACGGTATCTGACAGTACTAGTCCAGTAGCGGACGCTCAACTTATCAGATCTCCAAACCTAAGCTGACAGATTCGGTTGTATTGTTAAGTCGGGCGTTTTTTTCCTGGAGGACAGACCCCGAGGATTTATCATGCTTGAAGTGCTTTGCTACCGAATTTATTAAAAAGAAAAACGGTTGTGTTTTAAGAAGTAATACTTGGTTATTAAAATATTTCTAGTTTTTATAGTTCGTTAATCTATATTTTGTGCATAATTTGCGCGTCTTAGAGGCATCTAAATTTACATGACGGAAAATTTTTATTGTAAATTGTTTTCTTTTTTAATTTTCGTGGAACTTTGTTTTTTTTTCCTTTTCAGATAATTTACAAATATGCATGAGTGACTTGCGCATTTGTTTCGTGAATAGGTTATCTTTATAGATTTATTGATATATACGTTGCTTGGTAACCAGAATATCAGACTACTTAAATTGTGCTTTAAATTGTATTTGTGTAGGTTGCACTGAGCATTGCAAAATCAGGTTAATTTTTAAATCAATATTATTTATCTGTTTTCTAGTTTCTAAACGGAATTTTACGAATCACGTTTTTCAAATAACGGTGTGCTTAATAAAATATACTTGAATATTCGGTTACCTCATGTCTCTGTCAGAGCACGAATCTTTTACAACTGTGTGTAGATGTGTTTGTCTGTAGAAGATGTTTCACTTTGTTGAATATATATTAGCTGTTTACGATTCTCTTCTAGTGACCTTATATTCCTTCGCGGAATAACTCTTTGTTCTCCTGGTGTCTGCCTCGTGCTGTTCCGATAATAAGACTAACGACTACTTTAAAATGTCTACGCATATTATATAAGCTGTACGGGCATATTCTTACGTATGTTAAGATTCACTTTCCCCAGCTAAAGTTTAACTTAAAATCAGCACTGTTGCTTGAATTCAATAAATGAAGCTTAGTTGTATTTATTAACATTTGACAAATATTGACGAGGAATATTCATAATTTTTATTACATATTCTATTAACATTGTCTATCGATCTTCATATTATTCTTCTGTGGGGGAGCCGCGCTAGCGTAGTGGTTACAACACCGCTCTGGCGACCGGGTGATACAGGATCAAACCCGGGCGACGGCATTTGAGGATTTTTCGTCGACCGGGATTTGGACTGGATTAACTCGAGACCTGGCGAGAACATTTGAAGAAGTGTCGTCGACCAGGGACTGGCGGCTCCTGAGCCGACCCAGCTGCAATGGGTACCTCCGAAATCGGCGAGTATTTGCCTGAATGGCGAGGTACACCTGTCTCTGTACAAGAAATAAAGGGATACTCACGTAAAATCAATGTCAGGTTAGACATAAAAAATAATAACCTGAGATTTCGCCTCGAGTATTAGCGGGCGTACGAAAAAAAAAAAAAAAAAAAAAAAATTTTTCTGTGGTGTATGGTTGTGTGAAATTTTTTTTTAAATCTTGTACGACAGTCAAGCATAAATTATAAATTTTAATATCACAAATATAAACATTGGTTTTACAGACAAACAGAAAAGTTACCGTCGACATCTCGATAAAATTGTGTTTGAAGAGAAGTTTACCTCTTTCTTTCTTTCTCTCTCTTCCTTTTGAAATCAATTTATATAGGTATATATATTTATATTTGTTTAATTCAACCTTTTATGGTTTTTTTCGGTCGACGCTTTTTTTTTTATTATTTTGCACTTGCTTTTTTTCTCTCATGTTTTAAGCTGCTTTAATTTTTTTTTTCTTATTCCACGTCTTAGAGCGTCAAACATATTTCATTCTGTTTGTTAATTATTGCCTCTCATGTTTTATTCTGTTTGTTAATTATTGCCTCCCACGTTTTATTCTGTTTGTTAATTATTGCCTCTCATGTTTTATTCTGTTTGTTAATTATTGCCTCTCATGTTTTATTCTGTTTGTTAATTATTGCCTCCCAAGTTTTATTCTGTTTGTTAATTATTGCCTCCCAAGTTTTATTCTGTTTGTTAATTATTGCCTCCCAAGTTTTATTCTGTTTGTTAATTATTGCCTCCCAAGTTTTATCATGTTTGTTAATTATTGCCTCCCATGTTTTATTCTGTTTGTTAATTATTGTCTGTCATGTTTTATTCTGTTTGTTAATTATTGCCTCCCATGTTTTATTCTGTTTGTTAACTATTGCCTCCCATGTTTTATTCTGTTTGTTAATTATTGCCTCTTATGTTCCATTCTGTTTGTTAATTATTACCTATCATGTTTCATTCTGTTTGTTAATTATTGTCTGTCATGTTTTATTTTGTTTGTTAATTATTGCCTCTTATGTTTCATTCTGTTTGTTAATTATTGTCTGTCATGTTTTATTTTTTTTGTTAATTATTGCCTCTCCTGTTTCACTTTTTGAAATTTGCGAAAATCTGTTTTATGCTAGACACACTTCAAATTATTAATTTCTGTCGATAATTAATAACACTTTCATTATAGACAAACTAGAATTAAAGCAAACACAACTGAACTAGAACTTAACGAGTAATGCATCAGTAAGACTGAAATACATTGCACCTTAATGACCTAATATTATCTTTATAACGCGACGGGCAATTATTTAAATTGTCTTTAATGATCCTATAATTTTGATATACGTTATGAATCTTAGATAAGCACAATTGTTACGTGCGGCAAATTGTTTTAGTTCAATTCTTATCACTCAAGCACGTAAGTATAACTTAAAAGTTGGTACAATCCGGCTAACGTAAATATGTATTATTTTTAGACGCGAATACATAATTTGTGTACTTTTCATGTTTGCAATAGTATAAGATACGCTAATATTTAGAAATAACTGTGTCACGTTGATATGTACGGTACTGATAATTAAATTTAGCACACATAATTGATTTGTAGCCATGTTTACGGAAGCACAAAAATGAAAGCGTTAAACGTTTCGGTCAGCAAAGCAGAGCTCTGGAAACAAACAAACAAACAAACAAACAAAACGGCATGAGTTGATTGTGAAAAAAAAACCAAAAAAAGGACATTAAAGCAAATTAGTGTGTCTTCTTTTAGAATCCACCACAGGGTCAATGATGGTTTTTGTTCTTGTTTTTAAACACGCTGTCCTGATATTTGTTGTATTTGGTTTTACCTTCGCTGTACAGTTTAACTGCGGTTATTCTCTTTGCTGAGATGTAGTTACAGGATTTTTACAAACCTGAAATATAACGTGATTGACTTTCTGCTGGTTGCTTTTTGTTTTACTAGAAGCGAAGCACTAGTGTTGCAGTTAGTCACTCTCCAGGATGCGTCAGCTTTACAGTATTGGTATTTGCAGCACTGTTTTGTTTGATATGCGCAATACCGCTACACATCTTTTCCGACATGCTTGGCCCGGCTCTGTGGTTCAATTATTTGCGTCCATGCTCGGCACGGCACTGTGGTTCAATTATTTGCGTCCATGCTCGGCACGGCACTGTGGTTCAATTATTTGCGTCCATGCTCGGCACGGCTCTGTGGTTCAATTATTTGCGCCCATGCTCCGCAA
Source organism: Oreohelix idahoensis (assembly GCA_024509875.1). Taxonomy (NCBI): domain Eukaryota; kingdom Metazoa; phylum Mollusca; class Gastropoda; order Stylommatophora; family Oreohelicidae; genus Oreohelix; species Oreohelix idahoensis. The sequence continues at coordinate 525,884 of JAMPIV010008036.1, read as the reverse complement.
GGCGATCTTGCTTTATTCTTGGTGTTTATGTGTGTCAAGGTGATGTGCTTCCATTGTATGTGCCGTGTTTGATAGCCCACTTTTTCTCTCTATACTTCCCCTTTTCCCCCCATGCCATTATTTATGGCTGATACAAGCGAAAATTCTTCATATGATGTGTATTTATGATCGTCAATAACTGTAACTTTCATCTGTACCCTAGTCTCCTAGGGTCTATCTCTATCTCTCTGTATTCGTGTGTGTCTGTCTCTGAAGCTCTCTCTAACGGTGTTGAGATTTAAGTCGTAAAGGTAATTTAACATTTGTAGACGTATCAATTTTCAAGACAAATTAGCTGCCGTGCATTATCGAGACGGAGGCAACCATATCCCTCCACTGATCTCGATTTTTGATGCTGTCCGCCAATTCAGTTGTTCATTTCTTCTCATGCCATACTGTCAAGCTATCCATTATATTTGCCAGTTGTTTTTTTTTCCTCTCACTTTTCGAACCTTTCTTTCCCTTTTTTTTTTTTTTTTTTGTCCAGTTGTCAAGACGCTTCCGAGTACTCTAGTTCTCATCACATGTCATTTTACAGTTGTTCTTCTTTCCTTTATATCCGTTGTTATATTTCAAAATTTACGAATTAAAACACACGACGTATTCTTCCTTATTCGCCCTCAGACTTCTGCATTAATGACTATAATAAAAGCAGTAGTCAGCTCAAGGTTCCTATAAAGAAACTTCCCCTCATTATATGTTCAAGATTCCTAACATCTCCAAACAGTTTTTCGTGGAGGAAAATAGGTTGTTGCCACATGCTACTCCGTTCATTGATGTATGTTGGGCTGGACTGGAGCAGATGTTCGGCTGTCATGGGGTTGTTGCCACGGAAGCAGAGATCTGTTGCCCCAGTACTGCACCTGTGGTATAGATGGTACCTCAATCTGTTGTGTCCAGTCAATCAATCAATCAATACCCTTTAGCTCCCCGAGGAGCATAGGCCTTCAACAAACACTTGCCAAGTCTTCTTGTCCCGTGCTCAAGTTCTTTCCATGTTTTCCTCATCATTTTCACCTCTGTTTCCAGCTCTCTGCTCCATGTGTTTTTTGGTCTACCTCTGCCTCTCTTTCCCTGTGGATTCCAGAACAAGGACTGCCTTGTAATGCTATCAACAGGTTTAGTCAATGTGTGTCCTATCCATCGCCAGCGTCTTCTTCTCAACTCTTGTTCCACTGGCACTTGTCTGGTTCTTGTCATCAATTCCACATTTGTGACTTTGTCATACCATTTCAGTCCTTCTATTCTACGCAAGCACCCATTTATAAAAGTGTGTACCTTTTTGGTTGTTGTTTTTGTTGTTCTCCATGTCTCAGAGCCATACAATAGGACTGACTTGACATTTGAGTTGAAGATTCTTATTTTCGTGTTGGAAAAATTAAAACTCAAGAAATTTACAACAGTATATAGCTATAGACAACAGTGCAATGTGGGATATCTAAGAAATCAGGAAATAAGCGAAAAATTTTCTATCACAGTATCCAACAAATACCAAGTACTCCAAGTTGTGTCCAGTGCGTAGCTGGAATATGATGACCTGGTCATGCCTAGATAGCTGATGACAGACATCATTTTTATATACCCTGAGTGTTCTCTTTCACCTTTGGACTTGAATGTGGTTTTTATAGTTGTTTTTGCCATTTCATAAGTTATCCCTGTATCATCTTGTTGTATCGCTGCTCCTTCATTAGCATGTTTGTCTACCTCGTCGTTTCCTGGAATATTGCAATTCGTTGGTATCCACTGGATTGTGCACTTATTGAAGCATTTAGAAACACAAGACAAAACAAAAGAAACAATTAAGTACACTAGACAGGTCCAGTGCACCTGTACAGCTGACATAAAGAAAAACATATTATTTACTCTTTACCCTCTATCTCCTTTCCGACAATCTTTGTTACTGATAATCTAAAGATGAGATCCTGTACAAATGTTTCCCTGTGGTAGTGGTGTAAGGACCAGCCTTGTTCTGAAGTCTTAAGTATAGTCTTGCAGTCATGCATATTGTTATGAAGTCTTAAGTATAGTCTTGAAGTCATGGATATTGTTCTGAAGTCTTAAGTATAGTCTTGCAGTCATGGATATTGTTATGAAGTCCTATTTTTTAGGAACCTCTTTAGGCTACTCGGCGTGATGCTGACCACATCACCCCTAGTGTGCCGGTGGTAAAGAAAATATGGGCCTAACACCATATTCCCAATATGCTCAGTGGGCATGTAACGGGATCCTTTACCTTTTTCCTTTCTTTAGGGTACTCATAATAAGTTTGTATTGCTGTTTTTTTTTTTTTTTTTTTTTTTGTCTTCTTCATCATACACTTTCAGACGTCTGCTTGAATCAGTTAAAATAAAGCAGTGGTCAGCTAGAAGTTACTGGTATATCCATAGAGTGTGTCCAGGAATGGTACTGGTGATGGCCATATGTTCTTTCTCTGTTCTTTATATGTGGGGCACTTTTGCAGCAAGTGATCAGCTGTTAGATGGATTTAGGTTGCTCTTAAATATTCAAATTGTCGCAATATAAATTTCTCTTGTTGTCCCCTAATTTGCTTCAGAAGTTCTCCAAAATTTAAACTGTCACAACATAAATTTCTCATTTGTCCCCTAATTTGCTTCAGCAGTTCTCCAAAATTTAAATTGTCACAACATAAATTTCTCTTTACGGGACATACAACCACCACAACAGCACGTGACTGCTTGCAGGAAACGTGCACCAAGTAGTCACGTGCTCTTGTAGCAATAGTTTCTGTGGTAGTTTGTTTGAGATAATCAGGTTACCAGCCACATGTGCAACCTCAAATCTGTCGCCTTGTACGACTTGCTTAAGCGTGCAGTGGTTGTAGTCTTTCTTAGTCCCTTCATAGACCCCCGGAGACCACATGGTTCAAACCCCCCTCTTGGCTTCTCGTGTCAAATTTGTTTGTTTATTTTTTCAGCTTCATGCGAGTTGTTCTTAAATATTCAAATCTTCACATTTGAAATTTCTCCGCTTTCCCTATTAACTTTAGTAGTTCTCCAAAATTCTTATTTTCCCAATTAAAAGTATTTTTTTTTTCGGTTTTCTTCTTCATTGGGTCTTAAATATTCAAATGTTCACAATATAGATCGGGCTCGTCGGTTCTGTATTACTTTGATTATTTCTTAAAAATTCTGATTTTTGTAACATAAAGATCCACTCTGGTATTGATTGTTCATTGAATAATTCTTAAACCTGCAGGTGCTTACGTCGTAAAATTCATCTTCTTGTTAATTTCTTGGATGTTCCAGAATATTTATGACGAGTAATTCCAAATATTTTCATTTAACACAGCATTACAACAATTCACTGTCGGTCTTGGCTGGTTTTGGTAAACATGAGTTGTGAATCATTGTGGCGAGTGCACGTTTAACCTACACAAAAGGTCCGTCGGTTATATTAGGAAGAATTTCCAAAGAAACAAGACATTGTAATTTGGTATTTAAGCAGTTTTCTTTTTTTTCTGTATTTATCCACTTATACTTGTTAAAGAGCGTTGAAGCACCACTGTAACACGCTCCGTTGCACAAGGTCTGTGTTAATGCACATCGTGTGATTTCGCAGTTAAGAAAAACTTGTGTTGCAAGAAATTGCAAGCCCCGTGCAGTTGTGGTGACTTATGCAACTGTATTATTCTATTACTATGTTCCTGTTGCATACGTTAGCTGTTATAAAACTTTAACAAATGTTGTATTTTATTTCACGCCCTTCATTCCTTGGATATGAGTAAATCTTTGAGTGTAAGACAGCAATATCTCCAGGCCAGTCTGTAACACATTCATTGACCTTCAACATATAATGGAGCATAGGAGTTCAATAAGTTCATGCTAAGCCTTCCTTCAAAGAATGAACCAGAGTTGGGGCACTGTACGAAGGATGGCCGCCGACCGAGCAAAGTGAAATCAATTTGTTGTTGCCCTACAAGACGCCACCAGGCGTAATGGCCACTGACTGCTTTGAAGGTCGGCGGCTAAGGATCAAAGAAGAAGAAGAAGCCTTCCTTATCTAGTGCCATCCTTCCAAAGCCTTCCCTTGCCTTCTTTATCCGATTTTAAATCTATCTCTACTTCTCTTTTCCGTGTGTTTTGTTCTATTTTACTTTATTTCTTTACCTTGAGGATTTTAGATCAAGGACTGCCTTGTAATGTTATGGACAGATTTTCTCAATGTATTGTCTTATAACCCGTCATGCCATTTCCTCACCTCTTGTTCAACTACTATTTGTCTGCATACTTCCATCAGTTCCACAAGAGTGATCTTCTCATACCATTTTTCAATCCTTCTATTCATCGCAAGCAGCCATTAATGAAAGTCTGTAACTTTTGGGTTGTTGTTGTTTTTGTTGTTGTTGTTGTTTTTGTTGTTCTCCGCGTATCAGAAGCCTAGCAATAAGAATGACTTGACATTTCAGTTGTAGATCCTTATGTTTATGTTGGACTTGATTACATTTTTTATTCCAACTTAGTCTATGCCCCTGTCTAGATATATGTGTGAGTCCACATCTTTGTAGGCATTTTTAAAGCATGTTTGTTCTTGCATTTAATTTCTCCTGTCATGTTTTTTTTTTTTTTTTCATTTCATCGCATGACGAAGAGTGGGAAGAATGATTCATTTTTCGGTTATTCCGCCACCAGGAAGAGGCGTTTTCGATTGTGTCGTCAAGTCTTTTAAGGACTCCTTATTTTTAAAAATTTCTTCTGGAAACACAGAATTCCCCCCCCCCACCCCCCCCCCCCCCCCCATAAATCGTGTACAGAGGCAGCCCCCATAACTCTACCGCCTACATCTACACCTATTGACCTTCCTGTGAACCCGTCTTGATGCATTCATTTTAACCAGGTCAATGTATTTAGCCATGTTCAAACAATAAACAGAATGCAGTTCATTATCCATAACACTAAATATATAAGTGCGCGTCAGCATAGCGGGTGGACGTTGGAACTGGGTTGGCCACATCCTCAGGAGAGACCTTGACACCATCATCAGAACTGTCATGCTATGACCTTGACACCATCATCAGAACTGTCATGCTATGACCTTGACACCATCATCAGAACTGTCATGCTATGACCTTGACACCATCATCAGAACTGTCATGCTATGACCTTGACACCATCATCAGAACTGTCATGCTATGGACTCCAAAAGGAAACCGAACGCAAGGACGGCCAAAAACCACCTGGCGGAAAACTGTAAAGGCGGAGATGCTAAGCATGAACTAGAGCTGGGACACCACATGAAGAATGGTTGTCAACCAAGCAGAGTGGAGACAGTTTGTTGCTGCCCTACAAGACGCCACTAGGCCTGATGGTCACTGATTGCTTTGTCAGTCAGCGACTAAGAACCAAAGAAGAAGAAGAAATATACGGATGAAAGACACCGATAATTTATTTAAAAAATGGCTGGATTTTTAGAATGACAGGGAAATAAAGTAGTTAGAGAACTGAAGTGTTAAAACATCGTCCCACAAATGAAGTAGTAATTTAGACAAAATGTAACAAAAATAGAAAAGGATACATTAAATACACCACAGACAAACAGAAGTACTATGAAATTAAATGCCAGAGATGTAACCTAAAACAGGCAATGACAAACAATAATAAACGGAATACGTAACTTAAAATACAATTCAGTATTGAACCAAATTATATCTTGAATAGAATATGTCTATTATTACATGAGGAACTAAAATATTATCCCTCGCTGTTCATTTAATCAGGATTCTAACGGGAAGCACAGCGCTATATATGATCTTTGAGGCTTTCTAATAATTTTGGAGTGTGTTTCTCGACCTGGTAGGTCTACTACCGTGTCCCAGTCGTTATTAAATTTACTTTTGATATTTGTAACATTTAATTTATATTTTTTTAACATCCTTGTGTGAGCACGAGAAATGTGTTTTGTTTCGCTTCTCATCGCTTCATAACTGCAGCACTGATAAAATGACTGCTGAACATCTGCTTCAAAGTTGCCCCTTATATGCGGTACAGAGAAAGCGCATATGGCCGACCTCAGCTCCTTTCGTGGAAAAGCTTTACGGGGATTCAAATAATCTCAAACTGACTACTGCTTTCTTTGAGAACATTCAAATGGACGTCTGAGAGTGTACGAAGAAGAACAAGAAGATCGCTACATATGTTCGATCTTTCAAAAATTAGATAATCTGATTATGACGCAAAACAAACTGTTTGTTTTGCCTGTCATTTTCGTATATTTAACATCTTGTTTTGTTACTTGAAACTATACTGTTCAAAAAAAGAAACGCATAGCTACTGAAGGCACACACATAGCCATAATTTTGACATTCATTAACTTTTTTAATTTAATGAGTTAATTGTTCAAATTGCACACAAGAATACCTTAGGGTTCAACCAATCAATTGACAGTTGTTTTGCATCTGGGTCACGAGAGTTTTTTGGCGTACGGGCTTTCCCGTTAGCATGGTGTGTGGCCTCCTCTTGCATCGATCAGCGACTGGCATCTCCTGGGCATGGATGCGATCAGACGTCTGATGTGGGCCTGTGGGATGGCTGCCCACTCTTCCTGGAGTGCTTGGAACAGATCACGACTATTGGCTGGAGCAACGTCTCGGTGACAAACACGTCTATGCAGCTCATCCCACAGGTGCTCAATCGGACTCATGTCTGGAGACAGGGATGGCCAGGGAAGGGTGAGAATGTTGTTGGCAGTCAGGAACTGCGTGGTCAACCGTGCACAATGGGGTCTGGCGTTGTTCTGTTGAAACACAGACCTTTGGGCAGCCAAATGTGGAAGGACATGGGGTCGAAGAATTTCATTGTCGAGGGACGATGCTGGTTGGCCCAAAGAAGTCGATTTTGGCGATGGCGGCGCGTAAGGACAGGTCCTCGGTGAGGTCGTTGTGCCCAAAGTCCAGCGTCATGCAGTCTATTCCGGACAGTTTGATCAGACACATGACGTCCTGCAGGCAATGACTGGGCAGTTGAGGAAGCTGTTGTAAACCTGTCTCTGAGGTGACGAAGCCGAATAAAGCGATCCTCCGCTGCTGTTGTCACTCTGGGTCGTCCACTGTGATGCCGGTCTTCAACTGAGCCAGTGGCTTGTAACCGGTGCCAAAGTCGACTGATGGTACTCTGATGCACGTTTAGATGCCTGGCAACCTGACTTTGATTTCGCCTGCATGCAGTCGGCCAATAGCAATGTTCCTTAAATTTATCGATAGAGACGCCATAAATGTCTGCTTGAAAATGAACTGAATTCTTTTTGTGTAGCGTTATCCTTTTATAGGGTTTCAGTTGTGTAGTCAGTGAATAGTGTTCACCCCAAATTTTGTTGCTTTCACGTGCGCGCAACATGAGCTGTGGTCAAAAATTGCGTCATAAACACTATTGACCACTGCGTTGTAACGATTACAAAAACGAACGCAATTCTGGTCAACACGTGCATTTGACACTGTAAAGAACATTTGAGGCTGGTTTTTATATACCCTAGCACCAAATTTTACTTACAAACTCATAAAAACGCACCCTCGGATAGCTATGCGTTTCTTTTTTTGAACAGTACAGTATAGTCATTCTCAATATAAAACTAAGGGCTCTTTTTGTTTCTTTTTAATAAATTTATAGTTCATGATGTGAATGATTATTTAAACTAGACAGTCTCAACATAAAACAGTGGTTATTTCTTGTTGTCGCCTTCAAAGTTTTCAGGTTTAAAAATTTTTCACTGCAGTCAGTCATTGCCCATTTAATCTCATGCCGATCTGTCAAGATTTCCACCCGGAATTTTTATCGATCCAGATTTATGCTTCTTTTATGTCATCTTCACATTAATTGACAAAATCTGACATCGTCAGTTTGTACCGAATTGAATTATATTCTGCGAATGAACAAAAAATAGCTGCCGATTTGTCTCTTTGATGTGTCCATTTAATCTTGGATTGAAAACAGAAAGCGAAGTAAATCATATATTTGTTAAAGGTAGGGCTTAAGTTAAGAGTATCATAGAACTATAAAACTGTTAACTTATCAGCAAACCATGTTTTTCTTGCATCTTTGTTTCTGGTCATGTGACTTCTTCGTTGTATTTTGTTGAACCAAGTAATGTTAGACTGCTTTATTGTTGAACCAAGTAATGTTAGACTGCTTTATTGTTGAACCAAGTAATGTTAGACTGCTTTATTGTTGAACCAAGTAATGTTAGACTGCTTTATTGTTGAACCAAGTAATGTTAGACTGCTTTATTGTTGAACCAAGTAATGTTAAACTGCTTTATTGTTAAGGTATTAGATATTTTTAGTCGTGTACGTTTACTCCCCGGGGGGTCTGTGGGGAGACAACGAATAGGCCTACTGTGTCCTCAGGCTTGCCGTAAGATCCGACTAATATGAGTTTGTTCATAGGGCTGGCAACGTCATCGCGTTAAACAAATTGCTACATAAATATCTCAAAAGCACATAACCGCTTTGATGCAAGCTTCCCGCAAGGGAGTTATCTATAGTGGTAGCTCCATGCTCCTTTGGGACCGAAAAGGGGGAATCGATGATGAATGGAACTGTGTGCAGTCGTTTGTGTTTCTTTATTCCATAAGCAAAGGTAATACAAATGTTCGACGATCCGAACGTATTTTTTCCCCCTTAGCTTTCCATTATCACACTACTGTCATGTAATTTAATCCTGCTTATTTGGCACTCCATTACCTGGTACATGAGACGGGGTATTTAACGCACTGTTTAAATGTGGCTATAAATGGAGCAAGTCTGCATATTCTTGTAAGATCAAGCCAGGGCATCAGAATGAAGCCTCCGTTTTGTCTGCATTAAATTTCACAAAAAACCCACTAAACTAGTCTTAGGTTGAAAAAATTTGTCGATGTAATTAATAATGTTAAACTCGGCAAGAAGGAAAAAAAATCCGCATTCCAAATTTAGGAAGATCATTTGCAATAAATGCTTGTCACTACACTAGAAAAAAGGGTTATAAATTGTGACATCTAACCATTACTATTGTATAGAGTGCATCCTGGACGTGAGCAAAAAAATATAATAATAATAATAATTCGAGGCAACTGAGATGCGATTTGTCAGAAGAATAGACAGAATGACATGGGTAGCTTAGATAACTAACGAAGATTGCTGAGAGGATTTGATAAACTTGCCAAAGAAGAAGGAAGGAAAACTCAAACAGAAAATAGCTCTACATTTGAAGAGATAAAAGCAATAATCAGAAGTAACTATTGAGAAAAATGGCAGAAGAAACATCCAGGCTCCAATAATGCAGAACCATACTATACGTTACCTAGAAGAGATCGAGTGATAATTTTCAGATTAAGAAGCGGCCATTGCAGACTCAGATGCTATTTGTTCAACAAACTGAAAATTGGACAGACAAATGTGTGTTCATGCGGGAAGGACACACTGACAAACTGACAAACTGACAGTTGAACATGTACACCAAAACTATCGGATCCATGAGAGGAGCATGGTGACAGCGTGAGTTTGTCCAACCCAGTTGACAGAATAATCGTATGGCGACGACAGAAGCCTGAGACGGACTGCCAGCTTGATACGAGAGATAAGTGTGGTTGTATGAGAGTTAACGACGAAGAAGAAGAACGTTGACAGGGGTTAATGAGCAAAGAAATATAATAGTAAATATAATTAGAAGATAATCTAATCTTATTGGACACGTGATGAAAACAGGAGCACCTATAATCATCGTGGCATTCTGGGAAATAGAGGGACAAGAAACGTGCAGGAGGAGAGCGACAGAGAGAGAGAGAGAGAGAGAGAGAGAGAGAGAGAGAGAGAGAGAGAGAGAGAGAGAGAGAGAGAGAGAGATATATAATGGATAGCTCAGCACCATGGTATCGGAACAGATTAAGAACAGAACTGATGGAGAGCATAAAAAATCGAGATCTGTGTCGAAATATAATAGCCTACATCTGGATACACCGTATTCTGTGGCGTAGTAAAGGAGAGGAGTGCGAGGGGGCAATCCGCCCCTGGTGATATCCTGGACAGGGATGCCATCGGACATATTATGACAGTACTGTACTGATTAAAAATATACTTGCAAGCACAATATATTTGTCTGTGTGTGTGTGTGGGGGGGAATTTCCAAACAGTGCCGGATTTAGACATGGTGAGGCCCTAAATTATAGGAAGCTGTGGAGGCCCTATTTGGCAATTGGTAACAGAGAATAAGTCCATGTAACAGCTGAACTTGGCAAGAGGCCCCTTCAGACTGTCAGGTCCTTAGCTTGTTTAGCTTATGCCTAAATGCGGCCCTGGTGCCAAAGGAAGGGTCTGCCCCAGGTGCCAAGTACTATGAGCACGCCCCTGACTGTACTTAAACGACATTTTTTTATCAGTAGATCTATATCAATTAAGAAAATTGAACCACACGTATCAGACATCGTGACATGGTTTGATTTGTAATAATTATAATATTTAGTAATTACGGTTATGTATTGAAGACATCACACAACCTTAAATACATTATCACTGATTGGCTTGACGCTTATCTGACATGGAGAGACAACTCCAAGAATGTCCACAAAGTTAACTAAGACAGCTGAGGCTTAACAAGACACCCCAAACTTATCTAGGATAACCCCAGCTTTACACTAGCTAATCCTGATTTACATACAGTACTTGGTGTTAAGTTTCAGCGTTAAGTTACAGCTCCCTGCGGAACATGTGCTGCCAAAAAACGTCTGGAAAGTCCTCTTGTGACTGCTGCAATCAGTCCAAGGTCTGTCCGTGTCTTCTCTATCATGTACTTTTCTGTCTCCATTGCTCTTCTCCGTGTGTTTTTCGGTCTATCCATACTTCTCTTGCCCTGAACGAGGACTGCCTCTTTCTCAATGTGTACCTATCCATGTCGTTTTTGTTGTTTTCTATCCAGCGGATTTTGGGCTTTAGCCCTTCGGCCCAATGACATGTAGCAATTTCATTTTCATGGCATTGTGAAGCTGGAGTGCTAGTGGACTTTCCTTCCCACCTGGTCAGAAACCAGACGGTACCTGTCCATCGCAGGCTTCTTTTTTCTAATCTGTTGTTCCACTGGCACTTGTCTGGTTGTTGTCACGAGTTGATCCAGGGCATGTCCCAGTTATGTGAACGTACAGCACTGTTGCACTGATTGATTTCGCTGCTATGGATTCTGCACTTCAATGGCTAGGAGTCGGAGAATGTGGCTAGATTCATGAAATTGGGAAAAAGAAAGCACGAGAGATAACGAAGCAGTTAATTATAGGCATATTAGGATAATCACATCGTAAGCAGGTGTATTAATGTTATTATGTATTCCCATCAAACATATATTTCAATGTACAATCTTTTCTTTGTTAATTACATGAATTTAATTTGTAGAATCACGTTTTTTTTTAATACACAGATAACGACTGAGAGCAGGTATTTTTCAACTTGTCTTGTAAGGCACACGTTTTTTGTCGTTTAGCAATTAAAAAAAAACATTTAAGTGAAGTATTTAGTTTTGTCATTCAAAATTTGTTTAAAGTACATGATTAATATATCTTTTACTTGTCTTTGCACATTCATATGTGAGGATAGTTGTTTGTACTTACAGTAGACGTTCTTACTTACTTACTTAGTCGTTCCCCTTCTACCGTGAGGTGTATAGGTTTGGAAGAGAGAGCGCCAGACTATCCCATCGGCTGTCTTCCTCCTGGCCTGGCTCCATTCCAGCCCTCGGTCCCTCAAAGATTGTCTAATGTTGTCCTCCCAGCGGACTCTGGGTCGTCCTGGGGGTCTGGATCCTTGGCTCTTTGTTTCCCATGCTTGTCGTGGTAGCCGGTCTTCTCCCACCTTGCAGACATGGCCAAACCATCCTAGCTGGGACTGTTCCACTTGGGTCTGCAGGGGGTGGGATTTAAGGCCTTGACGTATCGTCTGACGTTCTTCATATTGCTAATTTTGGTTCAGCGTAGATAAATGTACCTGAAGATGACATTCGATTCAGCGCTCACTCATTTTTAACGCGGTGCCAAAGTGATGACCCCGCTATCCGCGTTAGATATATAAATAAATCCCACCTCATCTGCGGATCGAACCATAGACCACTGAGCTAGGAAGCCAGTGCACTAACCACTATGCTACCGCGGCTCCATATATATATATGGTTTCACAGATTCATTAAAGGAGGCGCATGGAGCAACCCAGAGAAAGTCGAAAGGAGGATCTATTCGCAGTAATGCCGATATATAGAAGAATGGGGCAGGTCTCAAGGAAAGTGCAGAAAACAAATGAAGAGGTGATAGAAAACCTAGAAATGGATAGAGAATTAATGAAGGAGATCAAAACTTGACAGCCAAAATATTTTAGCTGTGTAAAAAGACATAACACCTTACTGAAGACCATAATGGAAGGCGGAGTTTAAGGCAAACATGCTATTGAAATACAGCGCTAAAAGTGTGAAGATAACATCAAGAGATGGACAGGAAAGAGTCTATCAGAGTGCACCACCAAGACAAGAGACAGGAAAGAGTCTATCAGAGTGCACCACCAAGACAAGAGACAGGAAAGAGTCTATCGGAGTGCACCACCAAGACAAGAGACAGGAAAGAGTCTATCAGAGTGTACCACCAAGACAAGAGACAGGAAAGAGTCTATCAGAGTGCACCACCAAGACAAGAGACAGGAAAGAGTCTATCAGAGTGCACCACCAAGACAAGAGACAGGAAAGAGTCTATCAGAGTGCACCACCAAGACAAGAGACAGGAAAGAGTCTATCAGAGTGCACCACCAAGACAAGAGACAGGAAAGAGTCTACCAGAGTGTACCAACAAGACAAGAGACAGGAAAGAGTCTACCAGAGTGTACCAACAAGACAAGAGACAGGAAAGAGTCTACCAGAGTGTACCAACAAGACAAGAGACAAAAGACGTTGGAGATCCATTACAGCCGACTTTTCTTGTAGAGATGGCAGCTGATGATGATTTACAGTAATATCTGCACTCATTTGACTACAACCTGACACAAAAATAGGTTTCTCAAAAATGGTATCTTTAACCATTCATAGTTATAATTAAGATATTTGGAGTGTATAATTGAAAATGATATATTCAGTAATTTATATTTGCTTATTGGAATTTTCTTTCAAACCAATTACCCCATGCTGTAAACCGGTTAATTAACTATTCTGTGTATGTATTAGTTTTATTTATTTTTCAATCTGAACGGCAAAGTTACATTATTGTTAGTGATACGTCTGAATTTGAAATTTTTTATTCGGCCTTAGAAACACTAGCTGTGAAATATAACACTACCCAACCCAAATCATGTTCAATGCGAAAAGAAAATTCTCGTCGTAACATTTTAAAAGTTCATGCGGCAGATTTTTTTGTTGTTTTAAATTCTGGCCTCAGTTCTCTCTTTTTCACACCTTCATATGTCAACTTGAATAAATGTAAAGATGGTCCGTTTGATGTTATTGGTATCTCACTTTCAGATGTAAATTTGAATCAATGTAACGATGGTCAGTATGAGGTTATTTGTATCTCACTTTCAGGTGTCAACGTGAATAAATATAACGATGGTCATTATGATGTTTTTGGTATCTCACTTTCAGATGTCAAGTTGAATAAATGTAACGATGGTCAGTATGATGTTTTTGGTATCTCACTTTCAGATGTCAAGTTGAATAAATGTAACGATGGTCAGTATGAGGTTTTTGGTATCTCACTTTCAGATGTCAACTTGAATAAATATAACGATGGTCAGTATGAGGTTTTTGATATCTCACTTTCAGATGTCAAGTTGAATAAATGTAACGATGGTCAGTATGAGGTTTTTGATATCTCACTTTCAGATGTCAAGTTGAATAAATGTAACGATGGTCAGTATGATGTTTTTGGTATCTCACTTTCAGATGTCAAGTTGAATAAATATAACGATGGTCAGTATGAGGTTTTTGATATCTCACTTTCAGATGTCAAGTTGAATAAATGTAACGATGGTCAGTATGATGTTTTTGGTATCTCACTTTCAGATGTCAACTTGAATCAATGTAACGATGGTCAGTATGAGGTTGTTGGTATCTCACTTTCAGATGTCAACTTGAATAAATGTAAAGATGGTCAGTATGAGGTTATTGGTATCTCACTTTCAGATGTCAACTTGAATAAATGTAACGATGGTCAGTATGAGGTTGCTGGTATCTCACTTTCAGATGTCAACTTGAATAAATGTAAAGATGATCAGTTGGAGGTTTTTGGTATCTCACTTTCAGATGTCAACATGAATAAATGTAACGATGGTCAGTATGAGGCTGCTGGTATCTCACTTTCAGATCTCAACTTGAATAAATTTAACGAAATCGGTGGTCAGTCTGAGCTTGTTGATATCTGCACAGAGTTTGTCCAGGAGTGGTACTGGGTGACGGCCGTATGTTCTTTCTCTGTTCTACGTTGGGCATAGGAATGAATAAGCCACCACGTAACAGAAAGAAATGAAAATATATTCCTTTATGCATGAGACGAAGAGAACAATTGACGGCTCTACGACGTGCATTCAATAAACTAACTCCAACAGAATACATAGGTCAATATAACTTTGAAGAGACATGCTTAAAACCCTGTTGCTCCGTTAGAGGCCTACAGGCGACGAAGAAAATTCTTTCGAGGGGCGTAACCCAGCAAGAATGGGGTGCGCGAAGAAAACACGGGCAAAATTTTTGCCAAAAGTGGTTTCATATCTCGCTTGTTGATTGCTGTTGCAGATTGCATAAACCGATTTGTCAGTACAAGGCAAGATAAGACCACAAAAAGGTGGGTTTAGCTTGTCTTTCCTGCGTTTTTTGTTTTGTTTTTACTGGAATTATCCTTACATATACACCATGTTTAATCCGAGACATTACACAATTACAAAGCTTTGTAATTACATAGATTTATTTATTTATTATATTTTAGCCCCCGAAGGAATCCAAACCCTCAACAGCCTCATGCTTAGACCTCCTGTCCTGCACCAATCGCTCAATGTATTCCCACGTTTTCATTTTCCCTTTTATTTATGTTTTCAGTTCTCTTCTCCGTGGGGTTTTCGGTCATCGGCTCATTTCTCACTCTGAGGATTCCACATTAGCACTGTCTTGTAATGCTATCAACATGTTTCTTCATCGTGTGTCCTATCCATCACCAGCTTTTTCTTCTCATCTCTTATTCCACCTGCTCGTACCTGGCTCTTGTCGTCAGATCCACATTAGTCATCTTGTCATCCCATTTCAAACTTTCTATTCTACACAAGCGCCCATTTATGAAAGTAAAAAAAGAATTCTCAGATCTAAAGGTCTATTATATTTGGACATGCTTCTTAATATAACCGACTACGTTGAAAGGGACGCATCTCACCAAAACGAGGCAAAACTTAATTATTTTTTTTTTAAATTATTTATGAATGTTTGTAACTTCAAGGCTGTCATTTCTGTTGTCCATGTTTCAGAACCATACGATAGGACTAACTTGACATTTGAATTGCTGATTCTTATTTTTGTGTTGCACTTAATTTCTCTTTATCTCCATATATTTATCAGTCCCATGGAAGCTTCTCGTGCCTCGATTAAGAGAAAATGGATAATCCCAAATCTTCCTGATCATTGTATCTATGAATGTTTATATGAAAAAATTCCTAACAAATAATAACTAAAATTAATTGAGAATTTTCTGTAGAATGTTGATAACATGTACAATTTAACTCAAGTTATTTTTTGTGCTAAATGTTCTCTCACCTGCAGTGATGTTTTGTTAGTCGTGTATAAAGTAGTGAGTGATAAGGCTGATCTGGCGACTAAATACACCGTACTAGGGCTGTGAAGTCGGAGCCGTGGAGTCGGTCGTGTTTTAGTGGAGTTGCAGTTGGTAAAAAAACTTTCCCACTCCCAATTTTACGAGACTTAAGTCAAGACAGATCCACGTTTGATCTAAGTCAGGGACCCAAAGATGCAGCAATAGTGAATGCAGTCAGCGACCAATAGCTTTACTGCTTGCATCAGGACCAGGGAACCAGAGCTGGTCAAGACCGTACTCCACCTCCACGTGGTGGTCCTGGAAACAGTCTGCAGCAGTGCAGTCTGGCTGAGCGAGTACGGATCGCAATGGGAAGGCAAACCCGGTCTCTAAAAAATGCCGTGCTGAAGTCGGATGTGTCGACCGAAAGGTGCAGATATCACAGCTACGGCGCAAACAGACACAACGCAACCACCGTCCTTTTCAGGGCGAACGAGGAAGAAGAAGAAGAAGATTTAAGTCAAGACAGATCCACGTTTGATCTTAGTCAAGACATATCCACGTTTGATCTAAGTCAAGACAGATCCACGTTTGATCTAAGTCAAGACATATCCACGTTTGATCTAAATCAAGACAGATCCACGTTTGATCCATACAAAAGAGGGGTTGGGCCGTTTACAAAAATTAAAAGAACGTTTCAAAGAAGTTGTTTATTATTAACTTAGTACGTTTTAAACAACGGAAGTAACAACTACCTTGTGAAGTTTTTTTGAAATAGTGAATTAAAAACAAAAAAGTCTTCTGCTGTATAAATTAGAAGGGACAAGAGTTCTATACATCTCACTCCATCATTACACTATCTAGCACTGAAAGAGGTTGAGAAATTTGCCCGTGCTTCTAACTGAGCGCTCAAAATACAATTTTCTGCTACCCCGAGATCATTCAAGATGCTACTTTGACTATCATAGCATTACCACCCACTCAAGTCACTGTGGAAAGTTTTTCTGCCCTTAGAATAATCAAATCCGTTTTGAGAGCCAGACCTATTAGAACAGATCCTTAGTTTAAGAGCCAATTCAATTTAATAAAAAATATCACATTTTTTACAAATATTTTTGAAATATGTAATCTACGAAAGCTATGTATTCTTTTATTCACACATTTACCATACTTATACATTTAACTCTATGTAAGTTATGATTTTATTGCAAATGGCTAAAAAACTATAGTTGGAGTCAGACTTCAAAAATTTCAGGAGTCGTATATTTGTTCATAAACCTTGACCGTACTAATCCGTGCGTTGACGCTTTAAACAGTTAATTATTCATTTTTATTTTTTTCGTTCGCTTTTATACAAGCATAGTTCTATCTCTCATAAAGTTGTTGGTCTGTCTCATGCTTCTCTCACCGACATACAATTTATCCCTCAACGAGGTTAGATAAAGGCATGTGGCCAATCCACTCCTGTTGTGGAGCCAACACACTTAAGTACTGGACATCAGGCCCATGAGCCTTGCTCATCAACGTCTCTAAGAGCAGGAGAACCCTTATTTCAAACCACCTGTTGTCTTGTAGGTAGGCTGGAGACAGTCAAGGGCTGAACAACAAGATAAATTAAAAGAAATGCTTTCCGATATAGGATGAATTAGTATGAAAGGCTCAAATAATACAGCGCCGACGTAAAACTACTTACTTATTTACTTACTTAGTCGTTCCCCTTCTGCCGTGAGGTGGAGAGGTTTGGAAGAGAGAGCGCCAGACTATCCTATCAGCTGTCTTCTTCCTGGCCTGGTTCCATTCTAGTCTTCGGTCCTTCAAAGATTGTCTAATGTTGTCCTCCCAGCGGACTCTGGGTCGTCCTGGAGGTCTGGATCCCTGGCTTGTCGTGGTAGCCGATCTTCTCCCATTCTGCAGACATGGCCAAACCATCGTAAAACTACAACACAACGTATTCACCACGTCCAAAAAAAAAAACAGAAAAATAAACACACACACATATTCATACCAGAGGTGTCCCTAAAGTATTTGGCAACCGGGTCGTATCCTACTTTTGATACCTTCACCCCATAAATAAACACACTTGCAAGTATATTTTTAACAGTAAGTACTATCACATTAGTGTCCGATGGCACACCCTTCCTGGCTGCCACCCGGGGCGGACAGCCCCCTCGGACCCCCCCCTCCCCCCACCCTTAGTACGCCACTGATTCATACGTCTTCAGTATGGCCATTGATTTCTCAGAATTAAAAGCCTCAAAATATTATGAAAACGGTACATTCATAAATTATATAGTTCAATAGGCATGTCAGAATTTGCTTTACTCTGTGGCTCAGACATAAGCCAGATCACCAAAAGTACCACGTCTAAATCTCTTATGGTGATACAGAAACTTCTGTCGAATCATGCGTATCAAATGTCTAGAGCAGAGGTAGGCAACACAGGAGGTGTGGGAGCCTTCTTTAGAAACACTGAGCTCTCTAAAGATATGCCTAGGTAACATCATGTCTGTTTTCAGAGTATTTGGAATAATTGCAGTCTTTCTGTAGTGTTATAGCAGATTTTGTACAATAACATGCGGTATATCTAGCAGTATATTTTGTAGTACATCTGGCAGTATATTTTGTAGTACATCTGCTAGTATATTTTGTAGTACATCTGGAAGTACATTTTATAGTACATCTGGCAGTATATTTTGTAGTACATCTGGCAG
Organism: Oreohelix idahoensis; assembly: GCA_024509875.1. NCBI lineage: Eukaryota > Metazoa > Mollusca > Gastropoda > Stylommatophora > Oreohelicidae > Oreohelix > Oreohelix idahoensis. Next base: position 507,396 of record JAMPIV010008036.1, on the reverse strand, counting down.
TATATTTTGTAGTACATCAGGCAGTAAATTTTGTAGTATATCAGGCACTATATGTTGTAGTATATCAGGCAGTATATTCTGTAGTACATCTGACAGTATATTTTGTAGTATACAAGGCAGTATATTTTGTAGAAAATCAGGCAGTATATTTTGTAGTACATCTGGCAGTATATTTTATAGACTTGTATATCAGGCAGTATATTTTGTAGTATATCAGGCAGTATATTTTGGGGTAAATTTGGTAGTATATCTAACAGTAAAACTGGTGATATAACTGGTAGTATATCTGGCGCTATAACTGGTAGTACATCTGGCACTATAACTGGTAGTACATCTGGCACTATAACTGGTAGTACATCTGGCACTATAACTGGTAGTACATCTGGCACTATAACTGGTAGTACATCTGGCACTATAACTGGTAGTACATCTGACACTGTAACTGGTAGTATATCTTGCACTTTAAATGGTAATCCTTATGGTACTATAACTGGTAGTACATCTGGTGCTGTAACTGGTAGTACATCTGGCACTATTACTGGTAGTACATCTATCAATATAATTGGTAGTACATCTCGTGCTATAACTCGTTGTACATGTGGTGCTAAAACTGGTAGTATATCTGGCACTATAACTGGTAGATCATCTGGTGCTACAACTGGTAGTATATCTGGTGTTATAACTCATAGTACATCTTGTGATACAACTGGAAGTATATCTGACACTTTAACTGGTAGTACATCTAACTCTATAACTGTTAGTATATCTGGCGCTATAATTGCTAGTACATCTGGTGCTACAACTGGTAGTACATCTGGTGCTATAACTTGTAATACTTCTGGCGCTATAACTGGTAGTACATCTGGTGCTATAACTGGTAGTACATCTGGCACTATAACTGGTAGTACACTTGGTGCTTTAACTGTAGTATATGTGGTTCACAACTGGTAGTATATTTAGCACTATAACTGGTAGAACATCTGGTGCTACAACTGGTAGTATATCTATTGCTTAAACTGATAGCACACCTTATGCTACACCTGGAAGTATATCTGGCATTATAACTGGCAGTACATCTGGCTCTATAACTGGTAGTATATCTGGCGCTATAATTGCTAGTACATCTGGTGCTACAACTGTTAGTACATCTAGTGATATAACTGGAAGTATATCTGGTGCTATAGCTGGTAGCATATCTGGTGCTATAACTGGTAGTACATCTGGTGCTACAACTGAATGTACATCTGGTGCTATAACTGGTAGTACATCTGGTGCTATAATTGGTAGTATATATGGTGCTATAACTGGTAGTACATCTGGGGCTATAACAGTAGTACATCTGACACTGTAACTGGTAGTGTATCTGGTGCTATAACTTGTAGCGTATTTGGTGATATAACTAGAAGTACATCTAGTGCTATAACTGATAGAATATATGGTGCTATAACTGGCAGTATGACCGGCACTATAACTGTAGTATATCTGACACTGTTACTCATAGTGTAACTGGCGCTTTAACTGGTAGTGCATCTGGTACTATAACTGTAGTACACCTTGCTGGTAAAGTTTCTTGTGCAATAACTGGTAGTGTATCTGGGGCTATAACTGGTAGTGTATCTGGTGCTATAACTGGTAGTGTATCTGGTGCTATAACTGGTAGTGTATCTGGTGTTATAACTGGTAGTATATCTGGCGCTATAACTCGTAGTATATCTGGTGCTATACCTGGTAAAATATATGATGCTAGAACTGGTAATGTATCTGGTGCTAAAACTGCGTGCCCAATTCTTAACCCTTTGAAAATAAAGTTCGTTCGTTCGTTCGTTCGAGACGCAAAGACAACGAGGAAAGTAACTGTTTACCCCACCTCATCTTGATGAACCTTAAAAAAGTCCCTGAGTCATTCAGTTGCACACCGTTTGAAAATTTCACGAGTTCTTATAACATACTTCTGAATGTTTCAAATCAATAATTTACTGTTCGAAGAATTCGATTTTTATGTCTTGTTGTTGTTGTTTTTTTTTTTTTTAATGTTTATTTTTATTTACTTTATTTTTAAATTCATTATTATTATTATTATTTATTTTATTTTATTTTTAAATTTTATTTTAAAAACGTACTTTAATTATGATGATTAGTGCAAATGTAATATTACTTTTATAATGATAAATGCCTTAATTATGCTTAAAGTAAATGTGAGGATGAAAGGTTATAGTATACATGACGAGAGAGAGAGAGGAAGGGCAGAATGTCAGACGGGCCTGCGTGCCCAATTCTTAACCCTTTGAAAATAAAGTTCGTTCGTTCGTTCGTTCGTAGTGTATCTGGTGCTATAACTGGTAATATATCTGGTGCTATAACTGGTAATATATCTGGTGCTATAACTGGTAGTATATCTGGTGCTATAACTGGTAATATATCTGGTGCTATAACTGGTAGTATATCTGATGCTATAACTGGTAGTATATCTGGTGCTATAACTGGTAATATATCTGGTGCTATAACTGGTAATATATCTGGTGCTATAACTGGTAATATATCTGGTGCTATAACTGGTAATATATCTGGTGCTATAACTGGTAATATATCTGGTGCTATAACTGGTAGTATATCGGTTTCTATAACTGGTAGTGCACCTGGCACTATAACTGGTAGTATATCTGGCACGATAACTGGTATTAAATCCGGCGCTGTAACAGGCAGTGTATCTGGCGTTACATCTAGTTGTTTATCTAGCACTATATGTGGCACTATATCTGGCAGTATTATCTGGTGCTATACCTGACGCTGTAAATACAGTAAATATCCCACACCTAAGGGTCTTTTATGTTTGGACATGCGCCCTAATATAACCGACTAGGTTGAACGAAACGCGCCTCGCCAAAACGAGGCAAAACTTTAAAAAAAAAAAAAAAAAGACAATGTACCAGGCAGTACATTTGGTAACATATCTAGTTGTATATCTGGTAGTAATAACTGGGTTTATATCTGGTAACATATCTGGCAGTATATCTTATAGTATATCTTGCAGTATATCTTACGCTATAACTCACAGTACTATCTATATCAGGCGCTGTAAATGTACTACATATGGTAATGCACCGGGCAGTACATCAAGTTGTATATCTGGCAGTATATCTTGGGATATAACTGGTAGTATACGTGGCAGTATAACTGGGGTATAACTGGGCGTATATCTGGTAGTAAATCTGGTAGTATATCTGGTAGTATGTCTGGTACTATATCTGGTAGTATAACTGGTAGTATAACTGGTAGTATATCTGGTAGGATATCTGGTAGTAAATCTGGTAGTATATCTGGTAGTATATCTGGTAGTATAACTGGTAGTATATCTGGTAGTATTTCTGGTAGTATAACTGGTCGATAACGTTCGTTCAACCGATACAAAAACGATAAGGAAGACACCAACGTCCTTTTCAGGACGCCACTACTCGAGATAAGATCGCGTTATCGTCAAAATGCCCAGACATAGGCCACACGCTAAAAAGAGGAAGGTCTACACCAGCCCACCAGCGCAGAACAGCCAGGGTAATCGCAATATCACAATCAACAATGACAGACAGCCAGAGAGCAAGACTGCCCCAAGTATTCGTGCCGGGACCGGCCCTTCTATAACTCCGGACATGACGGAGTTAGCTGTGACATGCGTCGACCCGACTGAGAGTCTGAGTGGCCTGACCCCTTGCCTAGATAAAGAAGACCTAGAACATAAAGAAATATGGAGAGCGTTACGACAGCTGGAGAAAAGAAAACAAGCGCTTCTATCCAGGCTGCACCCACCACACGTACCAGACTCGTCACCAGAAACCCGGTCTATGACAGAGAAGCCGCACGATGCCGAGATGACAGCCGACCCACCTGCAAGCACTATGAAGGAAGTGATAGAGGCAGATCCTCAACACAGACAGGTACAAGAGGAAGATGTCGCAGAGACCATTTTAGATGCACTTCGAAGACTTGAAGACGGAGATGAGTCCCTTAGGCTCGCTCTTCAAGAAGCAACAGTAGAAGTAGCCCCAGACGTGCTGGACATCGAAACCACTGAGAAGCAAGCTACCATTCCTGATCCTCAGGAAACAACAGCTGACAACTCAAGAGCTCAGACGCAAGATATCACACCGAATAACCAAGAACAAGATTCGAACCAAGCCTGTAGAAGGAAACAAAGACCAAACACTAAAAATACAAGCAACTCAGAAACGATACAGGAGAGGATTGTTAAGATCACCCAGACATCAGGAAGTGAGACCTCACTCAGGGCCCTACCCGACAACAAAGTGATCAACATCCTCGAGGTGATAACTGGACGGAGAGGTATCGCCAAATTAGGGAGGCACGAAAAGGGAGTAGTGCTTTCTCTCAACAACACAGACAAAACAACCTCGCTGATGATCGAACTGGAATCCGGTCCAAAGGAAATCCAGTTGCCCCACCAAATAAAAGTGGTGGTGGAAAAGTACAAGACAACAAAGAAGTTGGTCATCAGAGGGGTGGATACCAGATGTTTCGAAGGCGAGGTCCACAGACGCCTTCAAGCTGAAAACGCAAATCTAAAAATCACGCAGGTCGAAAGGCTAAAAACCTGGGCCAAGAAAGATACCAATCTGATGATAGTTACGGTAGAAGGATCGACAAGACCCGAGAGACTGACGCTCGAAACCACAACCAAAAAGACAGAAGCCTATATCCCTCCGGTGATGCAGTGCTCCAACTGCCAGCAGTTCTCGCACACAAAGAAGACGTGCAGGAGGGATGCAGTCTGTCGATATTGTGCGGGTGGCCACCCATACCGCGATTGTCCCAAGGCGAAAGAGGACAACAACTACAAAGCAACAAACTCAAACCGCACCTGTGCAAACTGCCTCGGAAACCATGGGGCTAGATACCGAGGCTGCCCGATGTTCCAGGAAACCAAGAGCATCCTGAAGGAAGCGGTTTCCAAAAACATCCCCTTCAAGGAGGCAAAACACAGAGTGGCTGCGGATGTTGCAGAAAAACAACGCACAATAGACAGACGACAGTTACACAAGCTGACCGCTGAAGTCAGAGAAATGAAAATGAAGCTGCGAATCGAAAACAACAGCAAGCAGGCCGCCGAAGAACCAACCGACAGTGGAGAAGAGGCGATAAACATGCAGAACATAAAACACGTGATGGAAGAAATGAAAAGAATCCAGCAACAAGTAGAAACAGATGTCAAGAAGCTGAAAGAGCTGACAGAAGAAAACACACAAATACTCAAAAGAATAGAAACAGAAAGAATAGCCATTGAGGAAATATCATCAAACAGCACGCGAGAAACTAAAACGAACAACCAAGCAGTAAAAGAAATCATCCAAGAAACGCTAGAACAGTTACTACCAACGATAATTAAAAAAGCACTGTCACAGATACAGGAGAGCAAGAAGACAAAAGCAACAGAGACTAAGAGCGTAGAAACACACAAAACCAAACAAGCCAGATAGTGAGGCAGGACATAAAAAACACCATGAGCGCGACACGGCACCACAAACGGACAAAGAGGAACCCAGACAGCCAGCTAGTGGTCCTTTTCAGGACCGATCACCTCCAGGACTACGAACGAGATAACAGTGAAGACAATAACACCCTATATACCCCAATTATAACCAAACTTTCAGGTTGAACAGGGTATTGCAGCAACTGGTAGTATATCTGGTAGTATATCTGGTAGTATATCTGGTAGTATATCTGGTAGTATATCTGGTAGTATATCTGGTAGTATAACTGGTAGTATATCTGGTAGTATATCTGGTAGTATATCTGGTAGTATAACTGGTAGTATATCTGGTAGGATATCTGGTACTATATCTGGTACAATATCTGGTAGTATATCTGGTAAAACATCTGGCCGAATATGTGGCAGTACATCTGGTCGTATATCTGGCAGTGTATGTGGAAGTATAACTGGCCGACCATCAGTAATTGTATCTTAAAGTGTCTGGAACTGAAGAGTGTCATCAGATGCCTGAAGTTTTCTTTAAGTTGTCTGCGTTAACAAACTCACAACTTCTCTGATAGCTAAATGCATTCCATTATATACACTGATTATTCTTAGATAATTTAAACTATTCTTAGGGAGAAGAATTATTAATTGAGGATCATTTCTTGGTTTTTGGAGGGGTGGAAGAAAAATCAAAGATAACTACTTTACGAAAGAGAGTGAAGTAAAATGCAAGCATGACACATGAATGAAATTTATTTCTTGAGGTTTAAAAACTCGAACGTCAATGTCACGGAGTGTTTTGAGGGTGTTATGCATGTGTGTGTGTTCCCATGCTCCAGCTGGAGTTTATTAGTCATTTGAGTTGTTGTGAGTTGGATATGCTTGAGTCGTAATATTTTAGTTACAAGCAATGTTGTGAGCATTGCTAAGACAAGCTGCTAGCTATAGTCATGCGTGAATGAAGCTCAGTGGAGTGTGGAAGGTTTTCACGTGTTTGGTGAATACGAATGAAAGGGGACGGTCAGAGAGAGATGTGTGTTGAGTCAGTAGTGTGTTGGGTCAGTAGAGAGTAGAATGTAGATAGGGGACAGCGAAGAGCGTAGAGAAGAGAAGGGTGGATGTCTATAGTAGTGCGCGAGTAGAGGGCCAGAGTGGTGCAGTGGATTTATGAAGTATCCTATTTTGTGTCTGTAGATATTCCGAGAATCAGAGTGATTGTAGCATACTCGGGATTTGTTATGTCTCCAATGATTGTAATGGCCCTGCGCCCATTGTGACTTATTTGTGATATTATATACTGAAGCACATTAAAAACGCACCACTATTATATATACTGATGCCGAGAAGCTGGAAAAAAAGTGTAGAAATGGATTTTCCCCGTGTTTGTCATGAGGTAGAGAGCGAATGGCTGCTGGAATGGAAAGTGCATGATCCAACCCACGGGTTTGTGTACAGACTACATGAAAACAATGAAAGTTACACGTGCAACACGATTCCCAACAGCTATGGCCCTGAAAATGTGTGCGCGTTGTGGCAGTATACTCGGTATAAAAAGGCCGTTGAGACAAAACACCCAGTACATGTGCTTGAAATGCCACGACTATCTGAAAACGACCGCCAACGAGCCATTGGTATGTTGGAGACCGGAATGAGCTCGCGGGCCAATGCCAGAAGGATGAATTGCCATCACAGCACTATTGTACGTCTCAATGAACGTTACGGAACCACTGGCAGTGCCCAGGATAGACTTCGGAGTGGCCAACCACGAGTTACAACCCCTGCGCAAGATCGTCATATTGTGCTGAGTCACCTAAGGAATCGTTCTCTCCCGGCAAGTCAAACAGCAAGAGCAATAGTGGGTAGATGTGGACAAGTCTCTCGAATGACAGTCATACGACGACTCAGAGATACAGGCCTTACTGCAAGACGACCTTATGTTGGGCCAAACTTGACTCACAGACATCGTCAGCAGCGCCTGCAATGGGCAGAGCAACATGTCAGATGGACTAGACTGCAGTGGAATGCTGTCCTATTCACAGACGAGAGCAGATTCAACATATCCTTTGCTGATGGACGTATGCGGATTTGGCGACGGTGTGGAAAGCGCTTTGCAGATTGCTGTGTTCGTCAGCACAACCGATTTGGAGGTGGCAGTATTCACATTTGGGGAGGATTCAGTTTTCACCATCGCTTGCCTCTTCACGTCTTCCGTGGAAATGTTAATGCTGTGACATATCGAGATGAGGTTCTGGATGCATTGGCTGCTCCTGCGTTCACAAATTATCCAGACTTGCAGCTTCTCCAGCAGGATAACGCACGTGCGCACACCGCATGCATTACGCAGCAATATCTACAGCAGCAGAACATTGTGACGATTGATTGGTCTGCCCTATCACCAGACATGTCCCCTATAGAACATCTGCGGGACGAGCTTGGACGCAGAGTCTACAGGCAAGGTTCTCCAGCTAATCTGCAACAGCTCGAAGCTGCTCTTACACGTGAATGGGACTTGATTCCCCGGAATTTCCTTCAGAGACTTGTGCGTTCCATGCGGAGCCGCTGCCAAGCTTGTTTGCAAGCACACGGTGGACATACCAGATACTGAGGATAGTGTGAATGAATTTTTTTATTGGTTGCATTTTTGGTTTTCTCCCTTGCCTGCACAGAATGCAATGAGTTTCATAACAATCAAATGTTCAAATTAATGACCAGCATGGATTCATAGAAAAATGAATAAAGATTCCAAATATGTAAACTTGTAAACACTTATATTTACATTTCACACTCTGTTCCTGGATTATACAGGTGGTGTGTTTTTAATGTGCTTCAGTATATATTCACGGAGATTGATATGGGTGTTGGAGTTGGTGTATCCACCCACATACACCCTACTCGTCACAGTCAACAATGGAGTCATGAAAGTATTTTTAAAATGTGCAGTTTTTGCAAACGAACAATTTTTGCATAAAATGACATTTACGTTAACCCGTTCTCAAATGTGTCTTGAATATTACTGTTGCTTTTACAGCTTTTTTGTTCCTTTGTTTTTTCAAGTCTCTTTATATGTTATTTTGTGTTCCAGGGTTTTCATCGGAGTTTCGCAAAAAAAAAAAAATCAGAATCAATTAGCACCTCCTATAACTTTGAACGATGGTGAATTATCCGGGTTATAAATACTGGGCCGTTCGTGAATGGTGTTTGGGAGTGTTTGTCTTCCATAATTATGTACAAACTGCAGTCTCGCCTTCAGGTGTATTCTTGTTTTCAGTGAAACCCTGCCCTGATTCTTTAAGGGCGCCATATCTTGAAATATCTTTTCGAAAGTGAGTCCTTAACTTTGAACTGGTTTGGATTGACGCTTTCAAACCAGATCCTTCATGTATTGAAATGCTTTATCGAGTCATAACTTCGTGTTTGTTTTAATTAGTTTCGAATGACAAGATTTGTGGTAAGATGGGCCGGGAACAAATCGAAAACTACAATAACAGATTTAAGCAGCATTAATATTAGACAATTTCTCGATAAAGAAACCCCTTGTGTATATATATACAAGATGTATATATATATATATATATATATATATATATATATATATATATATATATATATATATATATATATATATATATATATATATATATATATATATATCACATCCCTTTTGGGATGGCCTGGATACTATTTGGTTCCCTCGCTTCTGACCAGCTCATGTATGGCTCCTAGAGTCTGCTTGTGTGCGGCAGCGCCACCCCCCCCCCCCGGGCAACGGCTTTGGCTAGCCGGCTAAACTACGTTGAGCAAAGTAAAGAAGGGAGTCCCCCCTCATTAGTCCACACAGCAGCTGGCGGAAGAGATGGATGATCGATTTATTCGACAACGGCTTTGAAGGCAGGAGCTGGCTCGGCCTGGTATCGGGCTTCAGGGCGCACCAGGGACCAAAGATGGTAAACGGCCAGAACCGTTCAGAAAGCAATGGCAAACTACTGAATGAATATTGCCAAGAAATCATGACAGCCAAGAATGATGAATCTTGAAACACAAAGATCTGATGGTGTGGCCCCCAGGCCAGGCAGATCGACTATGCGAACTGGGGAAGAGAACGATGCCAGAGCAAGTACAAGTAATGGTGATGACGGCCAAAAACCTGACTGTGTTACTGCGGAAAGCCCTGACATCGGACTAAAGAAAAAATTAAGAATAGGCACGTGGAATGTAAGAAGTCTACATCAGGGAAAACTTTGTATGATTAGTAAAGAAATGGAAAGAACCAAAACAGACATACTGGGCATTTGTGAACATAGATGGTCCAGACAAGGACATTTTATAACTCAAACAGGAGAGACCTTCATATACTCAGGGAATGAAAAGGGCGGTCAGAGCGGGGTTGGTTTCCTCCTGAAAAAGAAAACATCTATAGCACTACTTGGATACAATCCAATTAGTGATCGGCTTCTCATGATTAGACTCAAGAGAAAGAAAAGGAACATCACAATTTTACAAGTTTATGCACCCACATCTGCAGCAGATGATGATGAAATCGAGGAATTTTACAACAGTTTACAAGAGACTTTAGGGAAAGTGGAAAAAAGGGATATCATGATAATCATGGGCGACTTTAACGCGAAAGTTGGCATCGAAAGAACAGAGGAATAGAAAAAGGTGCGAGGTCCATTCGGTATAGGACATAGAAACGAAAGAGGAGAAACACTAATCGAATTCTGCTTAGAAAACAACCTCTCTATTACAAATACCCTATTTAGACAACATCCCAGAAGGCTCTATACATGGACCTCACCAGATGGCAACAGCAGGAATCAAATAGATTACATCTTGATACAACAAAGATCATCATCAACTCAGCCCGTAACCCGTCATGGGTCGTAGGGGTGCCATGGTGGAAGCATCAGCAGACAGGGTCCTCCACTGCTCTCTATCCTCAGCAATGCGTACAAGTGTGGAAAAACCGTGTCCTGCCCATTCTTTGATGTTATCAGCCCAGGATTTTCTCTGCCTTCCTCTTCTCCGTTTACCTTCGACTGTTCCCTGAAGGATCGTTTTCGAAAGGGAGTCATGACGAGTTACATGCCCAAACCAGGCAAGCTTTCGACGTTTCACTGTTGACAAAAGTGGTTCTTGGTGGCCTGCATAGGTGTTTATCTTCTCTCTAACTTAGACATTTGTTTTGTGCTCTTTATAGCAAATGCGCAAAATTCTTCTATAACATTTATGCTCGAAAGCCTGAATCCTTCGCTCCGTATCTGCAGTGAGTGTCCAGCTCTCACACCCATACAAGAGAATAGATAATACAAGTGATTTGTATAATTTGATCTTCACAGGAAAACTGATGTTACTTTTCCAGATCACATTCAACCTTGTCATGGCAGCTGAGGCCATCTCAAGTCTTGTCTTGATTTCTTTAATTGATCTTCCATCACTGCATATAGTGGACCCGAGATATTTAAAGGTGTTAACTTCTTCTAACGTTTGCCCATTTAACGTAATGTTGGTCGGAACATGTTTCTTATGGCTATTCACCAATATCTTGCTTTTTTTCTATATTAATTTCCATCCCATACGTTCTTGTTACTTTCTCCAGTCTAGAGGTAAGGTCTTGAAGTTCTGATTCTGATCCAGCTATCAGATCAATATCATCAGCAAAACGTAGGTTGCACAGAGGTCGGCCTCCAATCGATATGGTTGATTTATAATCGTAGAGAGCCTCTTGCATAATATGTTCTAGATAAATATTAAAGAGCACTGGGGACAGGATACATCCCTGCCGAACTCCTACAGTTGTTTTGAAAAATTCTCCAATGTCGTTGCTTGCAAAAACAGCACTGCTTGCGTCCTTGTATAGTGCTTCAATGATATCTATGATGTTGGTATCAAAATTGAATTTTCTCATTACTTGCCATAAGCCTTCATGCCAGACTCGATCGAAGGCTTTTGTGAAATCGATGAAGTTATGGTATAAATCGTGTTGATGTTGGAGATGTTTTTCGATAAGTAATCTAATATTGAAGATTTGTTCTGAGGTACTTCTTTTTGGTCTAAAGCCAGCCTGTTCCTCTGACAAGATTTCTTCTGATTTCTGTTTTATTCTGTTCAAAAGTATCCTTAACATCACCTTACTTGGATGACTAATAAGGCTAATGGTTCTGTAGTTCTTGCACATTTTTAGATTTCCTTTCTTTGGAAGCGGTATTACTAATGACTGCGTCCATTCTTTTGGCCATTTTTTTGTACTCCATATCTTCTGGCAAATTGTTGTCATGATTTTTACTATATCTGGTCCTCCATATTTCAAGAGCTCTGCTGGAGGTCAGGTATATCATCTACAAAGACACTCCCAGGAGCAGATTGTGGTTCAGATCATGAGCTACTAATTGCAGATTTTAAGTTAAAATTGAAAAAAGTGACGAAAGGTGCTCGACCTCTCCATCTCGATGTAAGCGCCATACCATATATTCTATAACATAGAAGTACAAAACAAATTCGAAGCACTGATGGCTGTACAAGAGGATATGACACCGGATGAGCTAGCCACACATGCGAGAGATATTCTCATCACATCAGCAGAAAGCATGATCCCTAGAAAAGTGCATAAGAAGCAGATATACATCACGGAGGAAACATTGAGGCTCATAGAAGAAAGAAGAAAATTGAAGCAAACAGGGGTAGAACGGAACAGTGACAAATACAAAAACTGCACAAGAAACATCAGGAGAGAGATTAGGAAAGACAAGAAACAGTATATAACGAACACCTGCAATAGAATAGAAGATCTGCAATTTCAGGGAAAGGATAGGGATATGTTCAAGGAAATCAGAACGCTAACAAGATGATTTTAGACCATCATTACATATAATCAATGATAAAAATGGTAACATATTAACAGAAAGTAAGGATATATTGGAGAGATGGAAGGAGTACTGTAGAGAAATGTATGAAGATAGTACAAAGACCCCAGACATGACGATTGAAAGTGAAGAGAGAGAGCCAGAACCTATATTAGATGAAGTACGTGCGGCAATCAAAAGCCTGAAGAAAGGGAAATCACCAGGATGCGATGATATACCAACTGAACTAATCCAAGCAGGAGGAGAGGCCAGTGTCCTCGTTTATCATGCACTATGTGTGAAGATCTGGAACAGTGCAATCTGGCCCAAAGCTTGGAAAAGATCTATGTATTGTGATGGGGCCGAAATGGAGACGCCCGCCCCCTACCTGTTTTTGGGCAGATTTATCGCCCATGTATTTTAGAAGTGCGCGAAGCATGCTGAGATGTAAATTATTCAAGATTGATGAAAATGCCATAATAATGCATTTAAATTAAGTCGTGGTGTAGAATTGTGTTATATTAAATAGCTGTAGGTTTTATTTGTGTTTTCGCTATTCCTAAGCGATAATCGCGTGTGATATTTAAGTAGTCAAGATTAATACGCCTAGCGCAGTAAAGTGAGTGATTAGCCTAGTGCCTATAAAAAGAGATAGCGAGCTACCAGCGGACCTTTTCCTAGTATCAGCCGCCAGAGAGAACAGACGACAGAGCCAAACTGTAAATGCATTGAGCACATTAGCATCGGGCACTGTTGGGTGTTTTGTTTTGTTTTGTTGGGTTTTGTGATGTTCGCTAGTTTATTTGTTTAATGTTTGCTTTGTCACTGAATGGGCTGTAAAAATAAATATAGCCCCTGCCTCTAGAATCAAGAGTTTTATTGTTGTTCGGGTCGGTGCGAGTGTGACAAGAGAGTGATATCACAATCACAATATAATCATCATCATCATCTCGCCCACCCTACCACAATTGGCGTCGTCGGCAGGATAAGGCAAACAGTGACACTGAGCAAACCGCAAGCGAACAAATATTGTAAACACCCAGCAGTGCGGTCTTGCAGCAAGATGGCATCGATCAATGCGCCTGTGAAGATATTGTATGTGAAGGTGCCAGACATAAGGCTATTTAGTGGAGAGGGAAGTCCCACTTGGCAAGAGTTTGTGGAAGAGGTAGAGGCCGTGTGGAAGATGGGGTCCTTTAGTGCGATAGACAAAGTAGATTTAATCTGGAACAACGTTACACCATGGGTCGCTAGGGAGTTGCGGATACATGGCGGAGCCAAGGCCAGCCCTGAGCAGTTACTGGAAATTGTCAAAAAAGCCTATAGCGAGAAACCACAAGTCAGTGAGGTGAACAGGAATTTCCCTTGGGAATATGCTGTTTATGGTGAAAGTAAAAAGCCTGAGACACGGGTCCAGATAGCAAGTGCAGAAGTTAAGAAGGAGGAGGAGGCACTCAGGGCAGAATTATCCTTCCTAAAGTCCCAGATAGCACAGATGTCAGAGTCCAGTTCGCCAGCACAAGAGGAGGTGTAGAGAAAGAGCGCACCATGCCAGCCGCGGGAACAGCCAACGCAAAGACAACAGGAGGTTGTGTCCCGCGGGGGAACAGCCAAAGCACGACGGTTTGTCCGGAGGAGTGCATGTTCTGGCACGATGTGAGAGTCAAGCTGTTTGTTAACGAAAGCAGCAGTGAGCTGACAGTACCGACCAGTGCAGCTGCACCGACAAGGCGAAAAGGAGTTTGCAAGTGGTACAGTGTCCGCAGGGGATGGGGATTCATCACGCCCAGATGATGGAGGTATTGATGTATTTGTACATCAGACCAAGATCTTCAGAAAGGGATTCCGGAGTCTGGCGAGAAATGAGAGAGTAGAGTTTGACAGCAAACCATCGGTCCAGGGCATGGAAGCAATTTATGTATCCGGCATTGGCGGTCAAGAGTGTAAGGGCAGCAGCGGGCGACCCATGGAGCAGAGGAAGCCCAGAAAGATAAGGTGCTACAATTGTGGAGACCTGTCAGACCACATGGCAGCCAAGTGCCCTCAAGGCCCGCTTCCGAAGAGATGTTTTCGATGCAAGTCAACTAAACATTTGATAGCCGCCTCTCCCTCCAAGAGCTCTCTCCCGAGAAGTGCCACCACAACCCGGTTTCCTTACGGGTGCAAGCCAAGAGATGACCGTGACAACTGTCACCCTAAAGGGGAGCCTAGAAGATTGGTAGTCGGGGCTAGGGGAGGAAACTCGTCTTAAGCAGAGAGGAGGGAGTGCAATTCAAGGTTTCAGAGGAGGAGACACATGAAAAGTGCAGTTTTTTTGACTGTGGGGGAATGTAAAGCCACCGTCCCACGCAAAACGAGTGTCAAGCACGTCAGGAGCAATTCCCCCAACAGATTTCGACATGCTACAAGCACTGACAGGCAAGATGTCACGGCAGCCGAGCAGGCGACGCGGCACCGGTGTGAGCGAGTCTTCCAAGACCACAGCAATCTGACAGCCCGTGTGCAACGGTCTAACAGTTGATTTAACTGGAGACATGACGACCAAGATGGAGTGTCTCCAGCCAAGTTGTGCCGAAATACAAAATCTGAGCCCAAAACATCGACGCTGAGAAATAATCAGGCGCAGCACCAACGATACCTAAGAGATTTCGACTGTGAAAGCGCCAGAGGGTAGTGATGAGGATAGTTGATGTTGTCATTCGGGGACGACAACAAAATCAGGAGGGAGATGTGTGATGGCGGCCCGAAAGATGGAGACGCCGCCCCCTACCTGTTTTTTAATGGGCAGAGATTTTGTATTCGCCCATGTAGTTTAGAAGTGCGCCGAAGTCATGCTATAACTGAGATGTAAATTATTCAAGATTGATGAAAATGCCATAATAATATGCATTTAAATTAAGTCGTGGTGTAGAATTGTGTTATATTAAATAGCTGTAGGTTTTATTTGTGTTTTCGCTATTCCTAAGCGATAATCGCGTGTGATATTTAAGTAGTCAAGATTAATACGCCTAGCGCAGTAAAGTGAGTGATTAGCCTAGTGCCTATAAAAAGAGATAGCGAGCTACCAGCGGACCTTTTCCTAGTATCAGCCGCCAGAGAGAACAGACGACAGAGCCAAACTGTAAATGCATTGAGCACATTAGCATCGGGCACTGTTGGGTGTTTTGTTTTGTTTTGTTGGGTTTTGTGATGTTCGCTAGTTTATTTGTTTAATGTTTGCTTTGTCACTGAATGGGCTGTAAAAATAAATATAGCCCCTGCCTCTAGAATCAAGAGTTTTATTGTTGTTCGGGTCGGTGCGAGTGTGACAAGAGAGTGATATCACAATCACAATATAATCATCATCATTATCTCGCCCACCCTACCACAGTATATCCCTCTCCCAAAGAAAGGCAATTTAAAACTGTGTACCAACTATCGTACTATTGCTTTAATAAGTCATGCCAGCAAAATCCTCTTGCGGATTATCATGAAGAGGATAGAAAGAAAGTTAGAACATGAAATACATGAAGTACAGGCAGGTTTTAGACAAGGCAGAGGTACGAGAGATCACATTTTTAATGTGAGAAACATCCTTGAGAAATGCAGAGAATACAATTAGATCTTCATGCTTGTTTTGTAGATTACACCAAGGCCTTCGACTGCGTACAACATCAGAAATTGTGGAACATCATGAGAGACATGGGGTTTCCGGTGCATTTGATCCATCTAATTGAAACACTATACCATGAACAACAAGCAGCTGTCAGAGTAACGGGAGAAACATCAGGATGGTTTGAGGTGAAATGGGGAGTAAGACAGGGTTGCATCCTCTCTCCATACTTGTTTAACATCTATGCAGAAAATATAATGAGAAATGTTCGGAGTGACCAAGAGTGTGAACATTACGATCCGTTCACAATTGGTGGAAATGCGATCCCAGAACTCAGGTACGCAGATGACACAGTTATTCTTTCAAACAGTGCCAAGGGACTAGAACAGTTAATCCTGTCTGTCAAAAGACACAGTGAGGATCAGAACCTTTTTCTGAACCCACCAAAAAAAAAACAAAGGTAATGTCCACAGACAAAACAAGATGCCAACCAAAAATTACCATCAGTGATGAGGAAATTGAAAATATCACAAATTTTGAATATCTTGGCTCCATAATAAACAACAATGGAGACTGCTCAAAAGAGGTCAGAAGGAGACTGGCCATAGCAATGCAGAGGTTAAATAAAATGAAGAACCTATGGCATAACACCAGCAAATTAATAAAAGTAAAACTTCTGAAAACGTGCATCTTTCCGGTAGCAAAGTATGGATATGAATCATGGACCATTACTCAAACATTAAAGAAAAAAATCGAATCTTTCGAAGCAAAGTGTTACAGAAAAAATCTCAGAATATCTTGGACCAAGAAGAAGAAAAATATAGACATCCTACACGACCTGGACATCGAGGAAAACTGGCTCATAAACAATATCATGTCCCGGAAACTGAAATATTTTGGCAACATTAAACGTCATAGTGGCTTAGAGAGAGCAGTGATGGAGGATATGGTACCTGGAAGGCGAGGCAGGGGTCGACCAAGACGACGGTGGACACAGGACATTGAAGACACCTTGAACATGACATTGGAGGAGACAGGAGGGCTGGCTAGAGATCGAGAATCTTTCAGGCGGGCTGTGATGAGAGCGACGTTCTGCAAAGGACATGCTACATGATGATGATATATATATATATATATATATATATATATATTTTATATATATATATATATATATATATATATATATATATATATATATATATATATATTTGCCATCAATAAAGTTATGCCAAGTCTTCTCAAGGTCTATCCATGACTTCTTAATCCCCTTCAAGTCTGTCTCCAGTTATCTTCTCCATGTGTTATTCTCCTTACCCTTGTGGATTCCAGAACAAGGGCTGCCTTGTAATGATATCTACTCCTTTCCTTAGTGTGTGTCTTATCCATCTACATCGTCTTCTTCTCATATGTTTTTCAACAGGCGGTTGTCTAGCTCTTGTCGTCAGTTCCATATTAGTGATCTTGTCATACCAGTCGAAAAATCCTATATATAATATCCCAGCTTTTTCTGTCTGTACATAACGCTAAGGGTTGCAACTTTAGGTGAAAGTTAGACATTAATTGAATTGTTTCCCTTATATATACTCTCCCGAAAATAGTAACACTCGACAAAGAAAAGTGCGCACATGACGGTGTGCACAAAAATATTTATAGAATTTGTGAACACGTATACACACATTGGGATCCTCGCTGCTGTTACGTAGTTCGTGTACTGTGGTGATGCACAGTGGTTTTTGTTTTACTTTTGAATTAGTAACATTGCCGTTAGGTATTGGTGCTTTTGAATTTAATTCCCTTCTTATGACGGTCTTTTACACTAGTTTACTAAATAAAAGACTAAAAGAATTTACTAAATAAGAAACCGAAAAGGTATTAAATAAAAAAACCAACCAAAAATATACTAAATAAAAAAAACAAAAAAATGTACTAAGAGACCAAAAATGCACAAAGTAACCGACCAAAAATAGACTCGAAACGTTAAAGATTTTAATGTATAGTTCATGGGTACCAAATACAGAAAACAGAATGTCTAACTACGACTGGAAAGTTGTCCGACAAGAACAGAACATGTTTTTTGTTATTATTGTGGACTCCGGTTCTTCATAAATCCTTGTCTTAGTGAAGGTAGACATTAAAAGTTGTGAAAACGGAGAGAGGTGAAGTCTGACAAAATATCAAAAGTAGTGAAAATAGATAGAGAGATGAAGTCTGACAAAATATCAGAAGTAGTGAAAATTAGAGACAGGAGAAGTCTGACAAAATATCAGAAATACTGAAAACAGAGAGAGACGTCTTGTGACAAAATATCAAAAGTAGTGAAAACAGAGAGATAAGATAGGATCAATTATATCAAAAGTAGTGAAAAGAGAGAGAGAGGGGGAGAGAGAGAGAGAGACGTCTGGTGACAAAATATCAAAAATTGTGAAAACATAGAGAGAGGGAGAGAAATGTCTTGTGACAAAATATCAAAAGAAATGAAAAAAGACAAAGGTGTGACATGACACAAACATAAGTAGTAGGAACAGATACAATGGTAAGTGATAATATAAATGTGAAAATTAGAGAAAACAGAGAACAATTGGATAAGACAACAAGTGAGAAATAGTGGAAACAAAAAAATAATGCTTGAAAGGGAAACAGAATGTACCAGATTAGGTTACGAAAGTCCTTTTTTCAATTATGCTGTTTCGTTCGTTAATTCATTCATTACTCGAATTAATTTGTTGTATAGACTTTAATTTCTTCCCCAATTATTTCTACATTTTCAATCAATCAATTAATCAATCAAACAATTAATCAATTGATCAATCAATCAATTAATTAATTACTCAATCAATCAATTGATCAATCAATCATTCAATCAGTATCCTCAGAACCACAAGGAGCATAGACCTTTAACGATCACGTGTCAAGTCCTCCTGTCACGTGCCATCAGCTCTAAGTCTTACCATGCCTTCCTCGTCATTTTCATTTCTATCTCCAGTTATCTTCTCCATGTGTTTTTCTGTCTACTTCTAATTTTCTAACCCTGGGGCACCCAGAACACGGACTGCCTTGTAATGCCATCAATAAGATTTCTGTCGTTATGTACAGTCTGTCGCCAACGTTATCTTCACTTTGTCTTGTTTCACTGGCACGTGTCTGGTTCTTATCATCAGTTCTATATTGATGACCTTGTCTCACCATCAACATCCTTCTGTTGTACGCAAGCCGAATTTTCTTGTTACACTAACCTCTCAAAATATTGTCTAAGTCTGCTAAGTTAAAGTAAGTAAGTGAAAGAGAGAGAGAGAGAGAGAGAGAGAGAGAGAGAGAGAGAGAGAGAGAGAGAGAGAGAGAGAGAGAGAGAGAGAGAGAGAGAGAGAGAGAGAGAGAGAGAGAGAGAGAGAGAGAGAGAGAACGAATGAACGAAATCTTTATTTCATCAGGGTAAAGAAATAGGCATAATTGCCTTTTAACATTTCTGCCCGGCAATACAATTCTCAATGTTTTTACAAATTAAAATATTAATAACTTCAATCACAATTAATCAATATCATCATCACATTCAGTAAGTGAGCACACACAACTACATTTACTCACAGTCATTCGCGCACACAGAGAAGAGACAGGGATAGAGATAAAGAGAGAGACAGACAGACAGACAGACAGACAGATAGACAGAGAGAGAGAGAGAGAAATCCATCCTATTTTAACAACAATGGTCAACCAATACAATCAATGTGTTAATGCCCCGCCTCTAAGTTACTGTTTATTAATGATATAAATATAATTAACAGCTTTTATTAATGCCCATTTTACTAACTGTCAAAGCAGCAGTCAATAAAATGAAAATATTTTATGCAACAACTCATTGTCAATGCAAGTAAGAGAGTTATTCAGTGCTATATAGAACCAATCCTGACATACAGAAGTGAGTCATGGACATAATAAAAATAACAATAGCCCCTTTAGTCATAACTGACCATGGGTATGCGCCCCTGAGGTGACAGCCTTCAGTTGCTTATTTTCCTACTTATTTTCGACGTTTTCTCCTCTCCTGCTTTTTGTGTGAGCTTCTTTTCGCCCAATCTGAGGTGGCGCCGTAAATAGCATCGCCACTTGGTGCGATCGGCAGCTTCATCCTCCCACGTTGCTGGATTTATGTCCAGTGCCCTCATGTCTCTCTTGCACACATCTTTGAATCTCAGCCCAACTGTTCTTTTACCACCTGCCAGTTGTCCAAAGAAGATATCTTTCGGGATGCGACCATCTTCCATGCGGTGGACATGGCCAAGCCAGCGTAGTCTGCTTGTCTAAGCAGTGTATACATGCTTTGAAGGCCAGCACGTGACAACACCTCGACATTTGTCACTTTATCTTTCCACGAGATGCCGAGGATGTGGCGTAGACACCGTAGATGGAAGGTATTGAGCCTTCTTTCTTGCTTAGCATAAGTTGTCCATGTCTCGCTGCCATATAGAAGTGTGCTGGTGATGCAGGAGTTATATACCGCGGCTTTGGTCTTTGTTGTGAGTTTGGAGTTTCCCCAAACACGCGATGTGAGGCGGGTAAAGGTAGCTGCAGCTTTGCTAATGCGACTGTCAATTTCTGTGTCCAGTGAAAGTTTGTCATTGATGGTAGACCCCAGGTATGTGAAGTGGTGCACCACTGACAATTCAAAGTTATCGATAGTGATAACTGGTGCAGCACCCACATCCTGACTAAGCACATTTGTTTATTTAGACTTATAGTGAGGCCAAAGTCTTCTCATGCTTGGGTGAAGCGATTCATCATGCTCTGAAGCTCCTGTTGGCTTTGACTGACGATTGCAGCGTCATCAGCGAACAACAAGTCTCTTATAGTGACCATTCTGATTTTTGTTTTTGCCTTCAGCCTTGCGAGATTAAACAGACGGCCATCTGACCTAGTATGAAGGCATATACCTTCAGTTGCATCTCTGAAAGCATGTTTCAAGAGTAAGGCGAAGAAGATCCCGAAGAGGGTTGGAGCCAGAACGCAGCCTTGTTTAACGCCACCATATGTCAAAGGGCTGTGATGTGCTTCCAGCATACTGGACTGTTCCCTCCATGTCGTCATTAAATGAATTTATCATTTCTAGCAATTTAGCAGTGCAGCCTATTTTAAGGAAGATTTTGAAAAGTCCATCCCTACTAACCAGGTCTAATGCCTTTGTGCGGTCTATAAAGGGGACATATAAAGGCCTTTTCTGCTCTGTTGATTTTTCCTGAAGCTGGCGGAGAGAAAAGATCATGTCTGTTGTTGATCTACCAGCTCGGAATCCACACTGTGACTCTGGATATATGCGCTCAGCGCTCTGGATATATGCAACTTGTGTAGTCGCATTAAGATGACTCTGGCAAAAACCTTGCCAACAATACTAAGGAGGGAGATGCCTCTGTAGTTATTGCATTCACTTCTGTCTCCTTTATTTTTATACAGTGTTACAATCTTGGCATCTCGCATGTCTTGATGAATAGTTGTAGCTTCCCAACCCTGGCACAGCACCTTATACAGGGGATGTAATAGCGTGATCTTACAGCATTTGATTAAATCAGGAGGAATCTCATCATTGCCTGGTGCTTTGCCAGAGGCTAAGCTATCAATGGCCTTGCTGAGTTCCTTTAATGTTGGTTCAGCATCCAGTTCCTCCATAGTTGGCAGACATTTGACAGCATCAAGGCTGCAGGCGTGACGGTATTTTCTCTAGCGTAAAGCTCAGAGTAGTGGTCAATCCACCTCTCCATCGGTTTACCCTTATCGGTTAGCTTCTCTCCGCTGATGGTTTTTAGCTGTCCCGTCTTACTTTTTTGGGACCAAGGGCTTTCTTTATACCGTCATACATTTGTCTAATGTTGCCTGATTGCGCTGCGGTCTGGATGCTCTCACTGAGCTGGAGCCAATAGTCATTTGCACAGCGTTGAGCAGTTTGTTGAACTTTGCTTCTCGTAGCCTTCATGATCTGTAGGGTTCTAGCACTCGGTGAACGTTTGAATACAGCACTGAGCTTAGCTTCAATGATAGGTGGCATCACATCTGACGAAGCATCGAACCAGTCATTTGACTTCGTTGTTTTCTTACCAACGATGGCAAGTGCAGTACTTTGAATGGTGTTCCACAGGTGCTCCCAGTTCTCTGTAACAGTATCACCATGGACAAATAGTAAACAAGTAGGAAAAGCACTAGATGCCAAAGAGATGGTGTTTTACTGAAGAATGTTAAAAACACCATGGGTAGCTAAAAATAGAAATGAGGATGTCCTGAAAGAGGCAAATGCGCAAAGGAAACTTATTTCACAAATTAGAAAGAAGCAATCTACTTTTTTTTTAGCATGTTATGAGAAGGAGGAGACTGGAGTATATAGTGACAACAGGAAAGATATACGGAAAAAGAGATAGAGAGTAGATGCTGGACCGTTGCATATCGTTGCATGGTAAAAAGTCATCAAAAGAATTGATAATTAGTATAGTAGACAGATAGTTGTGGAAAGACATGATCGTCTACGCCACCAGGCATGACACTTAACGAATAAGAAGAAGAAGAAAAAGAAGAACTCAAAACAGAGTCGGCTCATTTTGCGCGTTCATGTTAAGCTGTGGTAGACTAGAGGCTGTGCTGGACAAACCAAGGGGTTTCTCGAAACTCACGCGGATCATCTGAACTAAACTTTCCGTAGGAAACGCAGAGGAGTTATATAACCGCATCTTTTCGTTGCCAATCTCTGACGCTCGCACATTTGCAATGTGTAATATTATCTTATAGATTTTTAAGTATGGAGTTAATAATAATCAAATATTATTGAGAAACATATATCAAATGCCCAATAATTTAAATTAGTCTAAGTATTCCTTCTGGGGCTTTACTGGTTAAATAAATACGCTCAGGCAGAAAATAATGTAGGTCAGCCGACGCCATATTCTTTTAGGGAATAGAGAAATGGGCTATAGAGCTGTGTATATGGAGTAAATAGCCAAGGAAACAAGACTGAGTATGGACCTCACGAAACCTAGAAAATATAGAAAAACAAGTGGAAATATTCTAGGTAAGCATAACTAGAAAAATCTGGACTAGAGATTATTCACTGTAACATTGATAGAATAGAAGACCTGCTCGGTTGTTATCGCTTGACAGTCGCTCAACAAATAACATGTATTAATACTGGGATTTGTAGGATTTTTAGAGGGGTGGGGGGTGGGTGAAGCTTAAGGGGATGGGAGACTAACTTAGGCACTGATATCGGACTATATGGGAGCGCCTTAAATAGTTTTTTTCGTGGTAAGTCTGTGTAGAGTCTGCCATACAGTGACAGGCGACGCAAATCGAGGGAGGGATGGGCATGTCTGGATTTAATTACATAAGATGCATAATCCAGAGCGAACATGTTAAAACAATAGAAATCCCTTGACGATGCTGGAGGCGTTTCAAAGTGATGATATTTTGCTCTTCTTATCAAGTATGTGATTGAGTGGGGTTTTTTGTTTTTACTATACACAAACATGCTGCAGGCTGTATCAACTTTGTAGTAAAGGTGTTGTAAGAACAAAGCGAGAGAAGTCAGCCCAGATGGATGATTGGGGGCATTGCGATCGCAATATGGGGGGGGGTTTTGAAATTGGTTAGAAGAACATATATTTTATGGCCACTCTTATATGTGACTAAGACAATCAATAGTAACTCCCCGGCTATGTTCTTCTGTAGGAAGCTTGCGTAAACACAAAGACATACATTAACATTCATTTTTGTGTTCTTCACCACATATATACGAGATCATAACAAGTTCAGCTCGTGTAAATGGGTTGGAATGCTGCTGCCTTCCATGCTCAAACGCTCTGCGTTCGTATTCAGAGAAGGCAGAGGTAACTAATTGTTTTTTTTATTCAGGCATCCGTCATTCAGGTTTTTGTCATGTAGAATTTTTCGTTTTATTACATGTTGTATTCGTGTTATGTCTCCCGCGTATTTACTGACGGGTTTAACTGGCTTGGGTGCCAGGTTTAAAAATCTACAGGAAATCGAAAAGAAGAAGAGTGGAATTTACAAGCAAAAAAACACATGTAGTCAATATCATCACAATCACTGAGGTACAATTAAATCGTCTATACTATAATTCGTGTTTTTTGCCTATTTTTTTTCTACAAAATTTATGGGTTGCTTGCTAGTAAAAGGAATAGGAAACCAACCTAGTGTTTGTGTCAGACAAGAACCATTAATAAAACTGAAGGAGAAAATCTCATTACTTATATATTATAATAATATATTGCCCCTTCCAGTAGTAGCTGTCTTATAGGAATGCGCCCCTGATAGGTGGACATCCTTTCAGCTGCTCCATTTTTCCTGGTGTTCCTTGTCCAACCGATGTCTCATCTCTCTGGTTGTTCGCTGTGAGATGGCTTTCTTGTTGTTTGACTAGAAGTGAGGTGGGCGCACGTAGTAGGAACATCTCCACATGGTGAGAGATCGGCAGGCTTCTGGTTCCCCCAGGTTGCTGGTGGTTTTATGTCCAGTGTTCCTCATGGGGTTGAGAGTCTGGAGTGGCTAAGAAGAGGGGTATGGCGTCCGCCTACGAAGTTGTAGAGCGTACCAGGTGAGTTCTGCTGTATTCCCAGTTGAGGGGAATGATAATTTAATGGAAATGGTTGTCAGGGAAACCTAGTGTGGTCCTAATTATATATTACTCCCCCCTTGCGTACTCCTCGTTGTTAGTGAGATTTTCGGATGGCTAGAGCCTCATTTCTCGGGTTAAGGGCAAAAAAGGTAGGAGGTACCGTCGTGAAAAAGTTGGCGCGACTAGTTAAAAATCCTCCACGGCAGAGTTGCGAATAGCGTTAAGAGGTTGAGGTTCACAATCGGCCTGCTGCCCTGGGCGCTAAAATTAAAAAAGAAATTAAGTAAAAAACCTACCCACCACAAAAATAGATTTAGTAGGAATGTGTGATTACCTATAGTTGTACACACATTAGCGGATTTTTCTCGACAGTGCTACGCGGAGTTCATGCACTAGTGCCTGAGATCCTCCTTCTGTGTGATCTAATGAGAGGGTAGATCTAGACAGCACTGATGGAGTGGTGTACCCCCATCGTGCAGTGAAGATAGTGCACTTATAAACTAAACCTAACATAAGCTCTCCATGCTCTGTTCTATTTGCCGCATCTGCCAGTTGTCCATTGGAAGATTTTCGTTTCGGAGGTGTGGCGACCCAATCTTCGCATGCGGGCGGGACATGGCCAAGCACAGCGAAGTCTCCCGCCGCTGAGTCTACGTTGTATCAGTTGGGGCAATAGAGATATCAGCTGATGTGTATGCGACGAGAAAACGATTATAAATTCAGGGAGGAGATCATCACTGGTAACTGAAAACTAGGCTGTGGTTCTACAAGTTTGATTACTATATAGCACGTTTCACTAGTCTTTGCGCACCATACTTGTCAAAATGCTATTATGTATCTCAAGCGAATATGTAGGTGGAATATCGAGCGCAACTTGGTTTAGTGAGAGAATTATGGTGTGTTGTTTTTTGATTTGAAAAATGGTATAGACCCCTTTGATGAATATAAATTGGTTATTGCATCTAAAATATGACGTGCGCCACAATTGGTTGTTCAATTTTGTTGCTTTTCTTATTGGCGCGAGTGTATAATTATAAAATGTGCTATTGTAGCGATGCAACACATCACATACACAGCACATATTGATAGAAATAGTGGCTACAGTAAATTATGCGACTCCTCAGATTTGTCTAGCATTTTTGGTTTATTCAAGCATATTGGCATAGATTTTGTGCGAGTGAAAATTGCGGTGAAATGTGCAACTTCTTGAACATAAAAACTGTTTAATATTCCCAGGTGTTCTTACAAGCACACAATTGTCAGATCAGTGGCGTGTTTCTGTATTACTAAAAGAAGTATCTTGTTGTGGCTATAGTAGAGATAGAAATGGAGTCTGCGCACGTAGTTCCTTGTATTAGGAAGACATTAAAGCCAAAGTCACCAAAATCAAGGGATTTTTAAGTTATTTTCTGCCAATGATAGCCTATTCGAGGTAGAAACTATAACTCATCTTCTAATTTCGCCAACTCCACAGAATAAGAGCAGGACGTATTTTCATGCCTTTGGAGGAGATAATCTAACGGATCATTGCAACTCTCGCTAAGGATAGCGGAACATCTGCACAATATTGTTGAATGTTCCAGATGTATTCTATATGTCACACGAAAAAATAGGCCACAGTGTGGTGGTTAATTTTGACATACATGACTAATGTGAATATGTATCGCTACCGCAGAAGTGACAATTTCTGCAATGATGTGTTTCACCAGATTAATGACAGGCATTGGACTCTTATGAAAATTGAAAAATTGCGTGTATATAGATAGAATAGTAATGACATTGATTAATGAAATTTACCAAATCTACGCATATGGGAGTGTAGTTATTGTATGTGGTTTTTGTCTCGATTCACATTTTTTATGAAAAATCATGGTATGGTAGTGGTTGTTCTAATTAAACCTTATTAAATTATTGAGAAGCAGCCACATATAGTTGTCGGACATGAGAAGCAAATATTGTATTTACGCGACTCGAGTGAGGTCAGAGAAATGAGAAGAGAGTTGTTATGTGGATTTATTTTTTTTAAGTATTTAAATGAAACTTGGATCAAATGAGCACCACAGTAATGAACGAGATATGAGCAATTCAGATCTGATGGGGACATACTAAAGAGGATCTAATGTACATAAAGCAGCAAATGGATACCAGCGGTCCTATAATATAATTGCACATATGATGGAAGCAGCCCATCATGGGTTTCTAGAAATAATACTGAAACTCACATTGTGTTTCAGAAAAATACACAGAAATGAGGAGGAATTATTCAATACAGAGATCGTAATGGCAAGAATATTTCAAGATTGGAGATTGGGTATCATTGTACGCATGTCCTGTCCCTTGGATAGGAGCCGTCGCATTATGAGTGTTTGATTAAATGGACAATGCTTCATATTACAACGCGTTGTGGCACCAGAAGATAAGAGTTTGCATAATTTCATCTCAATGCTATTTAAAGTGATTGTAATAAAGATTTTGCGGGCATGACCCAAAAATCGATATTCATTCAAATTCAACGAAATGTCCCCTGAAGCCTGAATTACTTGGAGGTATTGTGTAAAAAAGCGCCACAGGGCATTAGACATAGCGATAAGTATTTCTCAGATCCGTAACAAATAGGCCAAATCTCTCCTTATGAACATGGTCCAAGCAGTATGTTTGAGAGTTTGCCTCAATTACCATTCTCCAACTTAGAACTCCAAATAGGAATCGCAGTCGCTGGGCGTGAAATTACTAGGAAACTAGGTTAAGCAAACAGAAAAGAATAGTGGATCGTCGTTCAAATTAAATAGATGGTTTGAAATATCCGCTTACAGCGCTCAAAAAGCCGCCATCTCCAATATAGCCAGGGGATTATTGGAAGAAAATGTGAGAACCATAGTGTTATCAAGAGGAAGGGGGAGAGATTTGGAACAGTAACTGATGGTATTTGTTCCATTCATCAATCAGCCGAGATTGATTATGCAAATTGTCTCAGAGACATTTGATTATGGATTCACGGGGATGAAGTTTTAATTTACTGTTAAAGATGACCCTTACCGTTATTTACACAGCATACATTTAGAGGAGCTTTAGCAACTGTTTCCAATTATGGATATTTATGATTTTAGAAGAACCGCAAAAAGATGGTAGATATACCTCATTGAGGGAAATAATTAGATCAATGTGATAGGGTCCATGTTTATGGGGTGTTAGCGCGCAACTAGAATGTCATTGACATACACAATTGTCGACGAGTGAACATCTCCCTATGAGCAATATTTCATTTAAGAAATTCTCATCTTTCAAAACAGGTAATTCTCATGTGCAAAACAGTGATAGGCCAGCAATATAATTGTAATGAGATAGACCAACGATAGCTCATGTGGCCTACTTTTGCAGAGGTTCACCAAAATCTTTGGATCTGAAAGTGGTAAAATTCTTAGTTCTCGATAACACAAGTAAATTAGTTTATGGCCGACAAAGATCAATAGGATGTGTATACATCCGTATGGTATGGTGAACTGGACAAGATGTACACAGATAAGAACAAGTTATTATATTTGTTGGGTTCTAACCACAATAGTAACAATCGATTATGCTTGAGCCGAAAAAACTGGCATTAATTACGTTCGGGACTGGTTACCTCAGAATTAATGTACAGATTTGAGTTGAAGTTGGGCAAAGCTAGTGTGATAGACGTGCTATACCGCTATGCTATTAACTGAGGTGACAATCATCTCTCCACTGGGTAACTTGAAACAGCTATGCTGTGTTCGCAAAGCTATCATCTATACCAACTATTAATCACTGAGCGTGTGAAATTCATCTCATGAGTAACTGGATACCCCAGCGTGTGTTCGCCAATTATACTACCACTAATTAAAAACTGAGCTCTGAATTATTAAACTAGGTAGTAAAGTGTAGAAATATGAAACCCTCAGATCTGTGGCTTGCGGAGCTAGACTGTGATGCAATATTAAACTTGGAGCGGAGGATTATCGGATGACTAGCTGACACGATGCCATGTGTCTGATGGTGAGAGAAAAGTCTAGAATGAACGACGTCGTGTATACAGAGAAGCTCTAGAATGTGTGGGGGATTAAATAAGAATCTTCTTAGTGTTCTCACTCAGCGTGAAAATGAGTCCTTCAGTTTGGGTGTGTGTGTGAGGTGAATTCTTCATCGCAATTCCGTTAGTCCCAAGAGTACTTAAATAGAGAAAACTGTGTGGTGTGTCCTGTATTCGAGTGTCAGAAAACTTGTGTTTGTGTTCATCAGAAATCTTATAACGTAACGAAAGACTCCCTGTCTTTCTTCCAAGAATGGCGTAGTCGACACCATTTATATGTTTATTTATGTTATGAATTTGCGCGCTTGCGTGCCTGTTCTTTGTGTTTGTGTTTGTGTTTGTATGTCGCGTCGTGTCCCTAAAGAGAAGACTAGATGGGCACGTAACGTATGCCATTATTCTTATATGTGATAGTAACAGATGGCTTCACCTCTTATTTCGTTCAGGCGAGCCGTTAGTGTTCAGATACAATAAAGGACAACTGTTACAGGTGATTCAGAGAATTCGGTGAATTCTGAAATGAATGGGCTTCGTTTTGTCTCAGTCATTCATTTTCCAATTGTGTTTTTGAGTTTCCTACATTGCTTTTCCTTCCGTTTTTCTTGTTTGCTTTTAAAGTCGCGTGCATTGTTTGCTTGTTGGTCAGCAAGACGAGGACGCTAAGAAGCGAGTGGAGAAATTATCCCCGAGTGTCTTTCTTTCAAATTTTTGCACGCGCAGGTGTGATCTCCAAGTCTGTTTCATGTGTTTACCAGTTTCCGCCAGGTCGTCGGCAAATAGACAAAACGTAGTCAAGAGCGCTGACGTCTTCAATGGAGTTGGCCAAATAGCTTTGTTTTTAGTAAAGTAAATGTGGTGAAACGGACGGATAGACAGACAAGAAAGTGATTATCTTGTGTAGATCAAAGGAAAAGACAGAGAAAAAGGTTGTAGAGAAAATTGTTAGTATTGACAGAGGACTAAGAATAAATAATCAAACCCCACGAGAGGAAAAGATCAAGGCAAATGGGAAGGTAACAGCTAGCAGGAATGCCTACCTTTAACGGTCATTTTAAAACTTGGCAACATTTCTCGACAGAAATATTTCTTTGAGAACACATGGATGTTTTCTCGTGCGCATGGAAATGAGTCTAATGTATGTCAGTTTCCTTACGATTTATCTACCACTTCATCTTCTTCTTTATTTTCGTTTTGTTTCATTTCTTCTTCTATAAAAAATATCGCGTATTCTCGCATACCCGGAGTTATAAACTGTATAAACAGTAACTGAAGCCAGGCGGTAAGCCGATAATCTTTAAGCCAATGTATACTTACGTACCATCAGGAGGTCAATAAGCTGTTAAATGGTTCAGAGCGAAGCTTTCATTAATTTTGATACAATACGTTTATTAATATCTGACTGATTTTGGTTGCTTATTTCTCAGTTACGATAGTTTAGTTTATTATGTTGCCCCTTGTGATTCAGGTGGTTGGAAAGGGGGGGGGGGTCCTGTGAAAACAAACCGACACAATAGGACTAATCCTCCATCAGGATTAGTAGCGATTAAAATTAGATGGTTCATGTTGTTGTAGTTATTGATCCAGCGTCACTTGGGCTCTCGCCCTTCGGCCCAATGCCATGTAGTGATATCTGCATGTTTTCGCCAGTTGTTTTGTCTCCGTACAGGGTGTTCCACTTATCTGGCCTGAGGAAGAAGCATTTTTCTAACATCATCAAGTGCTGGGCACTCAAAGAGAGGGTGGTCAACAGTTTCGTAGGGGTAGTTATATAGCTGGCACTCTAGAGAGTGTTGTGGTTGGATTCTGTTCAAGTGACTGTTGAGTGGTATGTGTTGTGATCTGAGCCGAAAATGGTGCTCTGATGCCTCCTTGTAAGATGACTGATAAAGGTTGATAACGTTGGATTTTTATTCCCGTTAATGATATCCACCAAAAGATAGATATAAGTGGATGGAAGCAGACATCATCATCATCATCAGTTGATAAGATCTCTATGGTGTTGTTTGCTCCACTGTAGTGTATGGAATGTCAACTTGACCTACGCAGTGGTGTGTAGACATGGATTGAGTGTATAATGTGCGAATGATGATAAAGGTTCGTGGTGTTGACAAAAAATGTTCTTTTCTCACACTCATGTATGGCTGGAAGTCATCGACACCAACGACTGTGTACCTTTTCTAAAGTTTAATTGGACGTACACACTCGACAGCACAGATAGTGACAAATCACAGGTTGCCATAATACATCATAGTACAGTGGATAAATGGTCTTGCAATGTTACATGGGCACTCATGTAGAATAAGTGTATAATGGACTGTCAGTAGCCAAGCACTCAGTATCGCCCATACATATATCATCTGACTTCACTGACTGAGCACGTCAGCTTATAAACAATATTTCAGATGGCTTCTAAACCTAATCTCGTCTAGCGACGATTCTTCAACATAATGTTCAGCACATATTTTTCCATATAATAATATTGAACCGCTAGCAATGGGTTCTCATGTGTAGCAGTGATCTCTGGACTGGACTGATCAAGCGATAATAACGGGGGCATCCCTTTTCTCTCTTCTGAAAGTCACTACATGTTTTGGTTCCAAGATGGCTTCACTCGTGAGCTGTCACTCACGTTTGGATACAGATAATGAATCTGTCCTAAAGTTAGTCATTCATAAAACATTTCATTGCTCTGTAGATTTGATCATGAACAATTTGACCTTGACTGCAATCTACAGGATATAGTGCTGCTCACAAATAACTGAGATCACTTTTTCCCCGCGGCGCACAAGGGCCGACATGGAAAAACACACAGTCCCTGTCAGGACGAAGCCCAAATCACACCACACTCTCTAAGACACTGAGAGCGACACATCCGCCGAATAGCCTTTGACCTCTCTAGAGACAACAGAACATATAGTTCGACTTAGATATGTAAAGATATACAGATATAAGACAGACTCGTCCTACTCAGACAAACAATACACATAAATTCAGGCCATAGATATTTTGAAGCAAGAACAATCTATTATTACCCAAACAACGAATAAATCGCAGTAAAATGGATTTATCCGCGGAGTTCACAACTTTCAAGGGAAGTGACTCAATAATGACTTTTAATCCTTTTAAAATTTAGCACTATTTTATTGCCATTTCACTAATATTTGCGAAAGATATTCAAGTTAATGTATAATAATAGTTGTAAGGATATCAAAAGATACTGCACGTAAACAGTCTTACCCACACCTCCCCCACCCCTCCCGGGAAAAAAAAAATGGAACATTTTTTTTTTTTGAAATACATCTAGGAGCAACGTACAATAGGCTCACAACGCATGAATAATGCGCAGATGAAAATATCAGGAATACCTATAACGCCTAATATGAGGCTAAGTCGACTTATGGAGCGACTGGTGAGAATGTGTCTCATAAACTGAGAGAAATTATTTCTCTACAAGTATATTTTTCCAGGAAGGTGTCATCAAAGTATAATACAATTCTGGCAATTACACAATGCCTAAAAAATTCATATCATCATTTCGTATTAGATATCTTAAATTTATGATTTATGAAGAAAAAAATCATCAAAGCACAGCGGTGAATAAACATCCATGAACCGCTATGTAGTGATACAATCATTATATTATTAAATTACAAATGTGTATCTATGATGATATAGAAAAGGAACTACTATAGAACTAGACATATCAAGAAGTCTAAGCCCTAATAGTTATGTGGAATCATGTGGGCATCTTGACAGAATGTCTGCCATCACATTATCTGATCCACGAATAGCTCGCACAGAGAAATGAAAAGGTTGAAGAGCAATTGCATATCGAGTAGACCTCGAGCTCTTCAAATTTCTTACTCTGTATAGCAGTAAGAGCTTTTTGGTCGGTTTCTACTATGAAATGTGCGCCTAGAAGGAATCTCTGTAGTTTGAGGATCGACCAAACCATAGCTAATAGCTCACGGTCAAAACCGAATAATTCCTTTCTGCCGCATTAAGTTTTCTGGAAATATACATTACAGGATGCAGAGTTCCAGAGTACTCTTGCATTAGTGCCGCTCCAATCCCAGTGGATGAAGCGTCACTACGAAGAACGAATGTCTTATCTTTAGTAGGTAGCACTAAAATAGGTGGTGTTGAAAACAGTGTTTTAATCTTATCCAGAGAGCATTGGCATTCCTGAGACCAGTGGACCACATTAGGCGAACCTTTCTTTAGAAGTGTTGAGAGAGGTGCCATGATAGAGGATAGATTCTGAATGAATCTGCCATAAAATTGAATAAGACCTAACAGACTTCTCACCTGTTTTTTAGTCTTAGGGATTGAGATGTTATGTATCTTACTAGTATTATGGTCCTCTGTCTTTAGGAAACCATGACCAACTCGGTGGCCTAGGAAAGAAATTTCGCTAAAACCAATATAGGCTTTAGAGGGTTTCGCTGTCAGGTTGTGCTCACGCAAAGTAGACAGCAATTCATCTAACCCTGAATAGTGATCTTCCCAAGTATCGCTGAAAAGACAGATGTCGTCTAGATATGCAATGACATCTGACCGATAAGATAGGATTCGGCGCATCATGCGTACGAATGTAGCTGGTGCGTTCATAAGACCGAAAGGCATAAAATTCCATTGGAACAAACCTCTAGGTGTTGAAAAAGCCGTGAGAGGTTTGGCGCGTTCAGATAAAGGAACTTGCCAATATCCTTTAGACAAATCAAGTTTAGTGAAAAAAATGAGATTTGGAGAGTCGAGTAAGTAGCTCTTCCAGTAAAGGCATAGGTTCGGCATCGAACTTCGTTACTTGATTCAATTTTCGATAGTCAACGCAAAGACGTATGTTATTGTCTTTTTTACGCACAATAACCATCGGCGAAGAATATGCAGAGGTGGATGGTTCGATTATTTTCAAATCTATCATCTCACCCAACTCTTTCTCGACCTGTGCTTGAAAATGTATAGGTATAGGATAAGGTCTAACCCTAATAGGAGTATGGTCAGTTAGAACAATGTCATGTTCAATGACATGCGTTTGTCCAGGGATGTCAGTGAGTACATCCTGAAATGTTTGCAACATAGTTGAAACTTGTCGCTGTTCTCCTAGAGACAAATCAGGAGAGACAGTAACGTTCTTCCATGATTCACTAGAATGAAGTGGGATCATTGGAAGAGGAAGATTTACATCTGAAAAACTTGTTTCCTCATCCTGTATCACGGACAGTGATGAGTAATGACCATGTTGTACTGGAGAATTGTCCGTTGCTTGGAAAATGGGTTGCAAATAATCCGGACGTTCATGGAATTCAGTAAGCATATTGATGGAAGGTTTTATGCTTCCCATCAATATCGACAATATAGTCGACATCGGAAATTTTCGATATTATATCGTACGGACCTTTCCAAGAAATAAGTAATCTGTTTTCCCTACAAGGTAGTAATACAAATGCTTTGTAACCAGGACAAAGTTGTCGTAAGCATCTCTTCTTATTGGCAAATTGCCTTGCCTTCTGTTTCGCAAATTCAGAAGAAGAAGTTGCTAATTTGCATGCTTCGATAATCTTTTGTCTCAACGCGATGACATATTCGTAGGATGACTTTGTGTCATCGTCAATATTGTCAGATGTTATGAGATCGTGAAGCAACGACATAGGGCCACGCGGACGCGCGCCAAAGACGAGTTCAAAGGGAGAAAATCCCGTATGTTCATTGGGTACCTCTCTGTAAGCGAAGAGGGCCGCAGGTAAAACTCTGTCCCAGTCTTGAGGATGATCCTCAGTTATCTTCCCCAGTAAGTTTTTAAGTGTTCTATTAAGGCGTTCGACCATACCATTAGACATTGGATGGTAGATACTACTTAAAGATCTATCTATCTGCAGAGTAGACATTACTTGAGACATGGTATCTGATATTAGTTGGGTGCCATGGTCTGACAATATCTCTCCGGGGAACCCCAGACGAGAAAATATAAGCCAAAGAGCATCTGCAATATCAGCAGTAGTAATGCTCTTCAGAGGAATAGCCTCTGGCCAACGTGTGCACATATCAACACACGTCAAGATAAACTGATGTCCTCTGGCAGACTTGATCTTAAATGGACCAATTATGTCTATTGGATGGCCCATGGCCATTTTTGTGAACGGTAGCCGAATAGGAATGTCCGCCGCCTGAATGGGTGCAGCATGCCGTGGACCTTTGGATTTAACTTCCTGACATACTTTACAAGATCGACAATAAATACGTATGTCCTTGTTTACCAATGGCCAAAAGAAAGCCGCAAGGACTCTTGACTTAGTACGGGAAAAACCCATGTGTCCAGCACACTGAGAGTCGTGAGCGTGCTGCAAAATTTTAACTCTCAAATTCTTGGGAACCAGGATTTGGGAATGACTTGACGTAATGGAGTCTTGAACCATACGTACAAGTGTACAAGTACGCCATTTGGGGGGGCTTCTCTTGTGTAATCACCACGATTTTACGACTTGTGTCATTTTATTCGGATCAACGCATCCTTTAGTTGCAAAGATAAATGAAGAAAGAATTTCCTTCAGAGGAAAATATTGCGAGTGGGATTTGTAGTGGGATTTTCTTCTTCTTTAGCTGTTTTATACTAAACGAGTCAACGTAGAAATTACCAAGGGAATTATCTTGGTTATATTGCAGTGTCATCTTACATTATCTTCAGTAGATGAGATGAAGTTTGAGGCACATTTAAGAGCCTGATAGCATCTAGTGACTACAGCGTTAGCAATCTGCTTATGTTTAGTTTCATTTCCTCTGTTCCGCGCGGAAATTTGTTGCGGAGTGCATTCAGTTTGAACTCCGATGAATGCGACCGATGATGAGGTCAGCGATCGGATTCGGAAGAATACCGACCCTGCATATGCGTGTCTGTACATCTCCCTGTAAAGAAATGGTTAGTAGCAGTTCAATCCTATATGATTAGCAGTAGTAGAGTAGTTTTCTCTAATGTGCCCTGTCCAAATGATTACTGACAGCATTTGAGACTACTTTGTCCCTAGAGTGGCATCTAGCGGGAGAGTGATCGTACTAGGAGAGTTGAAACATGCCAGAGGGTTGCTTAACACCATACTTTGTGGTTTTATATTCCAGAATCAAATAGCACAGAGACTGGATTGTTATTCACTAAACCCTTATGTACAGGACATAGAGAGCAATGAACCTCGCTTCCATCATGCGCAGACCTGAGGATGATATGCCCGGAAGAAGCAGGATAGGAGGAGGCGCACGATTTAAAGGCGCACAGCTTACAAGTAGACACTTAAGTGGTTAGGCTTTCTCAAATAAACGTTTTTAGCATTTATTGGGGAGCACTGTGTAGAGCTCTCCCAATTAATCCACAAATCAAGCATGCGGCACATGGCACTATGACATATTACTAGCATCATTATTATCTTTACTCTGTTTATTGGATAGGGCTTTCATGAGGGACTCTTGTTTGTTGCAGAGTTTGCCTTGAGTAAAATGTGGTTTATGTACTTTTTGTTTTGAGACTAGTAAACCTTAGGATTATATTAACTACTCACCTCTCTGTAGTTATTGTTAAACTTCTCTATTGTAACACCATATTGGGTTTGGTCCGTTGAATTGAGTTCCCTTTATAGCTCATTTGGTTCACAATTTATTCATTATCATATATATATTGAGTATATCTCTCGTGTAATTATGATCTTGTTGACTCCACTCCTGGATGACGGATATTAACCCTTGATATAGTTTCTATAATATACTTCCTACTATATACGGAGAATTACAATTCCTATAATTATGACCCACCCTCTCCTGTGTCGAGAGCTTTATCAAGGTCGTCTTCCAAGTTCTTTGAGGAAGAACCCTGAAATGATTGGTTACCTTGGTTTTGATAACTATTATGGTTACCTTTTTTATCAAATCTGTTTTGAGGTCCCTGAAATCTGTGTGAATAATTGGGATTGTATGGTGTTGCTGAAGCAACTGGCATACTCTCCTTAATCTTAGTGTTGCCAAAAGTCACGTCGGGGTGTGCAGTGACATATTGGGAACAATATTCTTCCATTTCTTTTAGAGATTTGGGTTTACGCTCATGTATAAATTCAAGGAAAGGTTTGTTCACACATGACATAATCTTATCTCTGAGCAACAAATCCATAAGTCCTTCATACGTTTTTTCTGTTTTGGAAAGCTCAATCCAACGATCGGCTGTGAGACGTGCCTTTGCAGTGAATTCTGAGAATTCTACACCCGTCTCAGGCAGCATCGTTTTAAATAAAAGGCGAGAGCCTTCCTCACTTAGCTGATATTTTTTTATCAAAGCCGCCCTAATGACATCATAATTATCCTTATCTGCTTCTCCTACAAGGCATAATCTAGTCAAAGATTCTCATTTCAAGTTTTTTGGTAATTGTTTGTCGTATTGTGATTTATCCACATTATGTGTACGACAAGAACGTTCAAATCTATCCAGCCAGAATGTAATATCGTCACTGGACTGATTGAACGGTGGAACCTTAACCTTGTAAGTAGAAGGTTTACATTTACCTTGTCAAGTAGATGCCGTGATTAACCATTACACTCTATAGATCTTGTCATGTCTCATAATTTCTATCCATTAAATTCATGTATCTCCATATTGCCCTTTTTTCTCTTGCAGCATCTAATTTTTCTCTGTTCAGCGAACCCTCCCTGTCATACATTTTATTTTTCATTCAGCCTCCCTGTCTAATCTTTTTTGTTCAGCTGCCCTGTCTAATCTTTTTTGTTCAGCCTCCCTTTCTAATCTTTTTTGTTCAGCTTCCCTGTCTAATCTTTTTTGTTCAGCTTCACTGTCTAATCTTTTTTGTTCAGCCGCAGCTTCTCTTTCTAATTTTTTTTGTTCAGCTTCAAATCTCCTTTCCTTCACCTGCATCTGTAATTTCTTTTGTTCAGCAGCAGCCTCAGCTTCTCTTTCTACTTTTAAATCTCTTCTCCCGCCAGTCAGCTTTTCTTTCTTCTGCAGCATAATCTTTTTCACCCTTCTTCTCTTCTGCCATAGCTCTTTAATCTTCTGCAGCTAAATTGCTTTGGTCATATTGAGCAAAACCTGCCCATTGTTCTAATTGTTGACCAGTCTTATATCACAGGGGGCTTTTTTTTCCTTTGTGTAATGAAGTATTCTAATGTAGACCATGTTGTCTAACAATAATACTACTAATCACCTGAATGCAATAATAATAGGAATAACCAGGCACAAGTTCTCAATGACCCTTGATTAATCAGTATTACTACTATCAAGCCAATATCTGTGGGGTCACAAGAAGCCTTTAATCTAAGGTCTTGTATTAATAGTAATTAAACTAATCAGGTACTCTCCAAGTTTTTATGATTACCGCATAATCAAGTGCAGTGCACAGAGGCACATTGTGTCTTACATGGAGAAAATATTATAACCTATATAAAACATATGTCAACCAACAGAATACATAAAGTACAAATAGGACTGACAATACAAGAACGTTTGCAGAAATCAAAATAAATCAAATAGGGAAATCAATGAAAATAATCACTGAATCTGCAAAGGCAGATATAACAACACAAATGACGTCATCAACAATATATGAATACCCAAATTGTGATGAATAGAACTGAAAAGATCGATAATGAAAAGAGTATAGAATCAAACAAATTACAAACAAATCAAATAACGACAAAACTACAAGAAACAAAGAAATTCTATTACGCAAAAATAACAAATAATTACACAGATCTTCACAGCTAACCCAAAAGAAACAGTTGTCGCAGCAAATTTTCAAAAAAGAAAATTGCACCGTCACCTATAGAAAACGCGCCCACCAACGGACCCTCTATGACGTGGAGATATTCTGTTGTGAGGACGCCGCACCTAACCCACCTTAAACACAACCCGCTGACATAGAAACTAAACATACTATACAAAAACAAATAACATGTAAAACATAAATAATAATATAGAAAATTATGTGTATGATAGTATTGTGTTGCACAAAATACCAGACTCAGTACTCCTACCAGTAATGGCAAAGATCCTGAAAAAGTTATTTGATTATGAAAACATGCCCAAATACAAACTGCCACTTTATTCAATTAAAACCCAATCATTTCTGGCCTTTAAAATATTAAAGTTACATATATGGATAAAACAAGAAGAATCCATCGATGAAAAAAAGGCAATATTACTTCTTAGTTTCACTCATACTGTCTTTCCTGTTAAACATTTATGACAGAGAATTGATCCAACTGTTTCTCTGTGAAACTCTATAATGTACTAATGTAAAAAAATGTCAACAACGCTGACTCTACATACTGCATTCACTCCTGACAGGTCACGTGACGAAAGTGTTGACAAAGAGCAAACTAAGACTGCAAGTGTGTCCTATCAGCCACACGAAACGGGCGGGTACCGGTAATCTGTGGACTTCTGAACTTCTGCGAAGTCACACCCAGAAAGCTGGTCCACCAGTGGATAAAGGTTGATCACGTTGGATTTTTATTCCCCTTAATCATATCCACCAAAAGATAGATATAAGTGGATGGAAGCAGACATCATCATCATCATCAGTTGATAAGATCTCTATGGTGTTGTTTGCTCCACTGTAGTGTATGGAATGTCAACTTGACCTACGCAGTGGTGTGTAGACATGGATTGGTGTACAATGTGCGAATGATGATAAGGGTTCGTGTTGTTGACAAATGTTCTTTTCTCACACTCATGTATGACTGGAAGTCATCGACACCACAACGACTGTGTACCTTTTCTAAAGTTTAATTGGACGTACACACTCGACAGCACAGATAGTGACAAATCACAGGTTGCCATAATACATCATAGTACAGTGGATAAATGGTCTTGCAATGTTACATGGGCACTCATGTAGAATAATTGTATAATGGACTGTCAGTAGCCAAGCACTCAGTATCGCCCATACATATATCATCTGACTTCACTGACTGAGCACGTCAGCTTATAAACAATATTTCAGATGGCTTCTAAACCTAATCTCGTCTAGCGACGATTCTTCAACATAATGTTCAGCACATATTTTTCCATATAATAATATTGAACCGCTAGCAATGGGTTCTCATGTGTAGCAGTGATCTCTGGACTGATCAAGCGATAATACGGGCATCCCTTTTCTCTTCTTGAAAGTCACTACATGTTTTTGTTCCAAGATGGCTTCACTCGTGAGCTGTCACTCACGTTTGGATACAGATAATGAATCTGTCCTAAAGTTAGTCATTCATAAAACATTTCATTGCTCTGTAGATTTGATCATGAACAATTGACTGCAATCTACAGGATATAGTGCTGCTAGGAATCGAAGACGTTTTCATCGAGTCAAATATATTCTCTTAGACATTCAAATCGTAACTATCGAAAATGGTGGCTTCGATCGAGAGTTCATAAGAGTATCTTTGATTACCTTGGTATAGGAATTATGAAACTGCCATTCCTTGGCAATACGACTAAACACTGGGGTAAAGCATACACGATAGGTTTAGACAACTATCACCTTCCCCACAAATACTGAGATCACTTTTTCCCCGGCGACAGGCCGACATGGAAAAACACACAGTCCCTATCAGGACGAAGCCAAATCACACCACACTCTAGCGACACATCCGCCGAATAGCCTTCGACCTCTCTAGAGACAACAGAACATATAGTTCGACTTAGATATGTAAAGATATACAGATATAAGACAGACTCGTCCTACTCAGACAAACAATACACATAAATTCAGGCCATAGATATTCTGAAGCAAGAACAATCTATTATTACCCAAACAACGAATAAATCGCAGTAAAATGGATTTATCCGCGGAGTTTGATCGAAAGAGCCGACACAACTTTCAAGGGAAGTAACTCAAGTTTCCCCATGGCCCATCTGTTCAGCCAAGTTTCTTTGGTTGTTATTCGTATGAATGTTTGGCTGTTTGGAGAGTTGTTGCTGTGAGTGGTTGTTCTTGTCTTGTCCCTTTCTTTGCTATGGGTCATAAAGCTGACAGCCTCATACTTTAAAATAAATGACTACATAAACCATCACTGTATCTTTTTGTGCAAGCTTCCTGCGAGGAGAACACCTACAGTTGGGACTTCGTGCTCCATAAGGATTGATAATGAATGGGGAATGGTGCATATTGTGTTAATTAATGCTAGATTAGCTATTCCAGGTTTTGAATCTGAAAATACACAGAGAAAAAGCAAAGACAAAGGTACTGGATTAGTGCTCTGTAAAGCTCTTCCTTGATAAAATCAAGTCTGTTTTTAGGTTACAGGGCACGTGGAATTTGGAAAAAAATTATGTAACGCTTATCTCCGCCCGATGATCTGATTCATGTAATTTCAACAACAGAGCAAAGAAAATTCAGTGTAAATGATAATTTACAAGAGTTAATTTCACCTCAAAGAAATGTTAGCGTTCCTATTTCCTACAGTTCATGAATGAAGTGAATTTGAGTAAGCTAGCGAGTCGGTTTTTACTGATGACGCTGAAAAATATCTTGAATCTTCGTTATACTGTATCACAATTTTACATGCAGGCGGATGGGGGCTCGTCCGAAATTTCTCTAACTTAAACATTCTTTCTTGTTTTCCCTCCGTCGCCAAAAGATCTGTTAATTATCCTTTGATATCTACGTTGATGTTTTATGGCGTTTGATTTATCTGCTTACATTAAGTTTTTTTTATTTGATTTTTGTTTCATGTTTATTTTGATTAAGGTGTCCTTATGTCACATCTGTGTTTTTTTTTAATTCATTTCTTCTTCTTTCTATTCTTCCACATCCTCCTCTAATTCTTCCTTCACCTCTTCTTCTTCTTTTTCTTCTTCTTTTTCTTCTTCTTCTTCTTATTGTTTGTTGCAGATTGGGACATCCAGACGCTAGGATTAAGTGACAACTATCTTCTGGTCTGTGATCGAGGAATCTCTTCAGTCCGTTCCGTTTCTGTCTTGTTCCTTGTCTTAGTCTGTTTCTAATTCATCACTACACGTGTTTCCTGCCTCCTTCTGTTTCTTTGACCCTGATGATTCCAGAACAAGAACTGTCCCGTCATGCCATCACCTGGTCTTCTATCCCGTCATGCAGTAGAGATTCTAAGTGTTCATAGATTACATCAGGGGTTCTCAACCTTTTTTTCCTCATGCCCCCCCTTTTTTCTGAGCTTTATTTACTTCTGTGGTCCCCTTCATAGTCCATGTTTGCTGGAAAAAGGTGCATTCTACTCTTACTGTGGTCCCCTAGAAATATAGCATAGCCCCCTGGGAGCAATAGGGCCCACACTGAGAACCACTGGACTACATTTTAGTCCCCCCATAGCAGATACTGCGTTAGAGGCTTCACCATACTATGTCCAGCATTGAGAGGTGATTGACCAGTTCCCTTCTTCGCTGCCTTGTCGTTCCCTAATTCAAAACCAGGTACCCTTTTACAGCTGGGTAGAATGGAGATTGTCGGTACCGTAATTCTACTGAACTACATAATTCAGTGAAAACCGTCAACTTTGCACTAGACTTCTGAATTCAGCGTGAAAATGTCGTGTTCACTAGACTACAGAATTCAGCGGAAACCGTCAGCCACGCACTAGACTTCGCAGTTCAGCGTGAAAATGTCAAGTGCCAGTTTGACTGCGGAAATCAGGGGGGAAATGTAGCTCATGAATTCAGATAGTCAAAAATGAACCCTTCAGTTTGAAGATGACTTATCTATGGTAAAAACCAACAACACCCAGTGTTTCTCAAGCTGACCAGATATATTCAAAAAGAGACCTCGCACCACTTTAAAAAACTCCCTAGTGCCGTCTCTGGCCAACATCTGCAGATGGTCCCCTCGAGGAAGCCAGAGAACAAAATCTAGAAGTTTGTGTAGCAATTATTGATACATGAGAAGATTGCCAGCGCCAAAAACAGCCATT
The DNA here is from genome assembly GCA_024509875.1 of Oreohelix idahoensis. Lineage (NCBI taxonomy): Eukaryota > Metazoa > Mollusca > Gastropoda > Stylommatophora > Oreohelicidae > Oreohelix > Oreohelix idahoensis. Next base: position 464,901 of record JAMPIV010008036.1, on the reverse strand, counting down.
TATTAGTCTCTGTATTTACAAGTGTCTGATGGAGCAGTAATCCTGTTCTTTCTTTGTCTACCCAGAGACCCCGGAACCGACACGGAGCCAGGACATAACATGCTATCTCCTAAACTATCACGTCGAAATCTCCTAAACTATCACGTCGAAATCTCCTAAACTATCACGTCGAAATCTCCTAAACTATCACGTCGAAATTAGATGATAATGTCATTGGAGACAGATAAACCGTTATCTATGGATTCATAATGTTTTAAAAACTGAGGAAGTCAGAAGAAGGATTATGATGATGAGAAAATGAACAAAAAATTTCAGTCAGATTGTAATGATAGTGAAGTCTGTAACACCTCACTCCACGACTACAGAATGTTCTATTGGACTGTCTACTGTAACTGAATGAAAAACTGATCAACCATACAGTGAGACTGCTAAGTCAGGTCGTCGACAGCAGAGAACGATGAAGACAGAAACAATATTGGATTGACGATTCTTAGGTAGAGCGGATACACAATTATAAGATTAGTAATAGCCCCATTCAGTCATAACTGACTATGGGAGAGCGCCCCTGTGGTGACAGCCCTCAGCTGCTTTTTTCCTGGTGTTTTTTTTTTGTTTTTTTTTTTGACGTTTTCTTCTCTCTTCTGCTTGCCGTGAGAGTTTCTTTTCGCCCAATCTGAGGTGGCGCCGTTGAGAGCATCGCCACTTGGTGCGATCGGCAGCTTCGTCCTCTCAGGTTGCTGGATTTATGTCCAGTGTCCTCATATCTCTCTTGCACACATCTCTGAACCTCAGCTGTGGTCGCCCAACTGTGCTTTTGCATGTAAATTAGTTAAATAAGCAAACAAACTATCAATCTTTCAAGTAAAATAGTGTTTCATTAATCAAGCTTTTACAATAACTGCTTAGCTGGTCAAACGGTGCTAAATTTATTAAATACATCGCTTATTTTGGCTTAACTTAATTTCAAACAATAAAAAAATAAATTAAATATAAAGTAAACACATAAATATATTCAGTTCTTACTGATGTTAAAGTTTCATAAAATAATGTTAACTTGAGGGGAAATTATACAATTCAAGTGTTAAAAACTGAAGATGTTAGAAATTAATGATTTCTCTGCGTTATCATTAACTCACGATAGGAACTTGGCAAGTTTTTGTATAAGGCTTATGTCACGTGGCAGGAGAACTTGGCATGTGTTTGTTTAAGGCTTATGTCACGTGGCAGGAGAACTTGGCATGTGTTTTTGAAGGCTTATGTCACGTGGCAGGAGAACTTGGCATGTGTTTGTTGAAGGCTTATGTCACGTGACAGGAGAACTTGGCATGTGCTTGTCGAAGGCTTATGTCACGTGACAGGAGAACTTGGCATGTGTTTGTCGAAGGCTTATGTCACGTGACAGGAGAACTTGGCATGTGTTTGTTGAAGGCTTATGTCACGTGACAGGAGAACTTGGCATGTGTTTGTTGAAGGCTTATGCTCCTTGTGTGAATGAATGAATGAATGAATGAATGAAAGTTCCATAGAACAACTTTGAGATCCATTTGCTTCCAGGTCAACATGGTTCATTAGAAACGTCTGTATTACATTATGTCTTTTTAAAAAAGTACATTTGAAAAACAATTGAAAACAGTTAAAGGTTATAACAATTGTCCGATATTTCAGCTGATATTATAATATTAATATAAGTCGTCTGCAAGGGAGTTGTTAACTATTGCGGATAAAAATAGATTATTAGAATTGAGGTTAAAAATCCATGTTTTCCTGACATCAGTTATGAAATAAGCATTCCTCACTAGTAAATAAATATTAGACAAACATAAAGGTATGTTTTCAGGCACTCGTAAGAAATAAAGAAGTAGAAAACTCATCATCATGTGACGTATTCTTTCCAGAACGTTGTCTCCATTACAGCTGCTCTGAACGCATCACGATTCTGGGCAAGTCGACCTGCATCAGCCAAAGACAAGTTCAGACTCTCTGTGATGTCCTGGGTCCCCGTCGTCTAGGTCGACCCCTTCCCCTTTTTCCAGGGACCATGCCTTCCATCACTGTTTTTTCCAGACTATTATGTCTTTTTATATGACCGAAAAATTTCAGCTTCCTTATTGCGATGGTATTTAGGAGCCAATGTTCCTGTACGTTTAGTGAGTGCAGTACTTCTCTGTTGGTCTTTTTTCTGTCCAGGGTATTCTCAACATCCTTCTGTAGCATTTCATTTCGAATGATGTAATCTTTTTTGCAACTGTTTTATTGAGTGTCCAAGTCTCGCAGCCGTATGTTGCCACTGGGAATATACATGCTCTGATCAGTTGTAACTTTGTTTCTTTGCTTGTACCTTGCCATAGGTTTTTCATCAGTACCGTATTAGTTTATGTGAAGCAATTGCAAGTCTTCTTTTAATCTCTACTGCACAGTCGCCAGAGCTGTTGATGATTGATCCTAAGTATTCGAATTCATTAACACTTTCCAGTTCTTCGTTATCAATTTCAATTTCTGGTTTGGTCTTTACTTTGTCTGTTGTCAATACTTTAGTCTTCTTGGTGTTTAGGTATAGATTCTGGGCCTCGCTGTGTTTTTTGGTGGACAGAAGTAATTGTTCAAGTCCTTCTGGGTTGGTCGATAGGAGGACTGTGTCGTCAGCATATCTGATTTCCGGGATCTGGTACCCGCCGATGTTAAATGAGTCAAACTCTGTGTGTTCTTGGTCATCTCTTACATTTCTCATGATATTCTCGGCATAAATGTTAAACAGGTAAGGGGAAAACTAGACAACAGAAAAACAACAGACGTGAGTGGCTTACCCAGGACTCGAACCCAGGACCTTCCGTGCGACAACCCCGCTTAGCTATGCAAGCGAATCACACTATCCTCCCTGCCACCTAGTACTTTTGGTGTGATGTCACATTTTTCAAATCGTCACACTTCGCCACACAATTTTATAACCCCCTCCCCCTCACTGCGTGACGTCATATATAGGTGGCCCGTCTGCCGTTTTGCTTGTGTGTGTTTTTTCCCTGCTCTTGTCAAATGTTTTATTTCACCTGTGTAGATTATTTGCCTTACTTAATAAGATATATTACTTTGTAGTAAGTTGAGCCTGCACGCGTTTACATACAAGATTTGTAGGCACTTGTTACATTTTTATTGGACTAATTTTACAATCGTCGCTGGCCGTTTATCTTGAATATAATTTATTTGTTGTAAATTTGTGGTTTTGCCGAATGAAAGACTTAGCTAAAGTAATATTTCGTGAGGAAGATATTCTCTGTTTGAGTAACCTAGTTAAAGGGTGAATTATGGTTCTTGAGAATGCCGTCAAAGGAGTCTACCAACGGATAAAATCACAGGGAAAGGTGCTGTCGTATAAGCATATAAGAAGATAAGGAGCACTACAGTAAGAAGCGGTAAAGGCTGGGTTTATAAAAAAAAGAAGGGGGGAGGGGATGATAATGCGAACAAAGACAAAGAAAATTGCTAAAAATGCGGCTTGATTTGACGGAGTGGTTTTTTTTTTTTTTAACTTCATTTTTTTATTTATTATCTCATGTTCATTGTTAGCTTTCGATTTCTGTCCAGTCCCCGATGAAGGCCTTGTGGCCGCAACCTTGGCAATTTTCATTTTCTATGATCCTAGTAAGACGCATTACCTTTTTTTCTTCTTTTTTATAAGCAACCCTGTTGCATAGAAATGTTTAGTGATGTTATTTTCTTGGCTCACAGGATGATGAGAAGATGTCGACCCATTTGGGTTTTTCTTTTGTCACATGGAGAAAATGTTATAGTTTATGTTTGATCATCATCATAATCATCATCATTATAATCATAATCATCGTCATCAAGATCATCATCATAACCATCTTTATGATTATGGCTAGGATTTTAATGAAGCTAAATATTGCTAGAAAATGAGCTATAAAAAATGCACTTACGACCAAAGAAAAACCAAAACAAATGACCTATAAAATAAAATAATGACCTAAAAAACACAACTTTCTTTTTATGTTTCCGAGCTAAACTAAAATTATATTATTAAAAGAAGAAAATGAAAGACATAAAACAAAACAAACAGAATCTAGCAAATATAAATTAGTTTCTTGCTGTTATTTTGCCAAACTGAAATCCTTTATGTTACTAAAAAAAAAAAAAATCAATAAAACAGAACAGGGAGAAAATACAACTTCCCCGTCTTCTTCTTCTTTTTTTCTTCTTCTCCTTCTTATTTTTCTTCTTTTTCTTCTTCTTTTTCTCTTTCTTCTTCGTTATCTTGAATACACATTGTAAATATTTTAAAAGTGGCCAATCATCTACTTTATTCGGATTTCACAGATCTCTGCGCAATAACCCGTCCTCATTATGAGAAGTCTAGTAATTCAGTTTCATAATAAATTAGCCACTCAATAATTGTTCATGTATTTATCACGTTCTGGTAACGCTGAAAACATTGGACTAAATTCTATTTCAATACCAACATTTAAAAAATAAAAAATTCATCATAGGCCGTGTGATTAAAGTGGAGGAGTTTTCATGTCGGGAACCGTTTACAGCCAATCGGCATCAACTTTCCTGTCACGAGACGTCGCCAGTTTGCTGTTTTAACTTTTGACAGGACGATCAACTAATCACGAGGTCAATCATTTGATCATGTAGGTGTATATATATATCTACCGGAAGCAGTCTTTATTCATGGACAACTTTGTTTAGCACTTACGAAAGCCCCGCTGGTGTAATGGTTACCACATTGCGCTGGCGATCATGTGTTCACGGTTCTAGCCCGGGAATGGGCATTTGAAAGAGTGTCATTGACCGGGATTTTGACTGAATAACCTGAACGGCTTCTAAGATAAACCCTCTGTGGATGGGAGGGAGCGAAACTCCTGACCGGGTTGGAAGGAAAGTCCACAAGCTCCCCAGCCTCGCAATGACATGTCATTGGGCCGAAGGGCTGAAAGCCCAAGTGCCGCTGGTTAAGAAAATATATATATAGCACTCGCGAGAAGGGAACTCAGACAATCTTAAAACATTTATTCAGGACTCAGGCTATATTAGGCATACATTTTTTAAGATAACCGTACATTTATAGAAATGTTGTGATTAAGTATCTGTTAAGTAATCAATCAAGTTACATTTTATTGATTAATGAGCTGTTAAGTAATTAATCAAATTATATATTAATATAATTAATAAAATCAAGCAATGAGACTTATAACGGACGGCATGAAGACAACATCATTAAATGAACTCGAAAAGATTACATGCCTCCAGCTAATGGAGGATAGAAGAGACAGCAGGGCTCAGCAACAAGCTGAAAAATTCAAGAGACTAACAGACCATCCAATGTGCCATAGAATGAATGCTCTTAGAAGGCAAAGGCTTAAACGAAGCAACTTTGTAGAGACAACCAAACCACAGATGTGAGCAGTTTCCGTAAATGCAAAATCAACTATTAAACCCATCTACACTGCACACAAGTTTTTAGTTTGGAAACAACATCGTTTCCCTAAAATGATAGAAAACATTCCTCGAATTGAACGAAAAAAGAGCCAGGCTTCAAAGAGAAAACCATAGCGACAAAATACATAGAGAAACATTACCCACGCAACACCTGGACCCATGCATGCACAGATGGATCAGCAACAAATGCAACATAAAATGGAGCTGGAGGTGTCTTTCTGACATTAAGCACTGGTGCACAAATAAAGCTGTCAGTGGCAACAGGACAATTCTCAAGTAACTTCAGAGCAGAGGCCTTGAAAACTGCAGCAGAGGTTATAATAACAGAGGAAAGCAGAGAGAGACAAGTTGCTTTCTTTACCGATGCAAATTCAGTTAATGCAACGTTGAAAAGCCAAAATAATACAGATCTGGATGACCTCAGAATCGTGCCCCATAAACTATGTCAACGATTCAAAAGTGTTGTGATCCAATAAATCCTATCTCATTGTAACATCACCGGCAATGAAGAGGCTGACAGATTGGCAAAGGAAGATGTAAATCTACCTCAGCCTGATGCTTGCGTATCTTTCGAGGAGGCAGATAGTTTTATCAGAATCATATACAGAAACAAATGAGAAGTAGAGAATCCAGGTCACACACAAAATGAAGCATACTACCAGCTCAACAGAAGACATCAAGTGGTAATCTTCAGACTCCGCACTGGCCACAAGAGATTGAGATACCATCTATTCAATAAGCTGAAGATAGGAACTACCGATCAGTGTAAGTGTGGCACCGATAAAATGACTGCTGAACATCTGCTTAACAGTTGCTCAACATATGTGGAACAGAGAAAGCACATTTGGCCAACACTAGTACCAATTCGTGGAAAAGCTCTACGGAGATTTAAATAGCCGCAAACTGACTACTGCTTTCTTTGAAAACATTCAGGTGGACGCAGTGGCGGATCTACATTTTGGGGGCCCTGAAGCTTGAACTCTTGGAGGGGCTCCTTTTATTAAAAGAAAAAAAAAATGTGTGAGTATGGGAAAGAAATGTATTATAGAGATAAACGGAATTGGAGGACCTGAAGTTCAAGCTTTATAGTAGATCCACAACCACACACATATACAAACTGAAGACAAATGAATGAATTTTCAAAAAAAGAAACAACTCTGCTGGGAGTTGAATGCAGAACATTTGCTTGGAAGGCATATGTTCTGATTACTAAACCACTATCCACCTTGGTATATGTGATTTTTTTAAATCTTAACTATTTTAATGATTGCCTCCATCATTCAGAATTAGTTCGTTGAAGACATACCAAGAAAATTATAAAATAAGAAAATTAGCAATGAGGAAAATATAAAATATTTTAATATATTTGTTAAAATACAAGGCTGACAAGGTGTATCCATAAGAGATTTGTGCTCAGAAGGAAAAGTTAAACTTACCAGAACATACTACATGAAGCACATTTGACAAAATACTCTTATTTCTGTTTTTTTTTTTTTTTCTAGCAACATATTCACGTACAGTTTTGTCATATGAGAGCTTCCTTGCAATATCATTTTCTAGAGACAATATGCATAAAGAATTTAAACGCTCTTCAGTCATGGTATCACCCCTAGTGTGCCGACGGTCAAGATAATATGGGCCTAACACCATATTCCCAATATGCCTCAATGGGCGTGTAACGGGTTCCTTTACCTCTTTACCTCAGTCATGGTAGACCAAAATTTGTTTTTTATAAAGGATAGCTTTGAAAAATTCCTTTCTGCTTCATAGCTCGTGATGAGCATTGTCAAGTGCAGCTTAACGCGCAGAAGTAATATTGGGGAACACTTCAATTAGGTGTTGCTCACAAATAAGCTGAAGAACTTCTGCGCATTGCATTTTAGATGGCGTGTTTTCTTCTGTGTTCTGGGATTTCCTAAGGTGCAAATATTCTTTGAACTGATAACATTCGTTTACTAATTTGTGTTCAATATCATCTTTGTAATACGATATTATAAGTTTAATAGTGTCCTCATCAATTTCAGAATTGTTAATCAATTCTGAGAGGAACTTGAACCTATTCGCAATCTGCTCATATGGGCCAATCCTCTTGCGTAACTGGATTATCAAACAGTCATAGAGTTGATATAGAACTTCTATCCTAAATTTGTCAGCTCATCTCAAAGAAGCAATACCACTTGTTCCTTCTGAAAATGTCCTTATAACAATGCGTTTGGAAGCATCAGAATAACTTGAAGTGTTATCTTCACACAAACCTTTTGCTTCTGATTCATAGCGTGCAATCCTATTGGCTGAATTTTCTCTGAGTTCTTTAACAAACGAAAGTAAAGATGAAAGCAGAAGATAACCTTCAAATACATCAAAACCAGGGGTTTGGAGTTTCTTACTTGTTTTGTTGAAACGCTCCAGCACTTCTTCCCAAACGACTGTTAAAATAGCATATTCCAGCTGTACCAACTTGTATAAATTCTTTGCATCTCGTTTACATTCAGTCGTCTCTTCTGAGTCTTCAAAAATATGTTTGAGAGTTTGTAAAATACCCATATATCCATTTTTAATTGCCCGAACTGCTTCATAGTGTGCAGACCATCTAGTTACACCTAAGCTCTTTAGAGAAAAATGTAGATTGCCCTGTGTGTTTAAAATCCCCCATCTTCGTGGAGATCCAGAAAAGAAAACATACAGCTCCTGCAAAATGCCAAAATAGTCAACAACTTCAGGTACAGTAGACACTGCCTTTTCTCCAACAAGGTTAAGTGAATGGGCTGCACATGGTACATAGTCTGCGTACCTGTTAATGTTTTTAAACAGTGCTTGCAGCCCTTTCTCCGAGCCCCTCATGTTAGATGCATTATCCCCCATCAAGGCCAGCTCCTTGACGTGGAGATGGGGCTCAAGTACAGCCATCAGCGGCTGAAAAACCAAGACTGGCCAGGCCCTCCTAGACTCGAGCAAGACCACAGTCTGCCCTAGCAAGTCAAGGTGCTGAAGACGGAGGCAACCAGCCAAGAGGCGCACCACAGCAATCAGGATGCCACGCATTAGCGCTATGGGAAGTATGCCTATATCTGCAAAACGTTATGGCACTCGCCCTGTGACGGACACCCAGGCAGGCGCAGTGCCGGGCCCTCTGCCTCGGAAGGGCCCAACCCCTACTACTGGGGGTCCTTCTCAATTGCCCCGGGGAGCCAGGAGGCATGAGAATAGAGCTACTGGCCAAGCAAAGAAAAGACCATTTAAAATAATGCACTGGAATGCTGAAGGCGTCAATAGTAAAAAAGACGGCTACAGCAAAAAATTAGAGCTCGAAAATATCTTGAATGAAGAGCAAGTAAATGTATGTTGCTTGCAAGAAACCCACCTCAACAAAGACATAGCCTTCAAAATCAGAGGCTACCAGTGCTACCGATCTGACCGAATAGACAGGCGAAAAGGTGGAATACTGACACTCGTGAGGAATAACATCAGTGCATGTCAGCTTGAAACATATATGGAGGGGGCGGAATACCAGATGCTTCATCTCAGGACAGAAAGTTCAGAATTCCACCTGCTCAACTACTACTGTCCGAGCGACCGCCCACTGGCACTAGATACAATCCCAGCAAAAGAAAGACTGATTGTATGCGGAGACTTCAACAGCCACTCACAGAGCTGGGGCTATGATCACATGGACAGGAGAGGTGAGGAGCTTGAAAACTGGCAGGATGACAATGGGCTTATCCTGATTAACCAGCCAATCGACCCACCAACCTTCTACTCGAGATCATGGCACACCACCTCTACACCAGACCTGGCATTCCACTCACCCAGCTTGGAGTGGAACACTACACGCGTTGTAGGGAAACAACTTGGAGGCAGCGACCACCGGCCAGTCTTCCTAATTGTGGAAAATGAACTTGTCAAGGAGAGCAGCACTCTCTCTAGGTGGAACTACAAGAAGGCAGACTGGACAATGTACCAGCACCGTACTAGTATACTGGCTAGAGATCTGACTGTAGACAAAGACATCAATAAGCTAGTTGATGAATTCAGCAGATGCATATTACAGGCTGCTCGTGAAACAATACCTAGAGGGGCTCGTAAGCACTACAAACCATATTGGAATAGTGAACTAGAGCAGCTGCACAACGACGTGGAAACATCTCGAAAGCAGGCAGAGACCAGTCCATGCCAAGAACACCACAATAACTACCAGCAAGCTAAGGCCAAATTTCAAAGGGCCAAGTTGCAGGCCAGGCGAAGAAGCTGGAAGGAGAAAACAGAGTCCTTGAACTTTGAAAGAGATACGAGGAAACTGTGGAAGCTGGTAAAGCAACTTAACGATGAAGGTACAGAGAGAAACTCAAGGATTGCTCTGTACAAAGATGGAAACATCCTCATGGGAAAACAGGCAGCTGATCACTTTGCAGACTCCTTTGCTAAAGACAACAACATCGAAGTTAGCCCAGAGAAGCAACAGGAGACTCGTGAGAAACAACACGCAGGACGAGATGGAACCATACCTGAAGTTATGGAGGCACCAATCACATTCAGAGAACTGGAGCTTGCAATATCCAAATTGAAAATGAGAAAGTCGCCAGGAGTTGATGGAGTGTCCAATGAAATGATTAAGAACTTGGGAACCGCAGCAAAAACAAAGCTGCTGCAGATCTTCAATATCTGTTGGAACCCAGGCAGAGTTCCACAGACCTGGAGGGAAGCAATCATGATACCACTCCTAAAACCAGGAAAAGACAGTTCCACTGCCTCCAGCTACAGACCAATCAGCCTTACAAGCTGCCTCTGCAAAACAATGGAACGTATCATCAACCTCAGGCTACAGTGGTACCTTGAAAGTGAAAACCTTCTTGTACCACAGCAGGCGGGCTTTAGGCAGTGTTATTCCACCGAAGATCAGGCAACTTACCTTTCCCAAGAGATTGAGGATGCGTTCCAAGATAAGAAACTGGTACTAGCAGCATGGATAGATCTAAGAAAAGCATTTGACAAGGTTTGGAAAGAAGGGCTTCTGAAGAAACTGAGAAATTGTAGAGTGAATGGTAAGATGTACAAATGGGTGAAAGCATACTTGCATAACAGAAGAGCCCGAGTACAACTAGATGGCCTCAAGAGTAAGAAAATTCTACTGCGTCATGGCGTCCCTCAGGGAGGGGTTCTGTCCCCCACACTTTTCCTAGTCTACATCAATGACCTGGTTGCTGAACTACCACATGGAATGAAAGTGGCAATGTACGCTGATGACCTGGTAATATGGTGCACAGATGAGCATGCAACAGTGGCCACCAAACTGCTACAAAGAGCTATAGATGCCTTAACCTCATGGGCAAATAGATGGTGTGTCAGCATCAACACAGACAAGTGCAGCACTACGCTCTTCACCCTCTCTCCCAAACAAAAAGCTGGTGTCATCAAGATAAACAAAGAGCTCCTGAGAGAAGATAAACAACCCACCTATCTCGGAGTTACATTCGATGATAGGCTGACATGGAAGCAGCACATCAACAAGGCAGCAACAAAGGCCAGGAGGAAGCTAGCCATCCTGAGAAAACTAAGTGGAACCACATGGGGAGCCAGCGGGAAAATACTTAGTAAAGTTTACCAGCAGGGCATACGACCACACCTGGAATATGGGTCAGCTGCGTGGTGTCCAGCATCAAACACCACATTACAAGAGCTAGATAAGGTGCAAAACCAGGCGCTTAGGGTCATCACGGGGGCAATGAAATCAACGCCTATAGTGGAGATGGAGAAAATGGGGAGGATACAAGCACTGAGAGAATGCAGAGACACGAAAGTGCTAACACAGGCAGAAAAGTTCCTCTGTATGCCGAGCCATCCAATGAAGGACAGATTCCAAAACCTAGCAATGGGGCGACTGAAAAGAAGCAGCTTTATCCACCAGGCCAAACGATTTCGTAGACAAACCTCAGACCTGCCTGAAGTTAACAGCCCTCTAAAGTCTGTGCCAGAACAAACCCCTTGGAGAGAGGAGCATGGACTACCAGTACACATCCACACAAAAGTGAAAGGAATATTCGACAGGGATGAACAGAACAGCGTGCAACGTAGGACAGTCACTCTCAGTTTCCTGGATGATAAATACCCACAGGACCTCTGGGTCCGAGTATACACGGATGGGTCAGCACAGAATGCAGTAAAGAATGGAGGAGCAGGAGTGTACATAGAATACCCAAACAACACTAGGGATACGGTCAGAGTACCAACGGGGAAATTCTGTAACAACTATGATGCAGAAGTCCAGGCAATCAAGGTGGCAACTGAGAAACTACTGAACACCAATCTCGGTCCACAGCCTGTAGTATTCCTGACAGATGCAAGATCAGCACTCCAAGCACTTCAGTCCAGAAAATTGCCAGTTATACAGGCCCTACTTTCTGAACTGTGCAACCAGCGCAGGGTCGCCATGCAGTGGATACCGTCTCATTGTGGAATACCAGGAAACGAGAGAGCAGACGGACTGGCTAAAGAAGGTGCTGCAGACGAACAACCGGATGTACCAATTACGTACCATCAGAAGAAAAAGATGATCAAATCTATCAGAAAGCCACCAACATCAATGCAGGATGACTACCAAGCTATGAACAGATCAGAACAAATAGTCATTCTGCGCCTCAGAACAGGACACAACCGCCTCCGCAGCCACATGTATACAAAATTCAAGATTGGCAATTCAGCCATGTGTACATGTGGACAGGCACCCCAGACAGCGGAGCACGTACTACAAGATTGCCCCGAATATGATATATTGAGGCAAACCCACTGGCCCAGAGAAACAACACTGGAAGCAAAACTATATGGACCCCTGTATGAACTACAAAAGACAGTGAAGTTTATACAAGAAACAACATTGCAGATATAGACAATATATTTCAAGCGAACGAAAGAAGAAGAAGAAGAAGAAGAAGATGCATTATCGTAGGACTGAGCTCGGATATTTTCATGTGAAAGCTTATGTTCACCCAGGACTTGTTGTATTTTGTTGAACAAGGTCGTGGATGAATGGTTTTCTATCGGTAAAAATGTTTAAAATCTCTCACAGGGTTTTCCATTATAGCAGTATCGAACCACAATTATCAGCTGGTCAACATGTGTCAGGTCAGGCGTAGAGTCAACAATAATAATGATGTAGTGTCTAGGTTGTTGATTTGATTCACAATTTCATCTTGCACATGTTTTCCCTCTGTTAAAAAGGGAAAAAAATTACATTAGCCACGGCAGAACAGCCAGCTTACCGCGAAACTCCACCTTTACAACATCTGTGCTACTGACTCTCAAACTTTGGGATTGTTGAAATATATACAACAAAAAATTAATCAATTTGAGTCGTGCGACTATTGTCGCATGCTTTGAAAGGAAAAAATTGTAGGTCTGCTTTCTGAGAAAGCGTTTTTTCCTTTACGGCTAGCCTACATGGTACTTTAATAACCTTTTAATTTTTATTTTAACTATTATTTTGTATTGAATTAAACTATATTATTAATATTATTATTTTTTAAAAACCCCTTCTCATACAGTAGACCCAAAATTTTTAAGCAATGTGAACTAAAGTCGCTTTTGGGGCCCCTCCGCGACTAGGGGCCCTGAAGCTTAAGCTTCATTAGTTTCATAGTAGATCCGCCACTTGGTGGACGTCTTAGAGTGTACGAAGAAGAAGAAGAAACTACATTTTATTTACCTATTTCAACTTATCAGGCTTTTAAACAGAGTTGTGGAGTCGGCCAAAACATTTTTCGACTTTGACTCGTGAAATTCTAGAAGTCCGACTCCGACTACAGTTTTTAACAGGTCATATGACAGCAAGAGAGATGCATGCAGTCAGCGACTCATAGCTTGACTGCTTGCGTCAGGGTCAGCGAACCAGAGCTGACCAAGACCTTACTCCACCTCCAAGTGGTGGTCCTGGAAACAGGCTGCATCACTGCAGTCTGGCTGAGAGAGTGGGGATGGAAGTGGGAAGGCAAACCCGGTCCCAAAAAATGCCGTGCTGAAGTCGGATGTGTCGGCCGAAAGGCGCAAATATCGCAGCTTCGCTGTAAACGGACACAACGCAACCAACGTCCTTTTTAGGACGAACGAGGAAGAAGAAGAAGAAATATGACATAAAATACGGAGTTTGTCCGGACATTTTTTAACCTACTCCACATAAAAAAGACCTACTCCCCGACACCGACTACCCAGCCCTGCCTTTAAACGTGGAGCAGCTGCTGAAAGTTTCAGATGTTGGATTTAATGTTTTTCCCGTCATTGTTTTGACGGGTATACGTGCTCGTAGAATATAAATATCCAATACCAGAAAGAGAAATATGAATTTAATTGTTGAATAAATTACGATACACTTGAATTAAGAAATAAAATTAATAATTGAATCTAAAAGCGAAAAAATGTGTAATTTATTTCATATAGAGTTACGAATGACCAAAAAAACAAAAAAAAATGTGTAATTTATTTCATATAGAGTTACGAATGACCAAAAAACAAAAAAATGTGTAATTTATTTCATATAGAGTTACGAATGACCAAAAAACAAAAAAAAATACATTTTTCTTTCATTTCATTCTCATTAATTTTTTGGCGGTTCATAGTATTCTTAACATGATTCTTTAAAGCCACATCTTTGTGGCCTCAGAAATGTTTCTGCTTATGCACTAGCTGTCCATGACTCACTTCTTTATGACTCTACATAACATTGATGAGTATACTTTCTGTCTTCCATTGACAAAGAGCAGTTGTATAAAAATACTTTTCATTTTATGGAACGTTGCTTTTGGCTGGGCTGTTAATAAACTTGTTGGTAAAGCAGCAGTAAATAATTAATAATTATTCTTATTGTAATAGCCCAGAAGCGTGAGGTTTTTATTGGCTCTAGGATCAGTAGAGTACTGACAATACAGAAATATAATTTCTGCAGGAAAATGGTGAAGTCCCAGTGTATGAGAGAACTACTGGTATCACAAATTAGTTACGGCTGTGAATGATCTGATCTCGAAAAATTAGTAGAGTGGAGACAGTCATAAAAAGCCACCCCGCTGTGTAACTAACTGGGATATTAAAACCAGGAAACAGATTCCACTTAACATTTATAAACTTGACAAGTCGTTCAAATACAATTTCCTTATTTATTAAGTATATACACTATCTACTTTTGTGCTGAAAGGTGGATGTTGGAAGATGGAATGCAATGGATTTGTAAGTTTACATATATATATATATATATATATATATATATATATATATATATATATATATATATATATATATATATATATATATATATATATATATATATATATATATATATATATATATATATATATATATATATATATATATATATATATATATAACAAGTCTTCCAATTATAGGAACAAAAATTATATATCAGCTGTGCTGTTAATCAATTATAGTAAATGTATCAGCTGTGCTGTTAATCTTGTTTCTCACTACGCTAAATCACTTTTTCTTCCTTGACAGGTAATTGCTCACAATTGCCGACGGAAATGGTACTAATGTATACTCATCTCTAAGAACAGTTCTCTCCTTCCTAATTTGTTGCACACAACACCCGCTGATGATCGTTCCTTTAGCCCACCCAAGACTGAGGGAGACTAAGGATGTAGCTCCGGTACAATCACTGTGCTCCTGCGAAGTTCCAGGCAGCTGGATTGACTCGAACATACGACCTCAGGTTGGATGACACGAATAAACCTGTAACAAGGCAAAAATAGGGGCTAATTTCTGTCATCAAGCCCACCTATTTCTAGTGTATATGAGATGAGCGTGTCTCAGGTGTCTGCATGTAGGATGAATGACAACATGGCTCAGTATGATTTAGCAATAGCGAGACAAGACAGGTGTCTACTTGCAAAACGTTCTTTCTAATAATTCAATACATGAATACATCCAATAATTTGTACACCGTATGATACAACCGTTTCCTTCCACCTATAATATACCAGGCCATATCTGATAAGTGCTATATTGGCTGGTAAAATATATCCTAACAATACTGGTGTAGTTATATGAGTCCTAACAAGGACTGTTAGGTTATATTTCGGGTTGGTTTTCTTCTTCAACAATCATACCAGGAAATACAATCATTATACCTAATTCCCCAAGATATAATCAGTTTACCTGATACATTCATAGTAAAACAAAATCTAAAGTTATATTAAATATATACAGGTGTAGGCTATTTTCTGGTGGTTTCCTTCTTCAACAGTCATACACAATCATACATGATACTAAAACATAGAATCATTATACATGATATAGTCATAGGTTATATTCAGGTTGGAGTTATATGAGTCGTTATATTTCAGAGTGGAGTTATATGAGTCCTAACAAGGACTGTTTTGGTTATATTTCAGAGTGGAGTTATATGAGTCCTAACAAGGACTGTTTGGTTATATTTCGGATTGGTTTTCGTCTTCATCAATCATATCAGGAAATACAATCATTATACCTAATTCCCCAAGATACAATCAGTATACCTGATACATTCATAGTAAAACAAAATATATTAAATTTATACAGGTGTAGGTAGTATAAATGACACACAAAAAAATACAATTATTATATATCTGATGTAGGCCTATTCTCCTACTAGTTTATAGTAAATTTACTTACCCTCTAAGAATAATACAAGCCAGATTTGGACTCGACTTTAGTGAAGCAAGAGTGCAAGGTCACGCAGATAAGCAATAAATCAATCTTGACAGCTTTCTCTTCCCCCAGTCGGTCTAGCTGGCCTTCGTGTTTGTGTGTGTGTTTTTATTGAATAAAATGCGCCCGTTTATATAGGTAGACGCAGGGAATCTGCCAGTGCGTAAGGAACTCTTTTGATTGGTTCTCGACGATTTGGTACATTTTTATTGCCGACGATTTCGTACTTTCCATGACCCATTTTCGAAAAACAGGGCTTATGCCTAATTTTATTCTGTCTACCGCCATCTTGCGGGAACAAGATGGCTTATACTTCGTGTAATTTAATATGTCTCAGTCTCTTGAACGTGGATTGGCTGTGCATATGTATTAACAAAGAAGTGGGTTTACACTCACGTTTCACGACAAGCCCCTTCAGTCATAACTGATTATGGGAATGCGCCCCTGAGGGGACAATACTCAGCTGCTTATTTTCCTGGTGTTCATTTCGACGTTTTCTCCTCTTGTGCTTGCCGTGAGAGCTTTTTTTTCGTCCAGCCTGAAGCGATCTGAAGCTTCATCCTCCGGGTTGCTGGATCTATGTCCGGTGTCTTCATGTCTCTCTTGCATAAATCTCTGAACCTCAGATGTGGTCATCCGACTGTTATTTTGCCATCTGCCAGGTGTCCGTAGAAAATATCTTTCGGGATGCGACCATCTTCCATGCGGCGGACATGGCGAAGCGAGCGTAGTCTACGCTGTCGAAGCAGTGTATACATGCTTTTGACGCCCAGCACGTGACAACACCTCTACTTTTGTCACTTTATCCTTCCATGAAATACCGAGGATGTGACGTAGACATCGTAGATGGAAGGTATTGAGCCTTCTTTTTTAGCTTAGCGTAGGTCGTCCATGTCACGCTGCCATATAGAAGCATGCTGGTGACACAGGCATTATATATTAAAGCTCCCGTAAAGATTAAACTTGTAAATAAACTAATTGTTAAAAGACCGTTAAAAGGATAAACGTGTAACTAAACTAATTTTTAAAAGACCCTTAAAAGGATAAACGTGTAACTAAACTAATTGTTAAAAGACCGCTAAAAGGATAAACTTGTAAATAAACTAATTTTTAAAAGACCGTTAAAAGGATAAACTTGTAAATAAATTAATTGTTAAAAGACCGTTAAAAGAATAAAATTTGTAAATACGAGGGGCGTTCAGAAAGTAGTGCACCACATCGTTTTTCTCAGCTAATAATGAAGATAGAAGCATGACATTTTTGCACACTTCAAATATGGCATGTGTCAATTGTGTGCATTAAATTGCACCGCAACCGGCCAAATAATACGGCTGCCCTAAACCATTGAAATGGAGCGTGTTAGCAACTTGCGTTATAAACAGCGAATTGTGATAGAATTTCTCGTTGCAGAGAAGGAAACTGTTGTGAATATTCACAAGCATCTATGTGATGTATATGGAAGTTTTGCAGTCGACAGGATTACAGTCAGTCGCTGGGTTCAGAGAATCAAAGAATCAGGAAGTGGAGATACGGAGCTGCTTGATCGGCCGCGCTGTGGACGTCCTGCCACAGCCACCAACGCAGAAATGTTGAAATGCGCTGAGGGCATTATTCTTACTGATAGGCGAATCACTACTCAACAATTGGCCTTACAGCTGTCAGTCAGCATTGGTAGTGCAAATGCAGTTATAAAAACTCTCGGATTTTCTAAGGTTTGCGCAAGATGGGTTACTCGAAGTCTTACAAATGACCACCGATTGCAAAGGAAAGCCATTTCTTCTGAATTGTTGGAGCGTTTCAGTGCTGATGGAGAGAACTTTCTGGCTAAGATCATTACAGGTGACGAAACCTGGGCACATCATTTTGAACCTGAGACAAAAAGACAGTCAATGGAGTAGCATCATCCGCAATCACCAAGAAGAAAGAAATTCAAGACAATTCCTTCAGCTGGAAAGGTCATGATCACTGTCTTTTGGGACATTGAAGGTGTGACTCTTGTGGACGTTATGCCAAGAGGAGAGACAACCAATTCGCAAGCTTACATTAAGACATTGAAAAAACTCAATCAACATTTTCGCAGAGTTCGGCCGCACAAGAATCCAGCAAACCTGCTTCTTCTTCACGACAATGCGCGCCCTCACACAAGTCTGGCAACACGGGAAGCAATCACCAAATTGGGTTGGACTGTACTACCCCATCCACCCTATAGTCCCGATTTGGCACCCTCTGATTTTCATCTATTTGGTCCACTTAAAGATGCACTCCGTGGGACAAGGTTTGAAGATGATGAAGGAGTGATTTATGCAGCGAAGAAATGGCTACATGATCAAGACAAAATCTGGTACGGGCTAAGAATACATGCACTTGTTTCGCGCTGGCATAAAGCCGTACAAGTTGATGGGAATTATGCTGAATAATACCGATGTTTACATGGCATATCCATGTATATTGTGTATAAATTTCATGCTTTTTGAATAAACAGTTGTTGAGAAAAACGATGTGGTGCATTACTTTCTGAACGCCCCTCGTAAAATGGCTGTTAACACACCATTAAAAGAATAGATTTATAAATAAACTAGCTGATAAAGCATCGTTAACAGATTAATCGTCTAAATAAACTAGACGTTAAAATATCAGTAACAGATTATACTTATCAATAAACTTTTGATAAAGCACAGGTAAAATATTAGTTTCGTAAATAAGCTATTTGTTAAAGCACCGGTAAAAGAGTATACATATAAATCGAATGGTGTAAATCTTACTCATCTAGCAACGTGACTCAGCGATATTTATCGCTAGGATTCACTAGAATGTCAATAGTGTTTTCCATTTTCAACTCGTCAAATGTTTCCAGTTATTTAGCTTAGTTCTACTTTCTTTTCTCGACTGTTTTCTGACACCTTGTCCCTGGCGAAGACCACGTGAACTTAAGCCATACTTTGTCCTTTGACCTAGTAATGAGTTCACTATTTATAGTCGTTAATCCCATAGTTTAACATCACTGACACTTCCAAGCTATAAATAACAAAACCATTTATAACAACTAAAACAGAAGGCTAAATTGACAGAAAAAAAAGTTCCCTCTTCCTGGAATCGAAATCACGGCGTTAGCTTGGAAGGCAATAATTCTAACTACTAATCACAATCTCGCCTTTGTATATACTGTGTTATTTAATCTTAACTGTATTAATATATACACAATGCCTAATAGAATCGAGAGATATGAATTTGTTCTTAGCCTCACAATATAGAATCGAAATATTTGTAGCTAAAATTACCACGCAAAATTTAAAAAAACCACATGGTAGTTGATGTCTCAACATGGTCAATAAGTAAGTATAATATTTACAATGAGTTCTTGTATTCTAGTTATTTGTCCTCGCTTGGATCAAGAATACAATTTATGCCCTCGCTTGGATTTGGATTTAATTAATGATTACCTTCCCCAGTCAGCGTAGCGTTAGTTAGTTTGCTAGCAGATATACCAAGAAATTATTAGTAACTGATTGCACTATATATAGATATCTATATATATATATATATATATATATATATATCTATATATATATATATATATATATATAGATATATATATATATATATACATATATACATATATGGGTGACTGCGTCTATTAACATCTCAATCGCTTCAGGGTTCTATTTTTGCGGATTGTGTCGTGAGAATGACCGCAGCCAAGGAGGTACTTTTTTGGGGACGCTTAGCTGGTTATGTGTCTTTTCACGATTCATTCTTGCAGTGTGGCGACAGTGCCGTAAGGAATGATTACGGCGGTCACTGGTTTGATTTCCCAGTGAGCCTGTCACGTCTGGTACTTTTCTGTTGCCTGGTGTACTGATTTCTTCTGCTTTATAAGTGCCTGCTATTTATTCATACTGGTTTATGATTTACTATTTATATCTAAAGCACACTTCTCAACGATTGAAACGGGCGTGCCTCGATCACATGGGACAAACAGCTACGTTAAAAAGTACAGACGTAAGAAGAGTTTATAAGCCATGACATCGAATTTGGGCAGATGTCGCAAGACTTTAAGGTTTGGCTTTAACAAACTGAATGCCTGTTATCTAGAAGGACATGGAAGGGGGGAAAACCCCCTCATTATTTCTCCTAGTGTGTCTTAATTACACACTTATTTACCACCTGAAACCTAATATACATTTTATCATATTCCCCGAGATACACTTTCCGTCTTGCACACCCTCTTTGCGAGTACTCCTCTATCCCACACACTCCACACATAAGTACGTACATACACTCCAGAAACCTGTTATCTAAAGTGGACCAATTTGCATATTTCAAGTGTTAATATCATACAAACCCGTGCCGGCGTTGCTCGGCACAAGTTTCTGCCGGTTACCTAGCCAGGGTACCAGTAAAAGGGGAGATGATTCTCAACTCTTTTTGATGTTGAAATAAATCAGCAGAGTAAACTCGGAAATAACCTCCTCTTGGTCGTCAGCGAACGTCACATTTTCATATCACGATAATTCTTGCTAGTTTAAAGGTACATCTATCACACGATGGAACAAAGACAGAAATACAGAACAATCTACGGCTGAGAAAACAGATTGACAGACATAACACAGACTTGGAAACAAGGATACACAGACATGGGTCAAATTGCTTCAGAGAATAGCTGAGGAATCGTTGTTTGATCATGAATTGAAAAGGACTATTGTCGAGCTGACAATGCTACAGTTGCCTGATTTGACAGTTCAGAATAATCAGCTGATTTGGCAGTCTTGTGTCGATGTGACAGTTTTAAATTGTGTTTGCTCTTTTCGGCTTGTTCGGAACGTCAGATGAAACAACATGTGTCTAAACAGACTTCTTTAAAAAGGTTTCAAGTAAACCCATTTTTTAAAATATAAATATAATAATGAATACAGATATAACAAGTAAAAAAATGTAAAATAATGTTCAGAATTCCCATTGGCATTCGAGAGAATTGTGTAGGTCATCGCTAGCTGCCGGTTTAGAACAACTGGCTGATCTGAGGGTGTAGTACAGGAAGACTGAAAAACGCATGGAGACAGGAAGTTGTGACAGACCTGGTAGGGGTAAACAAGACGTGGACAGAGCCTGCACTGAAAGCACTAGATGAAGGCTTGAGGCTGGTTTGTTGAATCTTAGGGTTGGTTTGTTGAATCTTGGAGCTGGTTTGTTGAATCTTGGGGTTGGGTTTTTTTTTTTAAATCTTGGGGCTGGTTTGTTGAATCTTGGGGCTGGTTTGTTAAATCTTGGGGTTGGTTTGTTGAATCTTGAGGCTGGTTTCGTGAATCTTGGGGCCGGTTTCTTGAATCTTGGGGCTGGTTTGTTGAATCTTTGGGTTGGTTTGTTGAATCTTGGGGTTGGTTTGTTGAATCTTGGGGTTGTTTTTTTTTTTTAAATCTTGGGGCTGGTTCGTTGAATCTTGGGGCTGGTTTTTTTTTTAAATCTTAAGGCTGGTTTGTTGAATCTTGGGGCTGGTTTTTTTTTAAACCTTGGGGCTGGTTTGTTGAATCTCGGAGCTGGTGTGTTGAATCTTGAGGCTGGTGTCGTGAATCTTGGGGCCGGTTTCTTGAATCTTTGGGCTGGTTTGTTGAGTTTTGGAGCTGGTTTGTTGAATCCATTGGCTATGATTGTGCCCTGTAAAATTTTTTCACAAAATGTGTTAGGTGTGCATGTCGCATGGAATGTTGAGAATAGCCTGGGCAGCTGAAAAGAGCAACGAGAATGTCCTAAAACAAACAAGTACATAGAGGAAGCTAAATAAACATATTAGAAGGAAACAATCCTCTTTCTGTGTATATGCTATGAGAAGAGAAAAACTGAAAAATATTTTGTGACCAAGGAAAGTGTTAGACTTCACAATACTAGGTCCAGATTTTTTAATGAGGTAGGATGACAAGTTCTCTTTCTGGTTGCCTTTGTCTTTTCTAAGTCAAGAGCAGAGTCAGGAACCCATTTACATCTGTGTAAACTGGGACGTAACCCGAGCCAACAAAAGGAATTTCCTAGACCATCTTGCAAGACAGGTAGAAGAGGCAACACTGAGAAATGAACAAAGCACAGTATACAAAATAACTAAAATCATCAGCGGAAAACGAGGTGCAAACAATATTACATTAGTAAGAGATAAGCAAGGAAATCTCATCACGACAGCAGAGGGACAGGAAACAAGATGGGCAGAGCATTTCAGAGAAACTCTGTACAAGGAACCACCAGAGACACAATTGAATGTTCCTGAGGCTGAAAATGATCTAAATGTAAATACAGACATTCCACGAAAAGAAGAAATCATCACATAAATCAAAGGGTTACAGAATGGAAAAGCTTCTGGCCATGATGCAGAGCTATTTAAGACAGACCCTGAGCTAGCAGCAGAACTATTAGAACCACTATTTGCACAAGTCTGGAAAACAAGGACAACACCAACGGAGTGGAACAAAGGAATAATTGTCAAATTGCCCAAGAAGGGAGATCTTGCAGACTGCAATAATTGGAGAGGAATCACTCTTCTCTCAGTTTCCAGCAAAATACTAGGCAGGATAATTATACAGAGAATTTCAAAAGCAGTAGACCACAAACTGAGGAAAGAACAAGCAGGATTTAGAAAGAACAGAAGATCTGTAGATCATATATTTACCCTCAGGAACATTATAGAGCAGTGCTCAGAATGGCAAAGACAGCTGTACATTACGGTAATTTCGATGATTTTGAAAAGGCTTTTGACAGTATACATAGGGACAGTTTATAGAAAATACTGAGGGCTTATGGAATTCCAAGCTGCATAGTGTCAATCATAAAAAGCCTCTATGCAAACTTTACGTGTAGCGTTGGGCAGAGCAACCTAACCTTTGAGGTGAAGACAGGAGTACGACACGGATGCCCCTTATCAACCACTCTATTTTTAACAGTCATAGACTGGGTGATGCGCCAGACAACAGAGGGCAGTCCAAGAGGAATAAGATGGACTACATTTTCTACATTGGAAGATCTGGAATATGCAGATGACGTAGCACTACTAGCACAGTCACATCAACACATCCAGGAAAAAACGGATAGACTTAATAAGTTTAGCTAGCAGGTGGGCTTGAACATTAATCTAAAGAAGACAGAGGTCAAGACGCTCAATGTGAGCAACCCTGAGCCTATATCTATAAAGAATCCGCAACTGGTACAGACAGACACCTTCACATACCTAGGATGCATAGTAACACCAGATGGTGGAGCACGCAAAGACATCAACAACAGAATGAACAAAGCAAGAACAGCCTTTTTTAGTCTAAACAACATTTGGAAGTCCTCTCGGTACAGCTCAAGCACAAAATTAAGATTATATCAGAGCTGTGTGCTTTCTGTGCTTCTCTATGGTGTGGAATGCTGGAAGAAAATGTCGAAATTGTCCTCTTTTCACACAACATGCCTAAGAAAAATTCTCCGAATCTTTTGCCCGAATACCATCACCAACCACGATCTGCGTACTCGGCGCAAGCAAGAGGACATGCACACCATCATAGCTGGCAGACGCTGGAGCTGGGTTGGCCATGTTCTCAGAAGAGACCCCGGTGCCATCACAAAAACAGCTATGCTATGGACCCCTGAAGGAAAACGAAAGAGAGGCCGACCAAAAACAACTTGGCGGAGGATTGTGAAGGCTGAGATGCAAAGAATGAACCAGAGTTGGGGCACTGTACGAAGGATGGCTTCCGACCGAGCAAAGTGGAATCAATTTGTTGTTGCCCTACAAGACGCCATCAGGCGTGATGGCCACTGACTACTTTGACGGTCGGCGGCTAAGGATCAAAGAAGAAAAAAAACTAGGACTTGACGCTACCAGGATTCGATCTGAGTGATCTATTTTTCTTTTCGACACACCGATTGAGAATATGTGCTTTGGATCATTAGGCAATGCAGTGCAAAGGCATTTACCACATCATATATATATACGTCACGTCTGGCTTCCGTTATCTTACGTACATTAACTGATTGTTGAAATAAAAATATTTTGATAAGATTATTCTTTAATTTCCTTTTTTTCTATGTTCTGTAAGCAAGATTTGAGGAAATTTGGCATCGACAAACAAAAATTGGGTGCCATGAATTCGAAGACACAACACGATTACATATTAAAAGATTTGTACTTCCTATTATCGGTTTTGCGGCGGCCCCCTTCATTATTCGAAGACATAACATGATAACATAATAAAGAGATCCAACACGGTGTTGGAAACAATTGTTGATAACCCATTTTTGCAAAGACATCGTGGCTAGTCACGTGCAGTTCTCGGGGGGTCTTTGACGAGGCAACGACAGAATAGGATTACTACGTCATCGATCATACATGTCGTAGAAGACGACTAATATGAGGCTTAGCATGAGGTTGGCAGCCTCTTTATATAAAACTAATTGCCTCAAAAACCCCCGCAACAGGAGTATGTGAAATTTGGTGGTGGCTTCCTGCAAGGAGTACATCTACTGTAGTGTCTCCATGCTCCGCAAGGAACGCAAAGTAACATGATGATAATGATCATGATGGTTTTAGTTAGAAATGATTAAACTTATAATGCTTAGTAACATTAATGAAATGAAATAAAAAGCTGGAAATCGTTAGGGAATGTACAGCACCGTACTAAGAATGTAAACAAAAACGTAGATTGACAGGACTCTGTGAAAAGGACCTCATGGGGATACAGGAAAAGAGAATCCCGGGGGAAAGTGGTGAACAACTATCGCGACAGAATTAACAAAAGTGGACAAGACACAAAATGAACTAAATTGTTTGTTTGTTTTGTTTAAGTGGTTGTACAGTCAGTTTTACTATTGCTCTTGAGTTAGGGATGGCAAATACAGCAAGGAAGGACACAGGTCACTCAACCTCACGAAGGTGGACCTAAAATAGTGAAGTCTCTAACACTTCACTCCCCTACGGTAGTATCTGCTTTAAAACTGCCTGTTGCTGTTACCTTTGGTAAGGTGAGACATGCTTCTGTTGCATCTGGGGTCGGACTGGATAAGAGGTATGGCGTCCGCCTCGAGTTCTAGAGGTACGGGGTTCGAGTCCCAGTTGAGGGATATATCATTTATGGAATTTTTTTTTTATCCGAACCAGTGTTCCTATTGATGTCATACTTCCCCCTGCTCTCCTGAGTAGTGAGATCGGATGACTAGTCTTCTCGGATAAGGGCGAAAAAATAGGAGGTCCCGCGTGCAAGTTGCGCACGTCAAAAATCCCACGGCAATTGGAAATCGTAAAGAATAAGCCTATCAGGCCGCTGCCCTGGCAAAATTTAAAAATTAGAAACCTACCCACCACAAAAATATTTATAGAATGTGTGATTCCTATATACACACATTGGGATTCTTGCCGGTGCTACATAGTTCGTGCACTGTGCTGAGATCCTCCTTGTGTGATCTAAGGGAGGAGATCGGAGCACTGATGGAGTAGTCCGTGTGCAATGAACATAGTCCTTAAACCAAACCAAACTGTTGCATTTGACTGATTGCTCTCTGTGCCAGTTGTCTGTAAAGCTATTTTTTTATTACCGCTTTTATGTCTTCACTCGAAATCTCCCCTGATTTTGAATTGTACTTCCTCCCTCTTTGGAAAATCAAATTTACACTACTGAACATCTGGTTTCCATCAATTAGCGTCTTAATCCTCTGTAAGACGACACAACAGTAGCGGAATTTACCACAAAACTACAAAGTTCTGTATTAAAACACCACTACAAATATTAATAATTTTAAGATACTTCTACGTTTTCCTCGACCCGTCACAGATTTGGAATCAAACAGCGCTTTGAAATCATACTAATAAACAGTAGTAGTCAAACAGGATCATTCATTCTCAAAATAAAGGTACACAACATTCCTTCTGGCATCTGTTCGCTATCTCTGACCGACGAGTAACTACGCGACAAGTCTTGGAAACGGCATATAGAATTTGACAACATGATCAAGTTAACTTTGAGTCCCAGCATTTATTAATGTAAATAACGGTACAGTCATGTTTGGCGCGTACAAATTTCCTGATCGTGATAACACTAGACCGGTCTCACTAGGTGCCGTCTTGGGACGAGCTATGTCAAGTTAGGAGACCCAAAATGTTTGTTGTTTTGTCTCTATGATGTCTCGATCCCACTGCCCGAGTTAGGATCGAGGGTGTTTATTCCTAGCAGTTTTTATTGACCAATGTACAAACTTGAATTAAAGAGATTTAGATAGTGCCAAATGTTGACTGGAACGTGTAGATTTTCACTCAATAGATTATCAAGAACGTTAAAGCACAGTAGCTTAGCACTCAATAGATTATCAAGAGATTAGCGCTCAATAGATTATCAAGTAGATTGGCACTCAATAGATTATCACTAGACAAACACTCAATAGATTACCTGCGGATTAGCGCTCAATAGATTACAATGAAGATTGACACTCAATAGATTATCAGAAAGATTAGCGCTCATTAGACAATCAAGAAGACTAGCACTCAATGAAGTAGATTAGCGCTCAATATATTATACCAAAAAAATTGCGCTCGAGAGATTGTTACATAGAATTATAGCTCAATAGATTATCAAAAAGATTCACTCAAAAGATTATTAGGAAATTAGTACTCAACAAATTATCAAGAAGATTCATGCAAAAGATTATTAGGAAATTAGCACTCAACAGATTATCACGACAAAGAGCACTCAATAAATTATCAAGTAGACTAGTACTCAATAGATTATTTAAAAATTAGCACTCAATACGATTTCAAAAAGACTAGCACTTGGTAGATATCAAGAGAAATGGTAATTCAGAAGATTCGAGGAACTGAGAATGATAAGAGGTTGCAAAAAGCGGTGCAGTAGGCCCAACAAGGCCAATGGACTACATGGGAAGGAGCCCTGCAAAGGTCCTTGACATGGAATTATATATGGCATATGGCACCTCTTAGGCTCAGCTTCATTATTAGATCAATGTATGACCTCCTGCCATCTGCCACAAACCTTGTGAGATGGGGAAAGTCGGATGATGATCAGTGCCTCCTGTGCTATGAGAGGCAGACACCACTTGAGCACTTGCTCTCAGCTTGCAAGGTGTCATTAGGGCAAGGGCGATACACATGGCGCCACAACAAAGTGCTAAATGAGCTGGCTGCGACAATAGATCTGGCAAGGATGAAGGCGAATAGCAAAGTCAGGCCGAGCACCGCAAATACATACTTTCTGAGAGCAGGTAAGTCAGCACACCCCAAACCGAGTAAACCAGGTAGCAGTTTACCATCTCTTCTTGACTGCAAATGATTGGGAGATGGCGGTAGACCTACCTGGGCTAGTGGCATATCCAGAGAGTATCAGAAAATCTCAAGGACGGCCGGATATAGTGCTGCATTCTTCATCATCGCATCAGGTTATAATGATTGAACTGACCGTGCCATTTGAATCCAGATTGGACGAGCAACATATGTTCAAAGTGGCCAAGTACAGTGATCTGGCCGCGGATCTGAGACACGATGGGTTCACTGCAAGGGTCATGGCTGTTGAGGTGGGTGCAAGAGGGCTCGTGGCTGCCTCAGTGTATGATCTATTGAAACTGTTGGGGCTGAGGGGACAGTCGAGAACAAGGGCACTGACGAGGCTCAGTGAAACTGCGAAAAAGGCATCATGCTGGCTGTGGAACAACCGCAATGGGCTATGGAACTCGGGACAGTAAACTCTAGCCCCACCTGCGGTACAGGAAACATCCAGCAAATTGCAATTTTTTCTAAGTTCGCAGTACATTGAGTTTATCGTTACTTTAGTGAAAGAACGGTAGCTTACAGGTAACCCGCGTTGTATTATATGGGGTGCATGTCGGGTGCATGTAGATTTTAGTTGCCAGCTCGCAGTGGCATCACACCTCGTCGGATCCTCGCAGGTGTGTCAATATCAGTCCCTGGTCGTGGTATGCTGTGGAACCACCGCAATGGGCTATGGAACTCGGGACAGTAATTTGTTTTCAACATAGAGGTTACTTTCAAAATTGCCTCCAGCTGGCGGAAAAATGTGGATTTTAAAGCTGCAATCAAGGTGGAGTGGGTTCAATTTTCTACACAAGACAACAGAAGGCTGACACGTGAGTCATGACCCAGGTGGGCCCGCCCCCCTTAGAGTGTAAAGGAGAGTAAGGTGCCGAAACACTTGATCGCCGGGGGGACTGCTTCTGATTTTCAGATTGCCTCCTGTTGTATCGCTCTGCATAGAGTTTTCTATCATTATCAAGCAGATTAGCATTCAATAAATTATCAAAAATTTAGCACTCGGTAGATTATCAAGCAGATTAGCACTCTAAAGACGCACAGGACACTTAGACAACGAAAAAGCGAGTCTAACCAGAATAATTAATAAGCCATAATCATTACAAGTAGCATTACATGACAGTCCTTGGTCTAAAACCACCAGGGTAAGGGAGGCTGAAAAACTCACGAAGAAGAGAAGTGGATGCAGGAATGAAGGAATAAGGACGAAATTCAAAGATCTTGAGGTGATGGCACGGAAGTGTACCTGCGGTGAAGTCCTAATCTCCTGGGGAGCTATAGGATGATGACTTTTATGAGGATAATGTTGAGGATAATGATGATGAGGATGATGATGAGGATGATCATGATGAGGATGATGATGAGGAAGATAAGGATGATCATGATGAAGATGATGACGATGATGATGAAGATGAATGATTACAAATTAATGAATTAAGATGAAAAAGATAAAGAGTAACATGGTGTATACAATTCAAATTAACAAAAACAAAATTAAGACTTATCATCATCCTGTGACGTGATGTACGGCGTACAAAATTATATCTATTCTGGAGTCTAAATCTGCGGTTTTCCCCGTCAGTTTTTTAATTGATATCTTTCCCATGCTATTATGTCTGACTGTTACCATTTCTCGTCTTCCTCTACATCACTTATCCTCTATCTGTCCTCATGTGAGTTGTTTTTTAAAATGTTACTTCTCATCACATATCGAACTTACGGGTGACTGTCTTTTCCTAATTATTGTTATTTTATTGTTTGTTCATTTCATCTTCTGCGGCATTCTTCGCTAATTAACGTGCCAGTTTCTGAGATTCTTGCTACTGTTCTGAGAAACCACATCTCTAATGTCTCATGTGATTGTTCTCACTTGTTAACTCAGTCCAGATCAATCAATAAAATCAATCGATTTAAAGTCAGTCATCCTCATCAGCTTAAGCCTCCAAGAAACACATGTCCTCTTGTTCCGTGACATCAGACAAAGTCCTCTTGTTCCGTGACACCAGACAAAGTCCACTTGTTCCGTGACACCAGACAAAGTCCTCTTGTTCCGTGACACCAGACAAAGTCCTCTTTCGTGACACCAAAGTCCTCTTGTTTCGTGACACCAGACAAAGTCCTCTTTCGTGACACCAGACAAAGTCCTCCTTCGTGACACCAGACAAAGTCCTCTTGTCTCCTTTCCACTCTTTTATCCAGGTGTGTTTTTTTTATTTTGTGTACCTCTACTTCTCATTCCCTGGGGATTCCAGACTAATGACTGCCTTGTAAGATTATCAGCAAGTTTTCTCAATGTGTATGCTATCCATCGTCAGCGTTGTCTTCTCATCTCTTGCTCCATCAGTACTTGTCTGGTTCTTGTCAGCAGCACCAAATTGTTGGTCTTCTTTTACGATGTCAGTCTTTCTTTTCTACGTAAACACCATTTATGAAAGTTTGTAATTTCTTGGTTGTCTTATTAAGTTAAATGGGTTTTTTTTAGATTGAAGTCGATGGTTCTTACATTTAAAAAGAATAGCACAAACAAATAATTCTAGGTTTAATTACAGTCATTTTTGTTAACCTAGAGAAGTACTGGGGTAAAAAAAGGGATCCCGTTAACCAGGGCTGGATTAACCATTATGCAAAATAAGCACGTGCTTAGGGCACCAATGGAAGGGGGGCACCACAGAATTTTCCCTCTAGCTATCATGCCCTTAACTCTCATCGCTTTCACTGCCACAGTCGTCTTTAGTCGAATTTTTTGTAATTTTCAATATCTGCCGTGTTCGACTGTAATCCGAATTGTTAAAAAAAAAACGTTTTCGTTGGTATGGTGAGTGACTGAAAGTGTCAGACAAAGACCTAGTTATGTTTGCCTGTCTTACCAACATTTTTCTGCATGAATTTCAGTGGAGTCTGGCCAGGAAGAAAATTGAATTTTTACTCTCTTCAGCATTTATTGAGTCTTAATGTCTTGTCAGTTAAGCAATGGAAGATCCGAAAGGGAGGGGGGGGGGGGGGGGAACTATTGCAGGGCTGTGCTTAGGGCATCAGTTGGCCTTAATCCGGCCCTGCCGTTAACCGCCCATTAAGCCATATTGGGAATATGGTGTTAAGCCCATATTTTCTTTACCATCGGCACACTAGGGGTGATGTGGTCATCATCACGCTCGCCGCCTTTACATTCCCAGAGTTGCTCTGGTACCCAATGGGTCGACCCTGGAGCCGTTTGCGGTCTAAAAAATCCTACCTCAACTGGAGGGAAGAACAGACAATAGTAATTATTATTATTAATATTATCATATTTTATTATTGTTATTATTATTATTGTTATTATTATTATTCATCATTCAGCTTCCCAAGGAGCGTAGGCCTTGAACTAACATATGCTAAGTCTTCTTGTCACGTGTCATCAGTTCAATGTCATTCAATGTCTTCTTCTTGCCACGTGTTATCAGTTCAATGTATTCAATGTCTTCTTGTCACGTGTCATCAGTTCAATGTCATTCAATGTCTTCTTGTCACGTGACATCAGTTCGATGTCACTCAATGTCTTCTTCTTGTCACGTGTCATCAGTTCAATGTCATTCAATGTCTTCTTCTTGTCACGTGTCATCAGTTCAATTTCATTAAATGTCTTCTTGTCACATGTCATCAACTCAATATCATTAAATGTCTTCTTGTCACGTATCATCAGTTCAATGTCATTAAATGACTTCTTGTCACGTGTCATCAGTTCAATGTCATTCAATGTCTTCTTCTTGTCACGTGACATCAGTTCAATGTCATTCAATGTCTTCTTCTTGTCACGTGACATCAGTTCAATGTCATTCAATGTCTTCTTCTTGTCACGTGTCATCAGTTCAATGTCATTAAATGTCTTCTTCTTGTCACGTGTCATCAGTTCAATGTCATTAAATGTCTTCTTGTCACGTGCCATCAGTTCAATGTCATTAAATGTCTTTTTGTCACGTGTCATCAGTTCAATGTCATTAAATGTCTTCTTCTTGTCACGTGTCATCAGTTCAATGTCATTCAATGTCTTCTTCTTGTCACGTGTCATCAGTTCAATGTCATTCAATGTCTTCTTCTTGTCACGTGTCATCAGTTCAAGGTCATTCAATGTCTTCTTCTTGCCCTTCATGTCTGTTTCCAGTTGTCATCTCCATGTTTTCCTTGGACTACCTCTACATCTCTTACTCTGGGGATTTCAGAATAAGGACTACCCTGTGATGCTATCAACGTGTTTCCTTAATGTGTTTCCTATCCATCTCCAACGTCTTCTTCTCATCTTTTGCTTTACTGGCACTTGTCTGGTTCTTGTCATCAGTTCCACATTGATAACTTTGTCATACCATTTCATTCCTTCTGTTCTACGCAAGCACTAATTTATGAATGTCTGTAGCTTTTTAGTTGTTGTTTTTGTTGTTCTCCATGTCTCAGAGCCATACAATAGGACTGACTTGACATCCGAGTTGAAGATTTTTGTTTTTGTGTTGGAATTATTATTACTTTAACCTTCGCTTTAATTTTAAAAAAACTAATTGTTGCATTACAAAGGCTATATTTGATTACTGGAAACGGGGATTTCAGTCTGTTATCTACATCCTGATGGTCGACACAGCTGATTCCGACTAGCACGGAAGGGGAAATAACCAGACGTGTGTGTTCACTTGTGTTGATTTGAGTTTCCGAGTGGCAGAGTGGCTGCTTCTCGGGGCAAAAGGACTTGGTTCAGAACCAGGTCACGCCACGCTCCAGTCTACCCATGAGTAAAAAATGAGCCCATGACTCTTCTCTTGAGTTAGGGAAGGTAAAGACAACAAAGAAGGGAACTTTTCACCCACGTCATAAAACGTAGGCTTAGCATCGGTGAAGTCTCTAACATTTCACTCCCATATAGCAGTATACGTTATGGGACTACTGAACCTCTTTATGTCTATTTGAGGCCTGAAATATTTCCCATGCTAAATTGTTATAGTTCACGAAAGTCCGTATGTCGCCTAACTTCCGCGTTATACCAATGTTGCCGTTAAGAGGTGTGGGTAGATTCACTTGACGTTTTCGGGAACCGTTGTGGCTAGAGTTCGTGCCCTGTTTTACCTTGTTCTACAACAGCATCATTAATATGCTCCTTAGGCGTCCTCGTTACATAATCATTTTTTAAGCTAATTAAAAGGTGAAAGCCATGTCAGATAATTCCTAAATTTGACCTAATTTTACATCACCAGACACAATGCGTATCGGTGTCCGAGGGCGACCCCTAGTGACGTCACTGCTGCTTCTTCTGCTGCTGTTGTGCACTCCTGGTGAGGGCTGCGGGCCTGGCAGAGGCTCTGGGAGGAGGAGAAAGGCCCGCAAACTGACGCCCCTGGTTTTCAAACAGCACGTGCCAAACGTCAGCGAGAACACCCTGGGGGCCAGCGGTCTGACGGACGGGCGGATCAAGCGCGGAGACGCCAAGTTCAAGGACTTGGTTCGAAATAACAATCCTGACATTCTTTTCAAAGATGAGGAAGGCACAGGAGCTGATCGCATTATGTCGCAGGTGAGTCTGTTAAAGCTGAGTCAGGTTTTTTTCTTGGAAAGGATTTGTTACGAAGATTTCTTTGCTTTCTTTTCTGTTCTCTTCCCAATTCCTCCTTATGTTCAGTTAATAGTGCGGTTAAATTCTACTTGGTCTCCTTCCTATTGTTCCTCTTCGTCTTCTTGTTCTTGTTTTTATTCTTGTTTTATTTGTTCTTGTTCTTCTTGTTCTGGTTTTTCTTGTTCTAGTTCTTCTTTTGGTTCTTCTTGCTCTTGTTCTTATTTTTCTTGTTATTCTTGTTCCTTTTCTTGTTCTTCTTGTTCCTCTTCTTGTTCTTCTTGTTCATCTTCTTGTTATTCTTGTTCTTCCTGTTCCTCTTATTCTTCGTGTTCCTCTTGTTGTTCTTCTTGTTCCTCTTCTTGTTCCTCTTCTTGTTCCTCCTCTTGTTCTTCTTGTTCCTCTTCTTGTTCCTCTTCTTGTTCCTCTTCTTGTTCTTCTTGTTACTCTTGTTGTTCTTCTCGTTCTTCTAGTTCCTCTTCTTGTTCTTCTTGTTCCTCTTCTTGTTCCTCTTCTTGTTCTTCTTGTTCCTTTTCTTATTCTTCTTGTTCCTTTTCTTGTTCTTCTTGTTCCTCTTCTTGTTCTTCTTGTTCTTCTAGTTCCTCTTCTTGTTCTTCTTGTTCCTCTTCTTGTTCCTCTTCTTGTTCTTCTTGTTCCTTTTCTTGTTCTTCTTGTTCCTCTTCTTGTTCCTCTTCTTGTTCCTCTTCTTGTTCCTCTTCTTGTTCCTCTTCTTGTTCCTCCTCTTGTTCTTCTTGTTCCTCTTCTTGTTCCTCTTCTTGTTCTTCTTGTTACTCTTGTTGTTCTTCTCGTTCTTCTAGTTCCTCTTCTTGTTCTTCTTGTTCCTCTTCTTGTTCTTCTTGTTCCTCTTCTTGTTCCTCTTCTTGTTCTTCTTGTTCCTTTTCTTGTTCTTCTTGTTCCTTTTCTTGTTCTTCTTGTTCCTCTTCTTGTTCTTCTTTTTCCTCTTCTTATTCCTCCTCTTGTTCTTCTTGTTCTTCTTGTTCCTCTTCTTGTTCTTCTTGTTCCTCTTGTTCTTCTTGTTCCTCTTCTTGTTCCTCTTCTTGTTCCTCTTCTTGTTCCCCTTTTTGTTCTTCTTATTGTTCTTGCTCTTATTGTTCCTATTTGTGATGGACGAACTCGGCTGACCCTGAACTTTGTTGTAACTTCTTGTAAAAACGTTTATTCTTTCACGTGGATTCATTAGCTATGAAACTGTTCCACAGAGGGCAAACACGTTTGCTGATTGATATGCGGAAAGTTTACCTATCGTTGATTCTGGTCATCGCATTGATTTAAGGAGAGATTAAATCACGCCCACTAACATCTCTTGAACAATCATAGGCAGTTATTTTAATTAACTTGGCCAGTGGGGGGCGTCGCCAGAATCAAACAGGCACAGCGACCACGATCAAAGAGACGAACTGAGGGATTTTAGGGGAGACTATCGGCGTTATCAAAGACAGTAGTGGTCCCTGCTACGAGACGCAGTTGCTTGCCGCTATTTTCGCGTCTCGGTGTCAATCGTAGAACCGAGCGAACGGGGAAACCGAAACGGGCAGCAGCGAACGGAGATACGAAGACCAGGGTGCGGTTTCTTCTCTTGATTTGGCGGTCAGATCCCCAAAAGTTCGTGAGATCAAATAAGCTGTCAAGTTTATCATGTCCCACTCAACTTACATTCCATTTTAGATAAATAGACCATGAAGAATAGACACTTCATCATTCGCTGGCCAGAACTTGATAGTAGCACTAGCGATATTTGAAATCTTGCTAGATTATCCCATGGATTTTCATTTTATTTGCAGTGAATTCTATTTCTGTGCAAAGCGGTAATATATATATTGTGTAAAGTGATCAGTGGTCTAGTTCATTCATTATATTTCATTGGATTTTGTGTTAATTTAAACCTATTAAATTAAAACGTCTCAATAGTTCCAGTTGTAAATATAATGATCTATCTATTATATTATTTCAAAAGATAATAGATGCTTAAAGTAACTTTTAAAGTCGCAAAGGAATTTATAATTTATAAATTTAGTTAAGTCCTATATTTATAGATGTGTGATTTAACCACTAGAAAAATCCCAGCAATAACGAAATCTTTCAGAGTTTCCATACTCGGTTCTTAAACTTCCAGACAGTTTGATGAGACATTTTTTTAAAGTAAATCTTGTGGTGGTCCAGTACGGCCTAGCTAACATAATTACATGAAAGAAAGCCTACCCAAGATCATTTGATTATTATCATCAAATTAAATCTGTAAGATAAACTGGAAGATGAACAGTGCCAGTAGCGATAGTTTTTATATTGCTCTATTGTGAGAGATTACCGATTTACCTGGACTGTGACCGAGCAGAGTTTTTCCTCACTGGATTAAAAAAAAAACTTTCCGGAGCAGTCAGTGACTATCATCACGCAGTGAAGGATTTGATACCATCTCCACCTCATTTTTTCACCCCTATGTCGAACTGCGTCAGTGCCATCCCATAGACTCGTTTCTCTTTATAATAAAACACAAAGAAACTCTTAGAACTTCAAGTCCGGCGATAAGCGGGAATATTTGCTCTCAGTGAATCCTCGCATTATCTGGGGGCGGGATCATAGAAGGACTTGACAGTTGTCATACGTCAAGAGTTAATTATTGTGGTTTATCATTCTAATTATTGGATTGTCTGATGCTGCAACTCGGTAAGTGTGTGGGTGTATATGAGTGTGGATCCGCACAGTTGTGTATGTCTTGAATGACAGGAGATTTAATTTTTTTGCAACAAAAAACCATTTGTTAACTTGCCTAACCGGGTAATACGTTTTCTGTATACCCGGCATTGTTCCTTTAGTGGGAATAATTTGTTATATCTCGTGTTTCATCCCCCCCCCCTTTTTTTTTCTTTGCTTAGTAAAGGGAAGATACCAGTTGGAGTAATAACAGTTATTTTTTTGTCTACCACCATAACTAATTTGGTAACACCTCTTTTTTCAGAGTAATTAACTTCACTGTTAGGTTAACGTACCCGTGTTCCTGATATTATCTATCTCTGGACTGGGTTTATCTTTGTCTAATAAGCGGGAAGGGCTTAGTCGATACCAATCTTCTTCACCCCTCCCAAATTTGTTATTTGCATTTGTGTACTTATGATAATTTATGTAATTCCTGATATTTGTTAGTGATTGATGTTTAAAGTGAATAAAATCACAAAACTCATTTAGTACGGTGTTGGACATACCCACAGCCCAACATTTCCCCTATTCGTTTAATATAGTTTGTATCTACATCGTCTGTGTGTGTGAAAAACACCAAATCGGTGTGCGCGCAGATGCGAGTCTGGAAAACTGGCAAATAATTGTTTGACCAGGAGAGCGGAAGAGAAGATTGAGAGAGCGATTTGTCGTAAATAAGTCTGTCTTTACTCTCCTCCAGCACGCTGTGAAGCAACTATTTAATATCTACATTTTCTATCACTGAGCTTTCCATCATCATTTTTCCAACTCTAAAAACCGACCACTATTTCTAAGACCTCTTTTCTCTCTCAAAATAAATTTACGACAATATTTGGCTGGCTCGCCGGGATTATTTTGAGATACATTTGATGCACACATATTTGTGGGCTGGTTCTGGGATCTTGAGCTACATTTGAGGCAATCGTATAGCCGGGTTAAAGATATTTTGAGTCTGATTTAGTCTGGGTCTAACTAGGTAGAGTGTGAATGATTTGTCTTTGTGAATTAGGGAAATAAAAAAAATAATTACATGTACAATTACCCCTAGACAAACGTTCTTTAAGTATTTGGGTTGTCCACACAGCATATTTTACAGGTTGTTTTTCTCTCCACAGTCAGTAGAAAGTTACAGATATAATTAACAAAAATATTTGTTTATTTTTAATTATCCTCTGGCGGAGATAATTCAATTTCTTTCTTTATAAGAGTTGCTGGGATTGCGTGATTGTTTTACAGTCACTAAGGTTTTTGAAGTCAAAAAGAGTTGAGCTTAGCTATAGACGGATTGTTCTGATTTTGAAAATTAAGTTAACAACGTCTCATCTCAATAATTGACTTTAGGGACGGAAGTTTGTTGTCAGAGAGATTTAAAATTTGAGGGGAAAAATTTTTTTTTTCCTTTTAATTTGTTTTAATTTAAAAATTTTTCTCACTGTTAGTAAAAGTAGATTCTATTTTCCAGTGTAACATACCATTTAGTTGGCATAGTCGCTTGCGTTTTAGAGCCTTAATTGCCAGATAATTAGCAGCGATAAGTTTGCACAGTACAGGTAGGAGGTAACTTAAGTTAAATTAAATTTTTTTTTTACTTTGGGTTTTTTCGTAGCGGCTTTGAGTTTTTCCCCTTCTTGTTCCATCTTACTATTCTCTAGTCTTAGAAGCATCCAGTTCTTCGACAATGGCAGGAGAGAATTAGGGATAAGATCTCTTTTTGAGGCAAAGGCCAAGGACTCAGGTACTAGACACCAGAAGCTGCGAATCTGTTTATCAACCAGGAACTTCAAAGGTATGACGCGGAGGAAGAGAGGGCAGAAGCTAGGAAGAAAGAAGCGGACGATCGTCAATTGGAGAAGAAGAAAATTGAGGCAGAGATGGACGCACGCAGGGAAAGAGAGAACGAGAGACAACGCGAAGAAGAGACAAGGAAAACAGCATGAATTAGCGCTCAGGCTTTAAGAGAGTCGGATAGTGCCTCTACTTCAAATAATGTGGAGAGCCGTCTTCGCCCCAGTCTCAAACAAGGGATCTCTCCAGCACTCAGTCTGCCCAATTAACTGCTATGTCGTTTTCTTTAGAATCTTTTCCTAGCCCTAACGAAAAAATTGACAGCTACCTAGAAAAATTCGAGAGACTCGCGAATCTTTATGGGTTAGTGAGTACCCGCTGGGCGCTCAAACTTTCAACGTCACTGAAAGGCAATGCTTATGACGTGTACACAAAGCTGGGACCGAATCAACATGATTATGACCTGTTGAAGAAGGCCTTACTACAGCAGTTTGAGATGACTGCCCGAAAGTATCAGAAGTTGTTCAGAAACAGCCGAAAAGAGAGCGCGGACACATTTCCTCAGTGCTCTTCACGACTCACGGGTTATCTGATTCAAAGTGCATTGATTTTGAATTATCTGACCTACCTCTTTCATATGAGGGACTCCTCGAACTTGTTCTTGTGGAGCAGATAAAATCCACTTTTGTCGAATGAAATCGTAGATTTTTCTGTCTGAACAGGGGGCAGAGGCAGTCAGGCTTGAAGACATACTCAATAAAGCCGAACGCTATAGCAATGCAATGGCCGAACTTCCCCAGCACTAAACGTAAAACCCACACGATGAGCCATCTCGCGAAAACAGAAATCTAGAGCAGGGCATCCTAATTCTTCCACTTCCTCGCAACATTATAACCCAACGAGATAACAATACCCCAGAAACCTCCCCAGGAAAAATCGAAATTCTACAAAACCCGATACCCCCCCCCAACAACAATTCTGATCAACCCAACAAGCCTACGTGCAAGCGCGGCCACCAAGGTCAAGGAAAAGGGAAGACCCCTTAACACCAGGAAACGTCTGATCAGGGCAAACTCAAAACCGGTGCAAACCGCATTCGGATGTTTGCATACAGCCCTCGAAATAGGTAGAGTCAATGTCAGTGAGATTTCATCTCACCTGAGGGGGGACCCGACCACCCTCAACTCGAGGAACTGTAATTTTGAACGGTACCTCTACTACTGTGTCTTTTTGACACTGGAGTAAGTTTTGATTGTATTGTCGCTAGGCACCTAGTCAAACCCGGTCAGGAGACAGTGGGTAGGAAACCGTCAAAACTTAGTGGAGTTTTCAGGAGTGTGATGCACCAACAGGACGCTTCCCTATCGCACTGGTTAGAAATACACTCTGTATTTTGTCATGGAGGGTTATTAAAAGCAGCGGCCATAATGGATGATCCGTAAAAAACGCAACTATCTACCCAGTTATTCCTCGGGATGTAGATATGTGTTCATATTGGGAGAAAACCTAAGGAGCCGAACTTGTGTGGCAGCTGGTAACCACAAGAGGGCAAGCCCAAGAAATGAGAGAAGGGAGCATCTGGCTCAAAATGCTGGTGTAAAATTTTGTTGTTCCGAAAGTGAACTGAAGGCAGGCGCAACAAAAGGACCCTACTCTGGCGAAAACCTGCTTTTAAAAAAACTGCCCCATGGCCTAAGGACCCCAGACACAACGGAGACATTAAGGTCTTTTTCTAGGATGGTGTTTCTAAGGATGGTGTATTGTAGTAAAATCGTAGAACGGGCAACCAACTAGCGGGGACACGGGGAGGAATAACACAGCGATCCTCCTAGTAACCAGTACCGACGCAGTACAGAAACCAGATCTTAGAAATGGGGCACTCTCTTCCCTTTAGCGGACATATGGGACAAAACGCCACTATTCAGCGAATAAAAAACCACTAATGGTGGCCAGGAATGAACTCTGACATTGTCAGGTATGTGAAATCCTGCGCCCAGTGCCAACGGGTAGCACCCAAGCACTTGACACCCCCAGTACCTATGGGGCAAATGCCAATAGTAGGGACTCCATTTGAACGGGTTGCTGTCGACATTATTGGTCCCTCTGGAAAAAGACCAAAAGAAGGAACAGGTTCATCCTGACCTTAGTTGACACTTGCACTATGTGGGCGAAGCCGTACCGCTACCATGCACTAATTCCAAGCATGTCGCAGAAGCCCTTGTGCAAATTTTTACACGGTTGGGATTCCCTCAACAAGTTTTGACGGACAATGGATCCCAATTCCGTAGCCTGTTAATGGAGGAGATCTTTAAGATCTTGAGGGCCAAACATATCCACACAAGTCCCTACCATCCGGCCGGAAATGGGCTCGTGTGGAACGTTTTAACGGTACCCTCACCATGATGTTACGTAAGCTGGGTCAGGAGAAACCGGAAGACTGTAACCAATATATATCGGCTGCCTTATTCGCCTACCGAGAGGTACCCCAAGCGCCTACGGGTTTTGCGCCAGCTACACTTTTATTTGGCAGACCTATTAAGGGGCCACTAGAAGCCTTACTTCGGTCCCTGACAGACCAGAAGGCTGACGAGACAGTACTGTCTCTGCAAGCAAGTAATGTATCTGAGACTTAAGGAAAGGCTAAAGCTAGGATGGGATCTAGCTACTACCAACCTTAAGAAAGCCCGCGCTAAAATTACTAAAAGATACAACAAAGCTGCAAAAGAGAGAACTACAACCAGGGGAGAAAGTCCTATTGCTACTTCCAACCGGAAGCAATAAACTTCGCATCGGATGGCAAGGACCGTTTACCGTCCTTAAAAAGATCTCACGTACCAACTACAAGATCTCCATCAAAGGAAAGGAGAGAAGGTCTTCCACATAAATCCTGACTAAAGAAATATTTGGAAAGACCGGTGCAGGTTTCTTGTAGCCATCCTCCGAGCATCTCCTGGCTGTCGCCATAGCAACGGAAGACGAGGAAGATGATGATGGTTGCATGGAGTATCCACTGCAACCCACAGAATCCTTTAAAGATGTCAAGTTCGGCGACAATCTCTCACCAGAACAACAAACAGAAACCAGGGCTCTACTAAAACAGTTCAGTGCAGTCTTAACGGATGTACCTGGTCGAACAAATCTCATTGAATTTGATATGAAATTAACAAACGAGACCCCTGTTCAAACCAGAGTTTACCCCATCCCGTACGCTAAAGCTGATGCACTTCGCGGAGAAATAGACAAGCTGCGTCAGGCAGGAATTATCAGTGAGTCTACATCTCCTTACAGCTCGAGTGAAGTGCTGTTGCAGAAGCCCAATAAGGAAGTTCGGCTGTGCATTGATTACAGGTTGCTAAACGCTGTAACGGAATTCCAGCCCGAACCTCTCCAAACTGTTTCTGAGTTGTTCACCAAGCTCAACAAAGCTAAGATCTTCTCCAAGATTGACCTCAGTAAAGGTTATTATCAAATACCAGTCAAGGAGGAAATTAAACCTTTGTTAGCTTTCAGCACTAGTGAAGGACATTACACATTTAACGTGATGCCGTTCGGTTTGCATAATGCACCAGGAGTGTTCACCAGGATGATGAGGAAGCTTCTACAACCTTTGCAAAGTCCCCATATCCATAATTTCATGGAGGACATCTTAATTGCATCGGAAACCTATGAAGAACATATTGCTACGGTTGCTATGCTCCTCAGGAGACTACAGGAAACGGGTCTCACAGCCAGACCTAGCAAATGTCTCATCGGGTTTGAACAGTTAGACTTCCTGGGGCACACTATTTCTCAACGGATTTGCAGTTGGCCTATTAAGAAGAACGTGGAGAAAATAATGGCAGTCAAAAATAACAAGCCCTGAAACGAAAGAAAGACGTACGTATCCTTCATATCGGCTATTGATGCAATACGTATCAGAAGTACATCCAGAACATTCAACTGACTGACGGCACAGGACCTCTGACTGGATCCGTCACAAAGAAAGGGAATTGTTTCTATTTTGTCCTGATAAGGACATATGGGATATTCAAAATGTTGCGAACACCGTCTTATAGAACTTTTTGAAAGGACAGTTTGTCTGCATACCAGCATGTTTGAGGTGTTGCCCTTGACCTCAAGAAACCTTTTGTTGTACTGAGAGTTCGGACGCGTACAGGTCTGAGGGTACATCGGTTCAAACACCTGGGCAGGGCTGCTTAAGCCGATGGACAATTGACCGTGAAACATTGAATATTGTCCAGTTGCCTATGTGCAGATCGGAAATTAAATAAAGTCGGTAACTGAACTACAGCGAATTTGATAAGGGAAATGTCATGCTTCTTAATTGACGGAATCACAGAACTCCATCATGAAGATTTCAATATGGTGGAGCAATCTTTTCACGTGTGCAAACCGAGAACCAACGCCTCCGTTAGCCTTCTCCATGGTGCCCGAATAAATAATTTAACGCAAGGAACATGCGCTTTTTGGTGCGCATGTCTTTTAAGCCGTATTTTAAATTCTTTACAAAAGTGGAATATTAGTCCGGGGGAAGACAGAATTTGTCCGTGGTCCTGGATTTCCTCGAGTAGAAAAACTGGACTTACATGAGGAAGATGAGGAAGGTGAAGAATTCACCATATCATGGCCAAACACGATAACCAGATCAGGGAGCATGCTTCAGCATGCGTCATAATAATATCCAGACATGTAAAACACGTTTTCTACAGGTCTACAAAAGAGGGGAACGATTGTGAATGGGGACGAACTCAGCTCTGACCCTGAACTTTGTTGTAAAACTCTCTGGTAAAAAAAAAACGTTTTATTTCTTTCACGTTGTTGAAACATTATGCTATGAAACTGTTCCACTAGGGGGCAAACTACGTTTGCTGATTGAATTATGGTGGCGGAAAAGTTTAACTCTTATACGTTGATTCTAGGTCATCGCGTGCATATGATTTAACGTGAAGAGATTATATCACGTCCCCACCCCATAACATCACTCTTGAAACAAAGTCATGAGGCATGTTATTATAATTAACTTTGGCCAGAGTGGGGTGGGGGTTGCGTCGCCAGAATCAAACTCATGGCACAGCTGACCACGATCATAAGATAAACGAACTGAGGGATTTTTTAGGGTCGCAGACTATCTGTCTTTATCGAATGACATGTAGGTGGTCGCCTAGCTACAGAGACGCAGTTGTGCTTGCCCGCTATTTTCGCTTCTCGGTGTTCATCCATCGTAGAACCACGAGCGAACAGGTGGGAAACCCGAAACGGGCCAGCAAGGCGAACGGAGAGTACGAAAGAACCAGCGTGTGCGGTTTTCTCTTCACTTGGATTTGGCGGTCCAGAATCCCCACAGTAAGTTCCGTGAGATCAATATAGAGCTGTCAAGTTTATCATGTTCCCATATCAACTTACAATCCCATTTTAAGATAAAACAGACACATGAAATGAACATAGACACACTTCAATCATTGCGCGTTGGCCAGAAAAACTTGATAGTGTAATTAGGCAACTAGCGTTAGTTTGATGAATATCTTGCCTAAGATCATATCCCATGGAATTATTTTTCATTTTTATTTGCAGGTAGGAATTCCTAATTTCCTGCTGCAAAGCGGTAATACTATGATATTAGTGGTAATATGTGATTCATTTTTCCTAGTTCATTTATTCATTATATTCATTGGATTTTGTGTTAATTTAAACCTATTAAATTAAACAATCCGACTCAAATAGTTTTCCAGTAGTAAATAATAATGGATTCCCTATCAATTTATTATATATTTCAAAAATATGAGATATATGCTGTAAAGTCACTTTTAAATGTCGCAAGAAGGAATTTTATAATTGTATAAATTTATTAGTTAAGTCCTTTATATTTATAGGATGTTTTATTTTAACCAACTAGAACTCGGCGTGCAGTGTTTTATTAAATATAACATAATTAAAATACTCGTGTGTTTCAACTATGTCTTAACGGGAAGTTTATCAGCGCTCCGCTTTAAGAATATTATTTTGTGTTTTAAATAAGTTATGAATAATTGTTTGTTTATGGTTTTTTCTATCTTTTGTTTCTCTAGAGATTTGGAATCACCTCCTTTGCAATCCCCAGCAATAAACACTGAAATCTTTCAGGAGTTTCCATACACGGGGTTCTTGAAACTTCCAGACAGTTTGATGAGGGATGACATTTTTTAATTAAAGTTAAATCTTAGTGGTGAGTGTCACGGTACGGGGCCATAGCAAACAAAATTTTCATGAAAGTCGAAAGGCCCTACCCACATAGATTCAATTTGAATATGTATGATTCTTAATTAAATCTGTAAGATATACCTTGTGAAGATGAATGAACAAGTTGGGGGGGCAAGTAGCGAGTATGGTTAATATTAACTGCACTATTGTGAGAGATTGACCGATTTACCAACTGATCTGTGACCGAGCTAGTAGTTTTTTCTCCTGCTTCTGTATTCAAAAAACCTTTCCCGTCACAGTGACTATCAATCACGGCAGTGAAGGTATTAAAA
The DNA here is from genome assembly GCA_024509875.1 of Oreohelix idahoensis. Lineage (NCBI taxonomy): Eukaryota > Metazoa > Mollusca > Gastropoda > Stylommatophora > Oreohelicidae > Oreohelix > Oreohelix idahoensis. Next base: position 420,899 of record JAMPIV010008036.1, on the reverse strand, counting down.
CCTTCATCCTTCATTTTTAACACGGGACCCTGACTGTCGAACTGGCCACGTCAGTGTCCATCCCATAGACCTTCGTTTCTTTATAATAAAACACAACGTGAAACTCTAAGATTAATTACACTAGGTCCGGCGAATAAGCGGGGGATTATTTGCATCGTCTGTGAATTCCTCGTCTCATTGATCTATGCACGGGCGGGACATCAGTAATGAGCTAGGACAGTTGACATACGTCACAGTTAGTGGTAAATAAAATGTGGTCTAAGACTTTCTAAAGGTATGATATTTCTGATGGCTGCAACTAAGCGGTTAAGGATTTATTTGTTTATAGAAGATTTGTTGGTATCCGACACCTAGAGTTGTTTTTAACGTATAAGTGAGTTATTGATGGATCAAGCTGAACGATTAGAAGGATTTAATTTTTTTTACTTGATGCAAACAATTACAATTGTTGGTACATAACTTTTTCCTAACCGTGTAATACGTTTTTCATGTATAACCCGGCATAAATGTAACTAGCTTTATCACTTAATTAGTAGGTGGATTAAATTTGTTGTTATCCTTTCTGTTTCAGTCCGCACCGCCCCCCCCTCCACCCTTTATTTTTCATTATGCATTAAGTAAAGGGAAGACCACCAGTTTTGAAGATAACTGTATTTTTTAGTTCTAACCACCATAACTAATTGTGTGGACTACACAACGTCCTTCTTAATCAGAGAAATTAACTTCACCTGTATAGGTTATACTTACCCCCGTGTTCCTGCCGATGTATATATCTATCACTGGCACCTTGTGGGTTTATCTTTGTCTATAAAGCGGCGAAGGTGCTTAGAGTCCGATACCAATCTTCTTCAAAAACTAACGGCCCTCCCAAAATATTTGGTTAGATGTGCACATTTGTGTACTTTATGATAATTTATTTGTCAATTCCTAGAATATTTGTTAGTTGATTTGATGTTTTTAAAAGTGAAAAAAAATCTCCATATAGAATCTCCATTTGAGTAGACGGTGTTTGGACATAGCCCACAGCGCCAACAATACCCCTATATTCGATTTAATATATGTTTTGTATCTACATCCGACTGTCATTGATGCTGTGTCGGAGAAAAACAACAAATCGGTCCAAGTGCGCGCCGCATGTGATGCCGAGTTGGCTGGAAAAACATGGTGCAAAATAATTGTCCTTATGGACCAGGTAGATTGTGTATTACGAGAAGTATTGAATAGTATAAGAAAACCTATAAGTTGTCGTAAATAATTTCTGTCCATTACTCTCCTCCAGCACGCTAGTGTGAAGCAACTATTTAATCTCTAACGCCCCCAAAAAATTTTATTTTTTCCTATTCACTGTAGCTTACCATCATCATCATTAATTCCACTCTATAACCTGACCACTATTTTCTAAGACGCTCTTTATCCTCGGACGGCCAAACAAATAAACTGCCGACAAATTCTTGTTAACTACATTAAATTATAACAACTAGATTCTTTATATGCTTCTTGTATGTTCCACTATTTTCTTATCCATCTTCTTACCTTGGTACCTTCTTGCATTATTCTTGTTGTTTGGTCTTCTTCTTGTTGTTCTATAATTCTTTACTGTTCTCTCATTTTTTCTCATCTTCTTGTTTTCTTGTACATGCTTCGAGCATCTTTTTTCCTCTCTTATTTTGTTGGCTTCTCTGTATGGTCAGTACTTCTTCCATTCTTCGTTTTCTTGTTCTGTTGTTCTTTATTCTAATTCTTTTTGATACTACTTGTTAATTTCCCTCTTCGTTTTATTGTTTTCTCCTTTTTTTTTCTTTCCATGTCCTTTTTTACTGTTCTTTTTCCTTCTGCCTTTTATTATGGTTGTTCTTTTCTATTCTTTTTCTCTTCAATCATTTCGTTCCTTTCATCATCCATCATTATTATCTTTGCCCTCATAATAAATACCAGTCCAGTCTGCTAGTATGGACGATCAGACGTTTTTCCGTTCCCACCACCGGCCGCAACTATCTGGTCCACAGTCATATTTTAATTTCATGGGGACCAATGTTAAACCTCAGAATTGTTAGCTGAGATAAAGCCCAGACAGATAAAAAATAAATTTGATTTAATTGAAAGTCGATTCAAAAAGGATCTATTTTTTTCCAAGAAAATGCGTTGAAAGTGAGAAAAATACGAAAAAGCAAAGATACTGAAAGCATAGTGATACGAAACTTGGGATGTAAATATACCTGGACTGGCAATGTTGTTTCCTAGTTGTATCATTTAACAACGAGACACTGAAAAGAGTGGAATAACGCAACAAGTGATCTCTTGTACCATTATTATTGAAATCATATTTTTTTTATTTTAATGACAGGACAGTACAAAAGCATTTAATGATGATGATGATTGAAATATTACATGCTGCCTCGTCCTCTATGATGACAAGGGTTCTTGACAACCTGAGGGTTGTTTTTTTTTTTTTTTTTTGATAAGACGTAACAGCCTTTAGAGGACTGTATGTAATATCGAATAACAATGGCACCAGGGATAATTCACCATCAATTTTGGTCTCGTCTAATTTCTTATACCGTTTACTATTATAATTTTATTTAAAGTATCGTCACCAGAAAACGAGTCACGGTAAGCTAATAAATATAGTTACTACCCAGTTAGTTTGATACAATAAGACACAACACAATTTGAGAACAAAAAATTGATTGAGTAGAGTGGGGAAGAAAAGTTTGGACAATTTCCTACAATGTCTTCATTAGATTACCCTTGCAACCTTAAGGTGTGTTTTTTGTTATAGTTGCGTATATTAAGTTAACAGTATATGTCGATCCTGGAATATTGCTTTTTATTATTAATAAATGTCATTTGTGACTAATAAGCCTCTGAGTGTAAGTATTCGGGCCAGACGTCCGAGATTTGAAACTTCACGGCATAGGTCCTTTCTGATCCTGTAACATCCGTTAAAGCTCTCTAAACTACATTCTCTTTATTCTTGAAGTCTGTCTGCCATTTCTACTTTCCTCGTGTATTTTTGGGAATTCTTCCTTTGTTTTTCATTATTCATGGTATTCCTATGTCCATGTCTGCCTCTTGCAAGGGCTACCCAGTGGTTTCTCTGTACTAGTGTGCAAATTCCCAGTTGGTTACTTTCACTGATTGCATAGCTGCTCTACCCTTGCACTTAGGTTAAAATATCTGACTTGTGTGCACAATATAAATCCATGGATTGGTTACTTACTAGTGAATGTCGTGTCCTACTCAGTTGGTTATTCTGACTGTGTGCAATACTGTTACGGTATATGTATTAACGCCTCGTCTGCTGTTTAAAGGTTACCAGACGTTAGCAAATTGTAAAGGTTTAAGGGTATACATTTATAATATATTGCGTTTGATGTTCCAATTACTTGAACGCTTTTCTAAAAATAGTAAACGAATCGATATCATGGTCCGTTGTATAGCGTCTTGTTTTAGGGACACAGTTCGCCAGGTTAACTTAGCTAAAACTTAACCCTTTTTAAATTGTACGTCAATGCTGTTAAGAACGTCTAATTTCCTCCCACTACAAAAAGTCTGACTTTACTCATTCATGGTTGAAGCATGGAGTATTGCCATACAGATTTGTATTTTATGCAAGTTCGGCTTGGGTTCAGTTCCATTGCTTTATTAACCGACCCAAAGTTTTTGACCAACATGATTTAACCCACACATAGGTCTACACGTACACAGTATACAAAAAAACACCAGTGACCAAAATTATAGTGGAAAGTCGTTGTATTACAAGTGCTAATTGATATATTTGACTATATCATTTAACCTAAGTCTTCATAGTCTATATGTCGGCCGTTGGAAAATTCTCACCAACCGAGGCCTTTTCTGCTTGAATACACATTCTGCCACCACATTACAACGGGTTTATTTGTTATTGATTACTTATAATATAGAACCAAAGGGACTGATTAGGATATCATCAATCATCTATGGCCACTGATTTTTTCAATTTTATATTATATGTTACTTCACATTTTGTGGAACAAACTCAATCAAAAACATGCTTTTGAATAGTACTTGGACGGTGTAACTACTGTTTTTAAATATTTGTGGATCTATTTGAAAACACTCCTCGGGGATAACTCTTGTTCACCAAGTCTCACAACTCAGTAAAAAAAAAAACAAATAAACTTTATACTCCAAGGTAATTCAATTTATTAGTTTCAGAATTCTTCCATCCTGCATTCGTACGTAATCTTACATAGAAGGAGATACACGATTCACCTAAGAATTCAAGAAGATAAAAAAACAATGGCCAGGACATTTATTAAACTGTATTTATAATATACATCCCGCAAGAACATTGTTCTAGACCAGCATTAAACCAAACCACGCCTTGCAACACAGCTCCACTTGCCATACCAGTGACACGTCGGCCCGGTGCCATCTCCTGTGGAGGACGGAAACCGGGAAAACAACCCAAAAACAATAAAAATTTTTTTTGATATGACTTTCGAAGGAAAATATTTACGATAAGTTTTCGAATTCAAATGATCCAGAACTCAGAAATGATCTCACGTGGAACTCAGTCTAATGACACCTAACAACTGCGAAGATCACTGAAAGTAGTAGTAGTGTGGAAAAATATCGAGACAAAGAAACTGATAGTAGTTCTTTTAAGCCCTTTAACAAGGGAAAAAATACAGTCATTCTACATGGACAGCAAGACAACCATGAAACCCATGGAAGAACCTAATACAGGAATGCAAGGCACGTCAAGGGGCATTAGCCTAGGTAGTTCAGATATACGAACCACACATAAATGTAGCACCTTGCCAATCAAACTATTCGGGGCAACACACAAATCAAAGACAACGAGAAAGATAACGTCTAGCATGTTTTAATTTTACGTACATTGCCCAAAAACCGATTAATTACTTGTGTCATATTTGTTTGATCAGGCACTGGTCTATGTTTTTTCATGTACTATATTGTTTATAATTTGTTTTCATCGTATCGTATTTTTATTACTAATAGTGCTTGGAGAAAAAGGTAGGGAGGTTGTACACTGAATTTAAATTCTGCGGCTCTCACGATGACTGAATTATATTTCACGGTAGGTTTTCAATTTAGGTGGCAGTTAAAACGATATGCACATCTTGGGTAAACCCTATCCATGAGGGTGGACCATTGGGACAGTTGGATAACCATAATAACCAACGGTGAACCTTAATCGTGCACAACGTTCGTTTGTACGTTCTAGCATTAGACAGGGGATGTGTAACATGAAGAACAATTGACTATCGAATTCGGATTAGGGTTTACCCTTCAGGTCTAGTTGTTGTGAGTTGGGAAGGTATTCGTATATTACAAGTTTTTGAATTTTTTTGTATCTGGTCTGTTCATTGTTAGTGCTAAATTATATTGTTAAGTGCAATTGTACGCCGTGGCCGGTACGCTTCAGTTAGTATTGTTGAGTAATGGTTAAATGTTAGTAAGGATAATCGAAGCCCTCGCTGGGAACGTCATTTCATTTGTCGACAGTCATTTTTTTTTTGTGAAATTAATGTTTCCTTGTTTATTCACTGGTGACCCTCCGGTGTCTATGACCTGGACCCGTCAATTTTGGTACCTGTGTCTATTTTCCGTGTAGGTTTGTGAGTTATTATATATTGATTGTGTTTTTATTCGTGTTTATGGGCTGGTTGGAAGTCGCAACTACTGTTTAATTGGGGTTTTCATGGTTATTTAGGTGGTTTGATTGACTGGGAGGGCGGGGTAATGGGAAGATGTTGTAGAGTGGTAAGTCGGGACATGATGTTGTAGTTGCATGTTACGGGTTGTGGCTTTGTAAATACTATTGTTTTGTTTTTTTAATTTAATTTTTTGATGATATTTTAAGGTTTAATATGGGACATTGCTATAATTTATAGCATTGGGAACTAGTACGGCAAGTAAGCTTTTGATCTACAATTGTCGAATAGATGCCTTTGGGTGTTTTATAACTAATATATATATTGAACTTTAATAAGTTTTATATCTATATTTATAGCTAACAATTGGGAAAAAAAATAAATATAAAACCCCCATTGTTAAAAAATTTAAAATTTTTTTTTTTTCTGGTACGAAAAGAGTGGTGCAAACCTGATGTAAAATTGGTGTTAATAATATTACATCTATCTTCTGGATTATATTTTAGTAACAAAAACAAATTTTTAGTTATTGGTCACCCCCCCCCCCCACCCCATATAAGGGTTTTTTTTTTGTGAAAAAACTTTTAAAAAACGGTTATATTTTTTTGTTTACAGTTATTTTCAAAAAAATTTTAAACCCCCTAAAAAAATTGTTTTTGTACGAATAAAAAATTATAAAAACCTCTAAATTTATTTTTTAAAATAAATTTTTGGGGGGGGTTGTGAACTTAGAACACCCACCAAGTTTTCCACAAACAACTCTGTGATAAAGAGGAAGAAGAAAGAGAAAAAGCTGCATTAAAGAAAGAGGAAGAAGAAAAAAAGCTGCATTAAAGAAAGAGGAAGCCAAGGAAAAAAGCTGCATTAAAGAAAGAGGAAGCAGAACTTGAGATGAAGCAAATTGCCAAGGAAAAAAGATTGAGAGATATTGCTCAACGTGAAAGAGAAGAGCAAAGAACAATCGCCAAACAGGAAGAAGAGAATAAATTGAAACGAGAGGAAATTATTTTACAACAAGAAATGGAATTGGCGCGTATTAAATTGGAGACAGCAAGATTACAAGCACAAAGTGCTGATGCAAACCAGAATAATAACGCACAAAATGGATCATCATCCAGCCAACCTAAACACTTCTACAACTTTAAATTACCCATTTTCAACTTGAACGTCGACGACCTTTCATCGTTCCTGGCACGTTTTGAACAGACTTGCAAATCTAACCATTTGCCTGAAGAGTCATGGGTACTCAAATTAAATGAATTCTTGGTTGGAGAACCACTGACAGCTTCTCAAAATGCTGACCCATCAATAGCTAATAACTACGGTGCTATTAAGTCCTTGCTTTTACGAAGGTTTCACCTGGACGAGGAACACTGTAGGTTGAAATTTAAGGGAATTTTACCTGAATCTCCAAGGGATTTTTGCAGGATTCATTGCGAACATACGCAATACATTTAATAGATGGGTTGAACTGGCAGAAGTCAACAAATCATACGACAAATTAGTTGATTTACTACTGCGGGATAAGGTATTATCTTCGGTTAGCCAGCCATTTTTTGCATATTTGCAGGAGCGTAAACCAGGTACTATGGACGAGTTAGAAAAAATTTCTTTAAACTACTGTTCGGCACACCCGAATGCAACCATTTCTAACTCCTCATTAAGAGAACCTCTACCTGTGGCGTCTAATATGGCCTACAATCATAATAACAAACAAAGACATCACAGTGTAGACAGAAGTAGGTTCCAAAGAAATCACAATGTTAACTTTCAGAAGGGACATAATAATGATTTCAACAATAAAAATGAGTTCAACAGAGGTAGATCACGAGATAGAAATTATTCACCTCAAACAAACTACCACAATAGTCAACATAACACTCATTATAATCGATCACATACTCCCAATAATAATAACAACTGGAATGGTAATAATCATGGCTCGAGACATCGAGATAATAGTTACTATAGAGGACGACGAGATAATTCTAACAATTATACTCGGAATCGATCTCATTCTCGGGGATCATCTCATTACAACCATAATACAGGGGCGGCAGTTACAAATAATACTACCCCTATAGCTCAGGTCCCACTTGACAATAATACAACACAGTCTTCTGCTGCATGTTTTGCTATTAATTATAATGTGGCAAATAGTTGCCAGCAATGCAATCTTATTTTTCAGAAGGCGAAAGAAACAGTGCTTAACTGCGGACATATTATACCACAGGTAGGTCTTGCAGTCAACGATGGAACAGGCCTATTAATTTTTAACAGAGGATTAGTTAATGGATCCGTCGTCTCAGTGTTGAGGGATTCGGGATCCACAACGATTGGTGTACGACAGTCGCTGGTACATCCCAGCTGTGCAACGGGGGAATATGTCCGTTGCATGACTTTTGGTGGAACAATAGAGTTTTACCCCACAGCTATTATTCATGTTAACACTCCTTTTTTCACAGGGAATGTAAAAGTATGCATGCTTCAGAATCCAATTGCAGATCTGATGTTGGGACGCATCCATGGTAGTAAGGATTGTACCCCACAGGAAATTAATGATTGGGAAAAAAAAATTTGCGTTCTTTTAGCAACGCTAACGCTGTTGTTGATATGGCTACACTTCGTGCCAACAACATGAATACATGTGGCACAGCAGTTTCCAACTTCACTCTCAGTACTATCTTGGAAATTGATGAAGATGATAGATCTATTGGACAACATACTAAGGATATAACTGATCCTAATAAAACTGTTGACGTTGTCAACATTGACAAAAACATTATGAAGAAGAATAATAGGTTAAATAATAATGCTGGACTTAAAAGGAAACATAAAGTTAACACAAATAATTATGATGAAAAAGTTTTTACTTTGCCCAGCAAGGACACGTCTACGACATGTAGGAAACTTAATACCTTTCGTGATGATAGGTATCATCCTCAGTCCAGTCAGGATGATACGACATCTAACAGAAAGACAATGTCGGTGTTGAAAGGGAAGGCTAATTCTTTGATAAAGAATACATATCATCATTGTCCACTATTTCGTGACAATGATACTACATATATTGGGAAAAGTGCGTATTCTCGCACAGTGTTAGTGCGAAATCTGCCGCAGGATACTACCTGGCAGGCACTTAGAAATTTTTTTGATTATACAGCAAACGTTAAGTTTGTTCGTCTTCTGCCATCATGCAATGGGCAGAATAGACAGGCGATGGTTACATTTCGTAACAATCGAGACGCTCGTTGGGTAATCGAGCGTGATAATGGTGTTTATTTTCATCACCGTTATCTTAAGTTACAATTAGTACATGATTCTGCACCACACAGATAATGGTGTACGCTCACCCTTTTGTCTTATTTCTTGATGACTCAGCTCTAGTCAGTCATCATTTCCTTTCCTTATTGGTCATTTATTCTTATACGTCTTAGATATCAAGGGACACAAAAAGATATTTCATATTAACATGCTCAAGCAATTTCATACACGTCCTGAACACTTACAGTCAATTTTTCATGAACTAGATGACAACACAGTATCCACTTGTCATTATACTAACTTATCTGTCATCCAGGAAGAAGAATCTTCTTTTCCTGAGGTACAGTTACCGTTACCTGTACCAGTAGTTCAACCTACTGAATCTTGGCGGGATGTAACCATCTCTTCAACGGTTACACCGCAACAGCGTCTACAGATTGCTAATCTATTACAATCTTATCCAGATGTGTTGACCGACGTCCCGGGTCGCACATCGGCTATCAGTCATGACATTACTCTCAATGATGATACACCTATTCGTGTACATCCCTATTCTGTTCCTTTACATTTCCTTGCTAAAAACTACTAAGGAACTTGAACAGATGTTGTCTCTGGGAATCATTGAGACTAGTAATTCGCCATTCTCTTCTCCATTAGTGATTGTCCGGAAGAAGGACAATAACATTAGACTATGTGTTGATTATAGAAAATTAAATGCTAAGACTATAGTTGACAGCGAACCACATCCACTTATCGACGACTTACTGCCACGTCTATCTAACGCAACTATATTTAGTAAGATAGACTTAACTAAAGGTTATTGGCAGATACCACTGACCGAAAAGGCTAAGTACTACACCGCATTTTCCACGCCACAAGGTCTATACCAGTGGAATGTGATGCCTTTTGGGCTTGTTAATGCGCCAGCTACCTTCATTCGCCTGATGCGACAAATTTTATCAGGTAGACCAGACGTTATTACATATATTGACGACATATGCTTGTTTAGTTCGTCGTTTGAGGAACATGTTTCGGGACTTAGATATGTTTTTGACACTCTAAGGAATTATCATCTAACTGCTAAACCTACAAGGTGCAAATCGCGTGTAATGAGATAACCTTTTTGGGACATATCATTGGATCGGGATATATCCGAACGTTACCTAGTACAGTCTCCAAAATTCTAAACATAGCAGTTCCTCAGACGAAGAAACAGGTCAGGAGTTTGTTAGGACTTGTTCAATATTACAGTAGATTCATACCAAACTTGTCATCCATCACGGCTGTATTGTCTTCATTGTTAAAAAAAGATATGCCGGTGAAGGTGACATGGACTGGTACATGCAATGAAACTTTCAACAAAATTATAAATTTGTTCTCACATGAACCAATTTTAAGACTTCCCGATGCTTCCAAAAGATTTTTCTTACGAACAGATGCTAGTAACTACGGCATTGGTGCATGCCTGCTCCAGAACCATGATGGCATTCTACACCCCACCTTATATATATCAAGAAAGCTGAAGCCGGCAGAAACGAAGTATTCAACAGTCGACAAGGAACTTTTATCTGTGATCTGGGCAATAACGAAATTTGAGAAGTTCCTCCTCGGTGCTCCCTTCACCATACAGACGGACCAACGTGCTGTGGCCTCTTTGCGTCGCTCTAATCATAAGAGCCAGAAACTTGCCAGATATTCAATCATCCTACAGCCATTCGAGTTCTCCATTGAACATATTCCTGGCACTGAAAATTGTGTGGCAGATGCATTGTCACGTAATCCTATTGACGACGAATAATCAATATTGACACTCTTAACCTATTTTAATCAGCACTACATTGGATTGAACGAAGTATCAACTATAAAGGAACTAACCTTGCCTTTAATTTAAACTGTATAAACACTATATGCATCACAGAATTGAATTAAAAGACAATCAAGGTATATATAGACATTCAAACTTCGTCTAACGTCCATACACGAGATATGAATACTCTTTGAACAATCATGGATTTATGTCTGACGACAAACCGAACTGATGTTCCTGTGTATACTTAATTCTTGGATGCTGGGATAAATGACATTTCTTTCCAACGTAAACGTTTGAACATTTTTGCCTAAAAAAATTCATCAGAATCAAGACTACGGATGGATCATCATATCCTATACTAATTAATTAGTTAACTTAACTTCTTAATTGAATTATTATCAATAAAATGAAATGTGAGAAAAAAAAATGAAATGAAAGAACAAAAAAAAGAGAACGAAATACTAAAAGAAGAAATTATGAAAAGAGAAAATAAATCTCACACAAGTATTAGATTAATAATTTTTTTTTTTTAATGTACCTATACATTATTTAGTTAGTTAAATTAGATAGTTATTATTCACTAACACTTAACACACACAATTAAGTTAAACTTATATTCGAATTTCTTTCTATTTCTTCTTACTTAGTTTGTCTTTTCTTCTCTCATAACATCGCGTTACATTAGAACCTTAATAATTTAACTCTTAGTTTAATTAATTAATTTAATTTTAATTAGTCAAATTAATTCCTATATGACATACTAATACGACAGACCTTACTTTAATTTAATTTTATCATTCACTATTAACATTGGACATTTATTTAGTTGATATAATGATATGTATAATATTGATATATAATGTGATTTATGATTAGATGACTATGACAAATAGTTAGTTGACACGACCGCAACACGGTTCTACTCAGAACATCGTCGGCCATATGTCACAATTGTGTTAAATTTTTTTGAAAAATTGTTAAGTCGGATAGATATTGAAAAAAAATATATCGATTTTTTTTCCCCCGGTGTACAGGGAATTGTTACGGTATATGATATTAACGCCGTCTGCTAAAGGTTACCAGACGTGCAATTGTAAAGGTTAAGACATTTAATATATTGCGATAGATGTTTCAATTACTGAACGCTTCATACACGATCGATTATGACGTGTATAGCGTTGTTTAGGACACAGTCGGTAACTAAGAAACCATACCCTTTTTACATTGACCGTCAAGCTGTTAAGACGCGTCTGACTTTCCTTCCAATGTTGAGCATGGTATTGCCATACAGATATATTTTATGCAAGTACGGACATGGGTCAGTCCATTGCTATTACGAAGATTTGAAATGATTAAAGGTCAGTACGAAAGTGAAAATTAAGGAAGGATGAATTACAGTCCATAGTATTTGATTTTACCAGACTCATAGACTCACTGTCGGCCGTTGGAAAACCCCAACCGCGCGTGCATACAGCTATGACAATCTGCATACAGTAATTTGATTATTGGACAAGGACTGATAGGATATCTACATATCTATGCCATATATTTTCAAGTTATAATATGTACCTTTGTGATCAACATGCATGAATCGTCTTGACGTGTAAACTGTATTAAATATTTGTGGACTCTATGAACCGACTTGTCACATCAATCGTATTCCCAGGTTCAATTATTGTTCAGAATCTTCCACCCCTGCATTCGCGTAATCTTACATAGAAGGCACGATACACGATCACTCAAGAATATCAAGAAGATAAAACAATGGCCAGACATTTATAACTGTTTTATTAATATCACATGGAACATTGTTCAGAGCTAACCAAACCACGCCTTGCAACACGCCACTTGCAACACCTACCCAGTTGGTTACTCTGACTGTGTGCCCTACCCAGTTGGTTACTCTGACTGTGTGCCTTACCCAGTTGGTTACTCTGACTGTGTGCCCTACCCAGTTGGTTACTCTGACTGTGTCTCTGACTGTGTGCCCTACCCAGTTGGTTACTCTGACTGTGTGCCCTACCCAGTTGGTTACTCTGACTGTGTGCCCTACCCAGTTGGTTACTCTGACTGTGTGCCCTACCCAGTTGGTTACTCTGACTGTGTGCCCTACCCAGTTGGTTACTCTGACTGTGTGCCCTACCCAGTTGGTTACTCTGACTGTGTGCCCTACCCGACGCCTGCGCCTTTTCCTCATTTCATTTTCCATTGCTGCCTGTTTGGTTCTGTCCATCAGTTCCACAGTGGTGATCCCGTGTCGTACCATTTCCGTTCTTCTGTTCGACGCATGCACCCATTTATGAATTCAGTCATCCGCTTTTTTTTTGTCACTCATTACGGAGGTTCGTACGTCCAATGCTCCTTGGAAATTACAATGCGCCCTTTTTTGAAATAACGCGCATTTCTACCCATCCTAACTGTCGTAGATTTTATCAGATATTTAATAGATGTTTATTGAGCAGAGGTGATAGTGATGACAATGTGAAAGTAAGGGATAAGAAATAGTTTTATCACGAGGTGATCGTGTAAGAGAAAGGACAGTCTCTGGATAGAATAATTTATCTAATCCAGCCTATCTGGACGACGATATTTAAATCAGATGCACTTTCTCTCCTTCTACGAAATACAAGTTACACTACACTCAAATGCACACAATTCTGTGACAAGTACGTACGAACGTGAAAACAAGTTTATTATCAATAGAAGATCACAACAATAAAGCCTGCACCAAACCACATGTTACTGCAGCAATGGTTTCTGTATCACCTTGTGTTATATGATGTGCCTGCCAGCCTAATGTACAACCTCACATTAGTCGCCACGTAGGACATGCTTTAGGGTGTAGTGGTCTTAGTCTACTCAGAGACTTACGAAAACTCCCCGGGACTATTTATGAATTATTTCACAAAAACTCTCTTTTTACTCATTCTGTGTTTTGATCGCATGATTTTCAGACGGGTATTAACCACCCCATATCAAGTGGGTTTTTTTAATTAATTGTTCTATATGCTATTTTCATATGCTTAAATTATCTATCACTATCTTATCTGTACTGTTTTCGTACATTAGCTTCCCGACGAAGTCTTCATGGTCGTAACGTGAAACATTCGTTGTCCTTTATTTTGGAAAGACTTCCCCTATTGCCTATATTTGTTCATCGTGTCCCATTTCACGCCATCTGGAGCATAGAACCACCACAGCTGTAAGTCCCGCCTGCACGAAACCAATTCTTCTAGCTGTGATGGTTTCTGTATTACTTAATTTGATATGATGAGGTTGCCACCCACACAGTAGTCGCATATTACGTCATGCCTGAGGGAGCCATAGGTATATTCTTTCTTTGTCTTCTCGGAGACCCCCCCCCCCCCTCCCCATCATTCGGGAACTACACAGGGCCTACATTTGTTGAAGTTAACGTCATTTTATGTGTCAAAGAAAAAGAGTTTGACCAATGTGGATTTCTAATTTGAGGAAGGAAGTAAGCGAGTTTTCTGGATTTGTTATCGCCCATGAAGGCGAAGAACCAGACAGGTGAGAGGTGATGTAAATTACTCTAGTCTGTGGGAGGTAGACTCTCTTTGAGGGAACACAGACCGCTCGTAGGTAAATAGATGTAAACAGCAACATAAAGATCGTTATTTCTAGCTTACCAGGATCGTATGTACACATTCCATTGTGGATGTGTTCGTCTCGCTGGACCGATAGCTCTTTCGTTTGCCTGGCATTGTCTGAATGGAATGACCAACTGCGTCCGCGTTAAGCTCCGTGGACAAACCAACATTTAACTGCCGCGTTATCGATCCGTGAACTACCGGACAATCACAGCTAACAAAACCTCAATCTACGGGGCGTTTCACAAAAGTCTTGTGTCAACTTTCCCTAAGACTTTCTATAGGCTTCTGTGGGGAGAGTCCAGTGTAGCTGTTATTTGAAGCAGAGTGGATCGCCTGGTGTTTAAACTCTGACGTGGGCATAACTGTAGCATTGTAAAGTAAACCTTACTTTTGGTACACAAGGCAAAGCTGACATTTGTTTCTAAAGTAAAATTATGTATTCCTATTAAAATCTCTCTTGGCGTATAAATATATAATGTAGATGTAAAAATAATATGTACATATCTACTTTACACAGTTTTCATATGCACACAAAGTAGACTTTGCATTATTGTATCTTTTTTTGTTTTTTTTTAACTGCTGAACACCTGCTTTAGAAATGCCCAACACACGAGGAACAGAGGAAGCACATATGGTCGTCACAAGTACCGTTCCTGGAGAAGCTCTGTGGAAATAGAAATAGCCTCAAGCTGACCACAGCTTTCTTTGAACATATTCAAGTTGACGCCTTAGTGTGTACGAAGATATCTTATTCTTCTAGTACCATGGCTGGTGGCATGGGTGAGCATGTCTCTCCACAAATCCATGTCTCCGGTACAGTTTATCAATTATGTTGTTGACTTCTTACCGTGTCGTGATGTCGAACTGACCAGCACCTTCTCTCTCTCTCTCTCTCTCTCTCTCTCTCTCTCTCTCTCTCTCTCTCTCTCTCTCTCTCTCTCTCTCTCTCTCTCTCTCTCTCTCTCTCTCTCTCTCTCTCTCTCTTTGTCGTCCTCTATCTATTTTTGTCTTCAATCTTTCATGTTGTCACGATATATTCCACCTTTCTTCTCACAATATGCCCGAAGAGAGTGGATTGCCTCCGTCTAACGTTAGTAGTAAGATTACTTCGCGCATTGATATTTAAAATCTAATTCACAATATGCATATCAACTAGTTCGTTATTTACCTAAGCATTAAAACACGAATTATTCAGCTGTCAGAAATCAATTATTACATACAACGATGTACAATTTCCATGTATACCCATATCGTATCGTTCTTCTTCCACGATCGCCATCAGACTTCCACATTAAACACTCCAATAAAGGTAATAGTCAGCTCAAGGTTCCTGACATCTCCAATCTGTTTTTCGTGGAGAGGAGTGGGTTGTTGCGATATCCTACTCCGTTCCCTGCTGTAAGTATGGTAGAATTGGAGCAGATGCTGGCTGTCATGGGGCTGATGCTAATAATGGAGAGATCTGTTGTTCCAATCCTGTACTAGTGGTATTGTGTCCCCTATTACTAATTGTCTAAGTGACACGTCATGTCACGAACAAGGTAAAGAAATACCGTCAGCTTTAAGGGGAAATGCGAAACAGGTGGTTTTGCACCAAATCGAACACCCATAAAGGGAGCTCTCACGCCTTTATTTTTTCGTTTTTCTGATAAGTTTGACTTCAAAGATCCAATGAAGTTTAAATAGAATGGACAGAAATAGAATGACCCAATTAGATTTAGAACCGTCATCAGGACATGTAGTTAAAGAGCACAACAGAATTAATTTCCGTCATCTTTTGACGGGTTTCTTGCTTGATGAAACATCTGAAGTGCCATTGTGTCCTATCCCGTAACAAAATTCTCACCAACCTGCAATCTTTTCGTGGTGCATTTTCAGGAAATTACGGAAAAGCTGCGCGGATTGCGGCCTGGAAATTACAATGCGCCCTTTTTGAAATAACAGCGCATTTCTACCCATCCTTACTGTCGTAGATTTTATCAGATAGGTAATAGATGTTTATAGCCCTGTCTGAGCAGAGGTGATAGTGATGACAATGTGAAAGTAAGGGGTAAGGAATAGTTTTATCACGAGGTGACCGTGTAAGAGAAAGGACAGTCTCTGGATAAAATACTTTATCTAATCCAGCCTATCTGGACGACGATATTTAAATCAGACGCACTTTCTCTCCTTGTACGAAATATAAGTTACACTGCACTCACATGCACACAATTCTGTGACAAATACGCACGAACGTGAAAACAAACTATGAGTAACATATAATGGATAGGGGTTGACCGACACGATAACTAAAGGTTTAATAAAGTTTATTATCAATAGAAGATCATAACAATAAGCATATACATTACTAGATCATGGTTTACAGACAAAATTGCAAAAGAAGAAATTAATCAAATAGGTTCTCCCCCTCTGGTAAAGGACAAGAAAAGACGATCCCAACAGAGGTTAATTAACCCAAAAGATCAAAAGTTAACAACAAGTTATGAAATAGTCAGAATGGGGAAAGAATAGGTTCCTAATGTAATCTATCCCGTGACTACTCAGATTAGTGAGATAAAAAAAAAAAGAAAGAAGAAACCACATAAGTACATGATGTTAACAAAAGACATAAGTTTCTTTCTCCGTTCATTCAATTCACACCCATTCAGTGGCCACTTTCAGACTTTTGCTTACCCCAGTAGTTGTCGCAGGCATTCCCAGGAAATACACTAATAAGTGATAAGACTATTTAGTGTCAAATTTAAGTTTTGCCAAATCCAGCCCCAGACTCGCCGTAGTAGCTGACTGCAAATTTCACGGGAGTCGCTAGAGTCGGTGATTTAATTTGTCCTAGATACAATAAGTTATCTGTGCCTTCAGTTGGTTGGAGTAAGGTTCATGCGTGGTGATCGCCGACGTAGGATGAATAGAATATATATATATAGTTCCTATGTTGTTTAGCCTCAGGTGGCCGAGACGCTAGGTTAAGTTACGCAAATGTTGCTGACAATATATTTTGCCACAGCTGGCTGATGAGATTGATATAAGTAAATCTGGTAATAGTTCTGGTCCAGTTAATATTCTAATTTAATGGTTCTATTCTGGTTTCTCTCATGAAAATGATGAAAATTGGACCACACAGGTCACAGCAAGAAGCTCATCAATATTAAATATCCCTGGATGCTTATAATATTATAAGTTCGTATGATCATAAGTTCATATGGCCAAAAAAAAAAAAAACCGCTAGTACTCAGGTTGATCAGCCTAGATTTTAGGAAAGAAAATATAAACATTTAACCAAATTATCAATATCATATCTAACACGTGTTAAAATAGGAACTCTTCACCGAAATCTAAGATATCAAGCTAGTGAATTTCAGATAGATTTCTGAACAACTGATCATGGCTATCGGAGAGACATGGTATATATCCGTAAATTCCGTTCTATCGCTCTTTAATGCGAAAGTCACACCTACTGCCAGACCCGAGCCCATTTGCCGTTCGATTCTTGAATCAAAGGTAATTTTACCACCTGTGCCGCCGACAACCTGTCTGGCTTGACTTTCATTATCTCCGCCTTGCCGAATATCAGCTACGCAATTAATTCCACTGAAAGTTTTACAATTCAAGGTCCGTCTCAGACTTAACATTGCCCCTGATCAAAGAATCTATTCCACTGTTGCGTTGCGTGGTTTTGATTATTATTATTGGTACTTTGTAGAACTGATGAAAGTATGTGCATATGAGCAATCGTGCTTTGTTAACGAATGGTTTGGGTGATCAAGAACTTTATGAGTATTCAATAGCTCCAAACGCCTGGTTTGGATCCACAATTATACATATTTATTTACTTCAGACAAGTTCCTCAGGTTCAATACATGGCCTCTTATTCATAAATGCATAACAATCCGTCTCCTACTGTCCTTTACGTATCGTCACATACTGTGGCCTATATACTGAAGATGACGGCATCAGTAACATCCAAGTAGCGATAACCAAAGTATGGATAATAGAATTATGCTTAATAGCTCCCGAAAAGTAACGACTCCTCTTATAAATTACTCTTGAACTAATATACTTGCATTCGACATCAATGAAATACTTGAGGCGACCTTCGTACAACAATGCCTCGTAGGAGAATTATCATAAAACTCAATTCGCATGGGAGCGAAACATATCACGTCTTGCTTTGACAGATTACTAAAACGAAAGGTCAAGATCGACCCTTCAAATTAATTAGTGCGGCACCTCACTACGTCATCATTACCTTGAGACGTCCACCCACTATCGCGTTCATTTACACATACCAAATGGTGCAAAACATATCATGTTGACCACAAATGGTAATGCTACCGCGTAGATTAAACTGCTACCAGAGCTAAGTGAGGTCAACATGTAAAAATACATAATAATCTTCTTTAACATACGCCATGCTCCGCGCTCTCTCTCTGTGTGGTCCACCGTGCTTAATTGCCAAACGGCTCACGTGTTAATTGCACTTGTGAATCCGGCGTTCCCGTAGCAAACAATAAACTAGATGGGGAGGGGCAAAAGTGGATGATCACTGCTGCACTATTTCCATCTGTGACACTTACCATGACAGGTGTTTAAAAAATATTCGTGCATGGTTTATTTGGGGGGACTCTCTTTCCTTTTTTCACATTTCAGCCCCCGGTATACGACCTCATCTTCCTTTCTAGAAGCTTCGTATTATCGACAATCTTTCAGTGTCCTCTTTGCTATTTCTGTCTGCTCCCAGTTCTATTTTCAATGCGTTTTCCGGTGTTTCTCTGTTCTACGTGGAAGGTTCCAGATTTTTTATAAATGTCGCAATTAAAAATTGAGGCAGGTCAGGTGGTCAAAACAAATTGTAAGACCAATAACATGAAAGTATAACGTAAAAAAAAGTAGTTAAAGAACTGAACAGTAAGGGGCAGGGATCGACAAGTGGTCGTCCGCGGTCTACCGGTGGATCGCAGGAGATGTTTTGGTGAATCGCTAGGTAATGAGTGGGGAAAAGAAATAAAGAATTTTTAAGCCAAGGCAGTTTCGCACTAGAGCTGTGCTCCGATAGTCCCTCTGGAGCGTTGGCTTTCCATTACTAAAGGTACTTTTTCGACGTTTCCAGTGACAACCCACGAACTAGTTTACTTACGTTGAGGTTATTCTTGAACTGCGTGAGAGAGGTTTCTTTGACTTGAAGTTAACATGTCTTCTTCTTCTTTGATCCTTAACCGCCAACCGCCAAAGCAGTCAGCGGCCATCACGCCTGGTGGCGTCTTGTAGGGCAGCAACAAATTGATTTCACTTTGTTCGGTCGGCGGCCATCCTTCGTACAGTGCCCCAACTCTGGTTCATTCTTTGCATCTCAGCTTCCACAGTTCTCCGCCAAGTTGTTTTTGGTCGGCCTCTCTTTCGCTTTCCCTCGGGGGTCCATAGCATAGCTGTTCTTGTGATGGTATCAGGGTCCCTTCTGAGGACGTGGCCAACCCAACTCCAGCGTCTGCCAGCTATGATGGTGTGCATGTCCTCCTGGTTACTCCAAATAAGTAGTTCTTGGTTGCTGATGGTGTTTGGCCAAAAGATTCGGAGAATTTTCCTTAGGCAGATTGTGTGGAAGGAGGACAGTTTCGACATTTCCTTCTCTGTTACTCTCCAATATTCCGCACCATAGAGAAGCACAGAAAGTAAACAGCTCTCATATAGTCTTAATTTGGTGTTTGTGCTGTACTGGGAAGATTTCCAAATGTTGTTAAGAATAGCAAAGGCTGTTTTCGTTTTATTCATTCTGTTGTTAATGTCCTTGCTTGTTCCGCCGTCAGGTGTTACTATGCATCCTAGGTAAGTAAATTTCAGTCTATCGGTTTTGTCTTAAATGTGTTGATGTGAATGCGCGAGTAAGTGCAATGTCATCTGCATATTCCAAGTCTTCCAGTGTAGAAAACGTTGCCCATCTAATTCCTCTTGGACTGCCTTCTGTTGTCTGGCGCATCACCCAATCTATGGCTGTCAAAAAAAATGTTGTTGATAAGGGGCATCCCTGTCGTACTCCTTTTTCACTTCGAAAGTTACATTACTCAATCCAACACTGCACGTAAAGTTAGAATAGAGGCTTTTTTATGATGGAAACAATGCGGCTGGGAATTCCATAAGCCCTCAGAATTTTCCATAGGCTGTCCCTGTGTATGTTGTCGAAAGCCTTTTCAAAATCAACAAAGTTAATGTACAGCTGTCTCTGCCATTCTGAGCACTGCTCTATAATGTTCCTGAGGGTAAATATAGGATCTGCACATCTTCTGTTCTTTCTAAAGCCCGCTTGTTCTTTCCTCAGTTTATGGTCAACTGCTTTTGAAATTCTCTGGATTCTTTGAAATCCTGCCTAGTATTTTCGCTGGGAACTGAGAGGAGAGTAATTCCTCTCCAGTTGTTGCAGTCTGCAAGGTCGCCCTTCCTGGGCAATTTGACAATTATTCCTTTACTCCACTCTGTTGGTGTTGTCTCAGTTTCCCAGACTTGTGCAAATAGTGGTTCTAATCGTTCTGCGGCTTGTTCAGGGTCTGCCTTGAATAACTCAGCATTTAGATTGTCGTGACCAGGCGCTTTTCCATTTTGTAACCCTTTGATAGCTGTGATGATTTCTTCTTTTCGTGGAATGTCTGTATTTACGTCTAAGTCACTTTCAGCCTCAGGAACATTCAGCTGAGTCTCTGGTGGTTCTTTATTCAGGGTTTCTCTGAAATGCTCTGCCCATCTTGTTTCCTGCCCCTGTACTGTGGAGATGAGATTTCCTTGTTTGTCTCTTACTAACGTTATGTTGTGTGCACCTCGTTTTCCACTGATAGTTTTAGTTATTTTATAAACTGTGCTTTGTTCATTTCTCAGTGCTGCCTCTTCTGCCTGTCTTACAAGGTCATCCAGAAATGTCCTTTTATTAGCACGGGTTTGACATTTTACTTTCTTGTCCAGCTAACTATACTGTTCACTATATATTGCCTTTAACCTGGGAGACTTAGCTTCTGTTTTCTTTCTTTTCGTTTCCTTTCTCTTCGCTATGGTGTTTAGCGTTTCTGGTGTTATCCACTCTTGGTTCTTTCTTTCCTGGAATCCCAAGCATGACTTGATGCTTTCCTTGTATATTGTTGAGATGGTGTTGAATTTCTAGTCGACATCATCGGTCTCTGTTCTTTCCTGGAAGTTAACATGTGATCAAATATAATTCAGTTTGAATTGTCCGCCTTCATGTCCATGGAATGACAGGAAGCTGATAGTCTGCCAGAAGTAACAGTTACACTTAGGCTGCAGGTACTCTAAATTCTAAATAATCTTAAACTTGAATACAGGCATGATCTTGTCAAAGTAGATTTTTTTAGAGCTTGGTATTTTTAAAGTAGATCTTTTTAGAGCTTGGTATTTTTAAAGTAGATCTTTATAGAGCTTAGTATTTCTAAAGTAGATATTTATAGAGCTTAGTATTTCTAATGTTTCAATTTTGATACCAACATCATAGATATCATTGAAGCACTATACAAGGACGCAAGCAGTGCTGTTTTTGCAAGCAAAGACATTGGAGAATTTTTTCAAAACAACTGTAGGAGTTCGCCAGGGATGTATCCTGTCACCAGTGCTCTTTAATATATATCTAGAACATATTATGCAGGAGGCTGTCTACAATTATAAATATACCATATCGATTGGAGGCCGACCTCTGTGTAATCTACGTTTTGCTGATGATATTGATCTGATAGCTGGAACAGAATCAGAACTTCAAGACCTTACCTCTAGACTGGAGAAAGTAACAAGAACATATGGGATGGAAATTAATATAGAAAAAAGCAAGATATTGGTGAATAGCCATAAGAAACATGTTCCGACCAACATTACGTTAAATGGGCAAACGTTAGAAGAAGTTAACACCTTTAAATATCTCGGGTCCACTATATGTAGTGATGGAAGATCAAATAAAGAAATCAAGACAAGACTTGAGATGGCCTCAGCTGCCATGACAAGGTTGAATGTGATCTGGAAAAGTAACATCAGTTTTCCTGTGAAGATCAAATTATACAAATCACTTGTATTATCTATTCTCTTGTATGGGTGTGAGGGCTGGACACTCCTGCAGATACGGAGCGAAGGATTCAGGCTTTCGAGCATAAATGTTATAGAAGAATTTTGCGCATTTGCTATAAAGAGCACAAAACAAATGTCTATGTTAGAGAGAGAAGATAAACACCTATGCAGGCCACCAAGAACCACTTTTGTCAATAGTGAAACGTCGAAAGCTTGCCTGGTTTGGGCATGTAACTCGTCATGACTCCCTTTCGAAAACGATCCTCCAGGGAACAGTCGAAGGTAAACGGAGAAGAGGAAGGCAAAGAAAATCCTGGGCTGATAACATCAAAGAATGGGCAGGACACGGTTTCTCCACACTTGTACGCATTGCTGAGAATAGAGAGCAGTGGAGGACCCTGTCTGCTGATGCTTCCACCATGGCACCCCTACGACCCATGACGGGTTATGGGTTGAGATGAGATGAGATGAGTATTTCTAAAGTAGATCTGTATAGAGCTTAGTATTTCTAAAGTAGATCTGTATAGAGCTTAGTATTTCTAAAGTAGATCTCCACAGCTTCTTGTATAGTTTATTTGAAAGATTGTGTAAGGAAGAGGCTTGTGTGAGAAGAAAGGCTGGTTTGGGACAAAGAGCCGCCAGGGTTTGAAACCTTCTAAGCAGAAATAAGATAAATTTGTCGTCAACTTCTCTGACCTTTGACATCTCGACGAGGCATAGGCCTTCAACAAACTTATGCTAATTCTTCCTGTCCCATGCCATCTCTTCGTTATCCTCTTCATATATGTCGCCTGTTCTCTTCTCAATGTTTTCTTTGGTCTATCCCTGTTACCTTAGCGATTCCAGAACAGGGATTGCCTGGTTATACTGTCAACAAGTGTTCTGAATGTGTATCTTATCCATCTACCGCATCTTCTTCTCATTTCTTCTCATAAGATAAACTGAGTCAGCGGAATTAGTAACACTTGTCTATGTGTCTTCAATTCCCAAAAGCTGACAATCGGCGTTTCAAACGACGCCAGAATTAGACGTCAGACGTTTTATCAGTGCGTCATTACATTTATAATCCCATACTTCAACCAATCCACATATCACTTTGTCTAGTAAATCATGACGTGAAAAGAAGACATCATAGGTCTGAAATAACTCAAGAAAATAATGTAGTTATATGAGATAAGACACGAAGTAGTATTTGGATAGTGACTAGGTCTTCACAGAAGGTGCAGACTATCAGTTCAATGGTCTTGTCAGGTATCGAGGTAGGGTCATGTCACAGACCCAGGCATGACAGGCGTTGACAGTTCAGGATGGAACTTAAGTGTTTCTTAGATTGTGTGAGGACAAAAAAAATAAGGTTTCTCTGCAGAGACTTCCAATGATGATAATTACACTGACTAACAAAAAAAAAAATATTTTTTCTTTCTCTAACATTTCTATGTTTTTCTGGTCAATTTTAATGCGCTGTTTTTAAATCTGCAAACCGTTTTTCTCTATCAGGTCGGGATCTCTAGAAATACGCAATTCAAGTTTTTTAACAACGCATACAGTATTACAACATCATTCATACAAGAAGTGTAACAGTTATGTAGGCTTGAATTTCTTTGCAGTCGACTTTCGTCGGTGAATGACATGTGGTACATCGCGATGAAGCATCCAACAATAATCGGCAAGCATGGTCACACTACACCGTCCTTGATAGCGTGACTCCATTACGGCGATATCTTGATGGAATCGTTCTCCACGTTCATCGCTGACTTCGCCAAGGTTGTCAGGGAAAAAGTCAAGATGCGAATCGAGCAAATGGATTTTGAGGGACATGTTACAGCCCATAATTCTGTATGCATCTATGCACTGCTTAACAATATGCACATAGTCGACAGATTTGTGATTTCCCAGAAAGTTATCGATGATCGATTTGAATGCCAGCCATGCGCGAAGTTCACTACCATGTAACAAGTTCTCGAATTGTTTGTCTGCAATAACTTTCCTAATCTGAGGTCCTACAAAGATACCTTCCTTTATCTTTGCATCGCTAACTTGCGGAAACTTTTCTCGAAGATAAGTGAAAGCTTTGCTCGTTTTATCTAACGCTTTTACGAAATTCTTCATGAGCCCAAACTTTATATGTAACGGTGGTAAAATGATGCTGTCTTTGTTAACTAATGCCTCATGTATTACATTTTTATGCCCGAGCTGCATACGATCCCTGATAGGCCACACCTTTCTTGCATAATGTTCCTGTCTGTTGCGGCTGTCCCATTCACATAGAAAGCAACAAAATTTAGTATACCCAGTCTGCATGCCCGTGAGCATTGCAATGACCTTTAGGTCTCCACAAATCCCCCATTGGTAGTCATTGTACTTTATTTTTGCCAAAAGTATAGCCATATTGTCATAAGTTTCGTTCATATGAACAGAGTAGGCGACTGGAATTGATGAAAATAAATTTCCGTTATGCAATAACACGGCTTTTAGACTAGTCTTGGAAGAGTCGATGAAAAGTCACCATTCGTTGACTATGTGCTCATGACCGAGGTGCACCATTAGACCGTTTACATCTTTGCAATAGCAAATGCCATCATCCATCTCAAAGTATTGAACAAGTTCTCTGTGTCTACGATGAAATTTAGATATCTGAGTATTGGGCGCTAAAAGATTCCATTCTTTGAGTCGCGAACCGAGTAATTCCGCTTGTCCTTTGGTAAGAGCGAGATCACGTATTAGATCTGACAGTTCTGAATGGTTAATTAAGTGAACACCATCATTCACCGGTATATAATCCGAGTCAGAATTAGTTTCTAAAGCAGATAAACTATCACTTTCTGATGGTTCATTCACGTCCAACGGA
The DNA here is from genome assembly GCA_024509875.1 of Oreohelix idahoensis. Lineage (NCBI taxonomy): Eukaryota > Metazoa > Mollusca > Gastropoda > Stylommatophora > Oreohelicidae > Oreohelix > Oreohelix idahoensis. The sequence goes on along the minus strand of JAMPIV010008036.1, from coordinate 395,654 downwards.
TATTGTTCTGGTGGAAATGGGATTGGACATGTGATTGGATCATGAGGCACTGGTTTCGAAACCAATTCAATATTTGGATAAACCACAGACTTTCTAGTTTTAAAAGTGAAACCATGGATATTTGTCAAGCAGAAGTAACAATCAGTAGCGTGATTTGTCGGTTCACGCCATATTACTGGCACTCCAAAAGGCATCGACTTATGCTTCGGCGATTTTCGTAACCAACCTGCCAATGTATTTGCACAAGTCGAACAAACTGCATTTGGCTTCCAAGATTTATTTGCATCATCAACTTTCGAATTGAAATAAAGTTCATATGCTTTCTTTAGTAATGGTGTAAAGTTTTTTGGTGAACACGATCGGTAAAATATCCGCACACGTAACAGAACAGATCAGCCGAATTTCTATAACTTCTAGAAGCCATATTTTCGCTCAGAATTATTTCAAAATACAGTAACTATTTGAAAAATAACGTAACATATGTCATGCATCTTTTAGCAGTATAAAAAGTAGAATTATTTTGCATTTTATTAATTTTTAATAAGTTATATAGTAAAAATGAAACGGAGCAAATAACGGTTTCCCAAAAATATATTTATTCCCAAATATCTTAAGAATCTGACGTGATAGAGATAAACGGATTTCAGATTTGAA
>JAMPIV010008036.1:255000-390000 GCA_024509875.1 Oreohelix idahoensis | reverse complement strand
AGTATTACCACTACTACTACTACTACTGCCATCAATGCCACCTATTCCTTGTAGCGGTATGGCAGCTTGTGTACCCTGACAATCCCCAGAGCTATGCCAGTGGGACATTTACTCCTGGTAGGTTCAACCAAGCTGGACTGGTCTGCGTGGGTAGGGGTCAGACAAAAGCTTGTACTCTGGTCCTCCCGGTTGGGGGTTTTAGCACAGTGCCGACACCCCTGTCTAGGGAAAAAATCGCACATGCTACGGAAACAACAATAAATGGAAAAACTTTGCTGCGGGACGGACATCCGGAGTCTCAGGCTCGTATGACTGACAGTGGTGAAAGCCGAAAGGAAGCCACTGGCATGAAAACGGATTCCTCGACCCCAAAACACGAAACCAGAATTGGTTTTTGGAACGTCAGAACTATGAATGAGGCAAGAAAGCTGAGACAAATCACAGCAGAGATGAGGAACTACAAGATACATATCCTGGGAATAAGCGAGAGCAGATGGACAGGTAAGGGGAGAATAAAAACAGCTACAGGGGAAACAGTACTTTATTCTGGCAGAAAGGAGGGTCAGCACAACGAAGGTATAGCCATTATCCTGAAGAAAGGAATGGAAAGGTCTTTACTGGAATGGAAACCCATCAACAACAGACTGATAAGAGCAAGACTGAGAGGGAGGTTCACCAACACCACAATTATACAATGCTATGCACCAACAAACGACAGCGATGAAGAGATCAAGGACGAGTTCTATCAACAGGTACAAAAAGAAATGGAAACCACACCCAGGTACGATCTCATTATAATAATGGGAGACCTAAATGCAAAAGTGGGAGCACACAATATTTATAACGAAAGAGTAATGGGGAAATGCGGCAGTGGAACAGCAAATGAGAATGGGGACAAATTAATAAGCTTCTGCAGTATTAACAACCTGGTCATTGGAGGAACTCTTTTTCTACACAAAGAAGTGCACATGTTAACATGAGAATCACCAAACGGACGAGACAGAAACCAGATAGATCACATAATGATCAATGGCAGATGGAGACATGCACTACAAGACGTGAAAGTAAAAAGAGGCGCAGATGTAGGAAGTGATCATCACTTAGTAGTAGCAAGACTGAAGGTGAAAGTCAGAGCTGCTGGACCAGTTGCAGTAAAACAGAAAAGATACAACATCACGAAACTGAAGGATCCCCTCACCAGAAAAGCTTTTGTGGTCGACGTAAAGAGAAGATATGAGATTATCAAAAGCCAGGAAAGAACAGAGACCGATGATGTTGACCAGAGATTCAACACCATCTCAACAATATACAAGGAAAGCAGCAAGTCATGCTTGGGATTCCAGAAAAGAAAGAGCCAAGACTGGATAACACCAGATACGCTAAACACCATAGCGAAGAGAAAGGAAATGAAAAGAAAGAAAACAGAAGCTAAGTCTCCCAGGTTAAAGGCAATATGCAGTGAACAGTACAGTCAGCTGGACAAGGAAGTTAAACGTCAAACCCGTGCTAACAAACGAACATTTCTGGATGACCTTGCAAGACAGGCAGAAGAGGCAGCACTGAGAAATGAACAAAGCACAGTATACAAAATAACTAAAATCATCAGTGGAAAACGAGGTGCAAACAATATTACATTAGCAAGAGATAAGCACGGAAATCTCATCATGACAGTAGAGGGACAGGAAACAAGATGGGCAGAGCATTTCAGAGAAACTCTGCATAAGGAACCACCAGAGACACAATTAAATGTTCCTGAGGCTGAAAATGATCTAGATGTTAATACAGACATCCCACGAAAAGAAGAAATCATCACAGCAATCAAAGGGTTAAAGAATGGAAAAGCTCCTGGTCATGATAACTTAAATGCAGAGCTATTTAAGACAGACCCAGAGCTAGCAGCAGAACGATTAGAACCACTATTTGCACAAGTCTGGAAAACAGGGACAACACCAACAGAGTGGAGAAAAGGAATAATTGTCAAATTGCCCAAGAAGGGAGATCTTGCAGACTGCAATAATTGGAGAAGAATAACTCTTCTGTCAGTTCCCAGCAAAATACTAGGCAGGATAATTATAGAGAATCTCAAAAGCAGTAGACCACAAACTGAGGAAAGAACAAGCAGGATTTAGAAAGAACAGAAGATGTGTAGATCATATATTTACCCTCAGGAACATTATAGAGCAGTGCTCAGAATGGCAAAGACAGCTGTACATTAATTTCGTTGATTTTGAAAAGGCGTTTGACAGTATACATAGGGACAGTTTATGGAAAATACTGAGGGCTTATGGAATTCCAAGCTGTATAGTGTCAATCATAAAAAGCCGTTATGCCAACATTACGTGTAGCATTGGGCTGAGCAACCTAACCTTTGAAGTGAAGACAGGAGTACGACAGGGATGCCCCTTATCAACCACTCTATTTTTAACAGTCATAGACTGGGTGCTGCACCAGACAACAGATGGCAATCCAAGAGGAATAAGATGGACTACATTTTCTACATTGGAAGATCTGGAATATGCAGATGTCATTGCACTGCTAGCACATTCACATCAACACATCCAGGAAAAAACGGATAGATTTAATAAGTATAGCCAGCAGGTGGGCTTGAACATCAACCTAAAGAAGACAGAGGTCATGACGCTCAATGTGGGCAACCCTGAGCCCATATCAGTAAGGAATCAGCAACTGGAACAGACAAATGCCTTCACATACCTAGGATGCATAGTAACATCAGACGGCGGAGCAAGCAAAGACATCAACAACAGAATGAACAAAGGAAGAACAGCCTTTTTTAGTCTAAACAACATCTGGAAGTCCTCTCAGTACAGCACAAGCACAAAATTAGGATTATATCAGAGCTGTGTGCTTTCTGTGCTTCTCTATGGCGCGGAGAGCTGGAGAGTTACAGAGAAGGAAATGTCGAAATTGTCCTCTTTTCACTCAACATGCCTAAGAAAAATTCTCCGAATCTTTTGGCCGAATACCATCACCAACCAAGATCTGCTTACTCGGAGCAAGCAAGAGGACATGCACACCATCATAGCTGGCAGACGCTGGAGCTGGGTTGGCCATGTCCTCAGAAGAGACCCCGATGCCATCACAAAAACAGCTATGCTATGGACCCCTGAAGGAAAACGAAAGAGAGGCCGACCAAAAAGAACTTGACGGAGGACTGTGGAGGCAGAGATGCAAAGAATGAACCAGAGTTGGGGCACTGTTCGAAGGATGGTCGCCGACCGAGCAAAGTTTAATCAATTTGTTGTTGCCCTACAAGACGCCACTAGGCGTGATGGCCACTGACTGCTTTGACGGTCGGCGGCTAAGGATCAAAGAAGAAGACTAATACTACTACTACTACAACTACTACTACTACTACCACTACTACTACCACTACTACTACCAATATAACTACTACTACTACCACTAATACTACCATTACTACTACCACTACTACTACCACTACTATTACCACTACCACTACTACTACCACTACTACTACTACGACTACCACTAATACCACTACTATCACTACTACTACTTACCGATACTACCACTACTACTATTACTACTACCACTACTACTACTTCTACTACTACTACCACTACAACTACTACTACCACTACTACTACTACTACTACTATCACTAATACCACAACTACTACTACTACTACCACTACTACTACTACTACAATTACTACTACCACTACAACTTCCACTACTAGTACCACTACCACTACTACTACCACTACTACTACTACGGCTACTACTACCACTAATACCACTACTATCACTACTACTACTTACTGATACTACCACTACTACCACTACTACTACCACTACTACTATTACTACTACCACTACTACTGCAACTACTACTACTACCACTAATACTACATTTACTAGTACCACTACTACTACCACTAATATTACTACCACTACTACTACAACTACGAGTACTACTACCACTAATACTACTACTACCACTACTTACTATTACAACCACTACTACCGAGTACTACTACTACTACTTCTAATACTACTACCACTACTACTACCACTACTACTGCCACTACTACTACTACTACTACTACTACTACTACTACTACTACTACTAATAGTACTACTACTACTACTACAACTACTACTACCATTACTACTACTACTACTAACGCTACTACTACTACCACTACTACTACCACTGCTACTACCACTACTACTACCACTACTACTCATGCTACTACTACTAATACAACAATTACTACTACCACTACTACTAACACTACTCCCACTACTACTGCTACTATTACCACTACGATTACTAATGCTACTACTTTTACTTCTACTACCACTGCTACTACTACTACTACTACTACTACTACTACTACTACTACTACTACTACTACTACTACTACTACTACTACTACTACTACTATTACTACTACTACTACTAGTATTATTTTTACTTCTACTACAACAACAACTACTACTACTTTTTCTACTACTACTACCACTACTACTACAACTTCTACTATTACTACCACTACTACTACTACTACCACTACTACTACCGCTACTACTACCGTTACCACTACAACGACCACTACCACTACTACTACGCCTACTACTACAACTACTATCACTACTACTACTTACTGATACTACCACTACTACTACTACTTCCACTACAACTACTTCTACCACTACTTCTACCACTACTATTACTACTACCACTACTACTACCAGTAATAGCACTACTACTACTACTTCGACTACTACCAGTACTACTGCTACTACTATCACTACTACTACCGTTACAACTACTACTGCTACCACTAATACTACATTTACTACTACCACTACTACTACTACCACTACTACTACTACGACTACTACTACCACTAATACTACTACTACCACTACTAGTACTTACTGTTACAACCACTACTACCGACTACTACTACTACTACTTCTTCTACTATTACTACTTCTACTACTATTACTACTACTACCATTACTACTACTACTGCCACTACTACTACTACTACTACCACTACATCTACTACTACCACTACTACTACCACTACTTCTACTATTACCACTACTACTACTACTACTATCACTACTACTACGACTACTACTACTACCACTACTTTTACCACCACCACTACTACTACTACTACTACTACTACTACTACTACTACTACTACTACAACAACAACTACTACTACTACCACTACTATTACCACTACTACTACCACTACTACTACCACTACTACTATCACTACATCTACTACTACCACTACAATTACTACCACTACTGCTACTACTACTACCACTACTACTACCACTACTACTACCACTACTACTACCACTACTACTACCACTATCACTGTTACTACTATTACCACTACTACTACCACTACTACTACTGCGACTACTTCTACTACTACTACTATGACTACTACCAAAACTACATATATATTTATGTGTGTTCATCTTTTTTTCTTAGACTTCCTCATGTCTTCTTCTTACCTTTATCTTCATTTTATTATTTCATTCTTAATTTATTTTTCTTTCTAGCCTCAATTCTTTTTTTGTCTTTCTTTCCATTTCGTCATTTTGTTATCTTCCTCGTCCTCATATCTGCATCTTCTTGTTTTGATTCTCCTCTTCTTCTTCATATTTACTTTTCCTATATCTTCTTTTTTCCCCACCTCATTTCTTCTTCTTAACCTTACTTTATTTTTCTTCTTTATCTTTTCTTTATCTGTGTGTCTTTCCTTTATGTGTCTTCATCTTTTCTTCATTTTTTTATTCTTCTATATCTTCTCAAATTTTCGCAGCTATCCAAATGTTTTTTTTTTTTTTTTGTTCCATCTTATTCTGTACGTATATATTTTAAATATTCTTGTTCTGTATTCACTTCCGTGTTTACTGATAACGTTTTCACATCGGACTTCTCGCCTTCTTCTTCGTCATTATTTTATTTCTCTTTTTGTGTTCCTCTCGTCATCTTCATTATAATTTTTTGTCACTCTATTTTTTCAATTCTTCTTTTGTTGCATTTTTCTTCTTCATTCATCATCATTTTGTCATTGTTTGTGTCCTTTTTTCTTTTCTTTCCTTATCTTTAACTACTCTCCAACCTATCGTTCAATTTTCTCTAAAAATTACTATCTGCTAAGACTTTGTCTTGACGTTCACGACTCAGCAGAGAATTGTATCAGTGCAGCATGACTGAAAAATCCCTTTTCGCAGACTGAGAAGATCCATATTTTTAAGTATTTTCGTATTTCTTCATTTTCATCAAATTAATTTCTGTGAATCAATAATCACAATAAAGAGAATTACCTGTTATTGTATTCTGTAAAATGATTTGTCGTATTAACATTACAGCTCAGACTAAATGTCAAAGGGCAATGATTGTTCCTTGTTTTAACAGTTGTATCATGTATATCCAAAATATTCAAGTGAGGACATAAATAACTAAAAATATGAAGTGACTTTTCAGTCACACTGTGTATAAAATTGTGTCTTCTAGATTGAGGAAGAAGTGAAGAGACATGATCTCCCACGTCACTAGGCATGATACTTGAAGAAGAAGAAGTTTTCTAGATTCTAGAGTGAATGAATTGTTAGAAGTAAGTATTCTGTCATACAGAAACAAAATAAAAAACATTTAAAAAAGAAAATAGAAGAATAAATGCCTCGGTTTAAAGTCTCTAAAATTCACTAGTCCCACAGACCCACTGACAGCCTCCAACATAAATGTCACTTTTACAATCGTAATAAACTCCAGGTCTCAAGGTAGATCGTTATACCTGACATTGAAATTGTATCTGGTAGTCAATAAATAAAAACAAGTATTGGCTTTAACAAGTTATTTGGGGTATCTATTTCTTATACTTTCTTCTCTTTCATTGCTGCCATTCTTCCACTTCTTGACACTCTCAATCTGCGAACTAGTTTTTGTTTTTATTATTTCCTGGTACGGATCGTTTTCGTGTTATGCATGTTTTTTTTTTTTCACTGATTCCATTAGCGTTTTTTATTGTTATATGGCTGTGAAACATGGATAGCATGAAAAACAACAACCAGAAAGTTACAGTGTAACTTTCATAGTTGGGTGTTGACGTAAAATAGAAGGATATATGGCTGTGAAACATGGATAGCATGAAAAACAACAACCAGAAAGTTACAGTGTAACTTTCATAGTTGGGTGTTGACGTAAAATAGAAGGATTGAAATAGTATGACAGGGTCACCAAGGTAGATTAATATGAAACAAATATAAATTTATGTTATAAGGCACTCGTAGGAAATAAAGAAGTAGAACACTAGACAACAGAAAAACAACAGACATGAGTGGCTTACCCAGGATTTGAACCCTGGACCTTCCGTGCGACAACACCGCCTAGCTATGCAAGCGAATCACACTGTCCTCCCTGCCATCTACGCATCCCCAAAAAAGGATGTTTCAATGACAGGTCATTAGTGCGAACCTCTATACATAACACCGAAAGTTTACCATGGCCAGTTCAGCCTATTAATGACGCAATCACTTCTGTTGTTCCCCTATATATCAGTATTGGTCAGTCCAACAAGACAAAGACCTTAATACTGTGTCCGGTATGATAGTAGACTTAGAACAGTAAGAACAGGACAGAGGGTAGGTTTGGTATTGTATAAACATTTATAACACATAAGGAAGGGAAACCACGAGGCCTGTAAACAGTAAATTAATATGAAACAAATATAAAGGTATGTTATAAGGCACTCGTAGGAAATAAAGAAGTAGAACCCTAGACAACAGAAAAACAACAGACATGAGTGGCTTACCCAGGATTTGAACCCTGGACCTTCCGTGCGACAACACCGCCTAGCTATGCAAGCGAATCACACTGTCCTCCCTGCCATCTACGCATCCCCAAAAAAGGATGTTTCAATGACAGGTCATTAGTGCGAACCTCTATACATAACACCGGAAGTTTACCATGGGCAGTTCAGCCTATTAATGACGCAATCACTTCTGTTGTTCCCCTATATATCAGTATTGGTCAGTCCAACAAGACAAAGACCTTAATACTGTGTCCAGTATGATAGTAGACTTAGAACAGTAAGAACAGGACAGAGGGTAGGTTTGGTATTGTATAAACATTTATAACACATAAGGAAGGGAAACCACGAGGCCTGTAAACAGTAAATTAATATGAAACAAATATAAAGGTATGTTATAAGGCACTCGTAGGAAATAAAGAAGTAGAACACTAGACAACAGAAAAACAACAGACATGAGTGGCTTACCCAGGATTTGAACCCTGGACCTTCCGTGCGACAACACCGCCTAGCTATGCAAGCGAATCACACTGTCCTCCCTGCCATCTACGCATCCCCAAAAAAGGATGTTTCAATGACAGGTCATTAGTGCGAACCTCTATACATAACACCGGAAGTTTACCATGGGCAGTTCAGCCTATTAATGACGCAATCACTTCTGTTGTTCCCCTATATATCAGTATTGGTCAGTCCAACAAGACAAAGACCTTAATACTGTGTCCAGTATGATAGTAGACTTAGAGCAGTAAGAACAGGACAGAGGGTAGGTTTGGTATTGTATAAACATTTATAACACATAAGGAAGGGAAACCACGAGGCCTGTAATAAGTAAATTAATATGAAACAAATAGAACTGATGACACGAACAAGACAAAACGAGAGAATAAGATGCTGGCGATGGATTCGACACACACTGAGGAAATCCGTTAATAGCATTAGCAGGCACTCCTTGTTTTGAAATCCCCAGGGTAAGGGAAGCATAGGTAGTCTGTGACGAATCAGTTGTGCACTTTTTATAACTTTCGTCCTCGCCTGCATTATCACTTTATTTCTTCATTTTCCGCACTCAACGTCCTATTCTTTGACATATTTTATGCACTTACATTTTTTGCCAGCCGCTCCCATACGTATTTACGTTTCATCAGACGAACTGTAGTATTATCGAAGCTAATTAGACAGGTCAGCGGATAGATAATACGCTTATCACCTAAGTCGCCTTGCCACCTTTGATAGCGTCGATCTTTATTGACCCAAGGTGGTAGCGCAGGATCGATGAAAAGAAAGCCATATTGTCTGTCTGAGAAATCCGTCTGGGGGATCAGCACAGACACGGGTGATTATACGTAATCGCTTCCGCTGGCCCATCTCTGTGTAATTATTACAGATAAACTGTCAGGAGAAACAATATTTTGGGAAAGCATCTAGACAGGAAATAGTTCACAGAGATTTGTTTGTGAGTTTGCATAAAAATGCAATCGGAAGTATTTATGCCTTATTATAAAGAGGTCACGCGTTGACATTTTAAAATTTTATATTTTAAAACACGCGGGAGATATTTTGATTTAACACCCAGACCCATTTAGTTCTAAAGAGCTTAACATTGGCTTAATTTGAGAGCCGGAATAGACTTTGACTTTCATTGGCAAATTCGTCGGAAGTACAATCTGGGATTTGAACTGAGAAATGGAAATATAATCTGGCGAAATCGGAGTCACAAATCAGACTGCATCGCCACGTCAAGCTGTCAATTCACCAGAGCCAGAGAGAAGGAGCGGACAAAGGATTCCAAAATTATAAGTGATCGAAGTATTTGAGCAACTTTGAAACTTAAAAGTAAACCCACATGTTTAAATACAAAGACTGGAGACCTAAGGAATCAGATCACCCGTCATAAGAGGAATACTAAAATTTCCCAGACCAAGTGATTCGAAAGCATCTAACCGAAGTTGCTGTGTCCGTTCTAAGCTGTGCCAGGAGATTGTGTTCCCAAAAGTTACTTTGGGTTCGTGGAACAAAGCTATCAGACTGTTTGTGGTACGAAGCTGCAAGACTAAAGTTTCGATGTCACTAGTTGTGAATCAAAAGCAGTGATTCTACAATAACCGCCTACATTAGATGAGTTGTGTGGAGAAGTGCTCTCATCACAGAAGAATTGACGAAACCACGGCTGCGGTACTCACTTAGACCAGCTAAGTTTATTAAGGAAACAGCAAAAGGACAATTGTTTTTATCAATCCTCAAACCAAGTCTCAGTGAAGACAATTTTATTTACATCTAAAATTCACCATAATTTCATCGCTATTTTAACCAGTTAGACTAATTGATTATTAAATTTGTTACATGTTATTTTAAAACTAAACAATCATTGTTGATTCAGTTATTATAGGTATGAAAGCAAACGTGTGAGCAAGATTCTTTAATATATATACATCTAAATATGTATTTACATTTATAGAGCAATTACTTATAAAAGGAATTTCGCTGGATTTACACCAGCTGGGGGCTTGAACAGGCGAATACCGTTGCTTAATTCTTCACAAAAGGCGACGAATCAGATATAAGTTAATAGTGCTGTGCCCTATGCAGCATTGTTCTTGACTTCTGAAAACATCTTGTGAACACTTCCTTGAGATAGATGCGTCATTATCCTTCTATCTACAACTCTGCCAAGAGGAATCTTGTGCGAAGGTAGACACATTTGAAGACCCATATTAGATACTCTCGAATGTTGGCCAATGGTGGACCACTACTGCAGAGCTAAGTTGAGGCAATCCTTGACAATTGGGGGCTCGTCTGGGATTGAACTCGGACACCCACGTGTCATAAATTACAATTTCGGACCTCGTCTTGATTAAGAAACCTGAAGGTTAATTTCCCTAGAAAACTGACATAAATTATAGACTTACTGAAAGAATATTGTTAGTTATTGTCGCAGCAAAGTTTAAGTCGAACTGACTTTTGAAAGATTAATGAATAAAATACTATAGGTTCTCAGAATTGGCTCGTGACAGAGACACCTAGATGAGATATAGAGGTGGTACAGAGAAAGCGAATCCTCTCTAAGGAAGTAATCCTGACGACAATGAGAGGGAATTCCTGGAACTCCTGCGACAAGGTCAACTCTGTGATCTCAGACAGACAAACCCCCACTCCCCAGAGGAAGAATTACAATATACATTTATATCACTAGACAGATATACAGCACTAGCGATAAATTCACTCAACACTGTGGTAATTCACACACGCACAACGACGACTATTTATTATCTGCATATGGTGAGTATATGGATATGTGTATATTAAAAAAGAAGAAAAGGATTGAAGGATGATGATGATGGTGGTGGTTAGAGCACAGAGATTATAATAAAATTAAACCCATAACCACAGGTGAAATATTTAAAATATGAGGACTACTTATAACTAAGCGTTCTCGATAAAATAAATTGGATCGTCCTCCTCTATTGTATACTAGTACTACTAAAGTCCTGAATTTCAATAAAACATTAGTACACTACAGTTCCTGGCTCCTTTGAAGAATTAATAAAACTGGGTAGATGCTAAACCGGAGTGCACTGGCCAATATTCTAACACTGTCCTGGAACTACCTAACCTGCTCTGGATAGCAGATTCACAGCACAATTTTAATAATATTACTTATACTGTCGAGTATCAAGGCTAATCTGGATACGAGTGCACCTCGAATACTGACGTTGAATACAAAATATTCAATTTTCAGGCCTGGATAAACTGCTTACAGGCGTGGATTTGCTCAGGAGTGTTAGCATTCTATGGATATGCCCCACAAGACTGAGAAATAAAAATACTTATGGATACGAAGTATGAAGACTCGACCACGCTGCCTGCCACGTGGGTTTAGTGATCTGGCGGTGGCAAGGTCCCACAAATCAGCCGGACTTATATAGACTGTACAGTCTTTTTCTGTCCGATGGTACACAGTGGGTCTAACAATGAAGAAGCCGTGTACCAGATTCTGTTAATCTCGCACTGTCGAATTCCCTTGTCAAGCCACGCTACTTTGACTACCCTGGGACAAGGGGAATTCTCGCCGCTCTGGATCTAAGATGACTCGTGGTCTGCTGAATTGGAAAGGCTCGGCCAGCAAAAATCTGCGCTTTTAAATGGCTTCCCGTCTCGCGATTCACGAGAGTTCCGTGGTTATCCGCTCCCAGCCAATCAGCAGCCGCCTAATAATTATGTTGTCTGAACGGTGTCTGCCAAGATTTTACGGGCGCGGTGAAGGTTTTATAAAATAGCGATAAGAATAGGGCCGCCCTACGACAGTTATTAGTATAGATCTGCTCATACATTTTGCACTAAATAAATAAATAAGATGGATATTTTAAGAGTAAAGTTAATAATTGATAAAATCAAAAACTTCTCTAAAAATAATTGAAAGAGGAAAAAAAACAGTCCATTCCTGAAGCCTAATTTCTGTTGTTGTAGTTGTTGTGGATTTGATAGTTTTAGTTAGCTAGTATTTTAAACTTAGAGCGGCTAATTTTATTTTAGTTAAGTAGCAAGTGTAATTTCGCGTAGCCTGTAAACAATCTCCTTGCACAGAATGACCGAACCACAAAACCTCTACACTGTTTACCTAAGTATTGTTAAAGAGATGGGTTTATCTGGCAAAGATTTAGTTGACAATGTGGGAAAATGTATGGAGAAAGACCCGTGACAAGACAGAAAAGGACCGTGACAGGGTAGAAAAGGACAAGGAGAGGGCAGAGAAAGCCGTAGAACGTCAGGAGAGACAGATGGCGAGAGAACACGAAAAAGAAGAGAAGGAAAAGCAAAGAGCTTTTGAGGAGCAGAAGGCTGAAAATGAAAGGGCATTCGCAAAGGAACAGGCCGACAGAGCCCACGCCATTAGGTTAAAGGAATTAGAAATTGAAGGCAGGAGAATCGAATCTAGCTCTAGCACTAATGGGTCGGGGAGTTCTCAATGTACTGATGGGGGAAATATCTCTCACGCGGTAGTTCCGAAAAGGAATTTCGAGAAGGAAAACCAAAGAGCTTTTCAGGAGCACAAGGCTGGAAAATAAAGGGCATTCGCAAAGGAACAGGCCGTAGGTCCGAGCGCGGCCTCTTTTCAGTTAGATGTCTACTCAGAGGCTTCTGAGGAAATAGACATCTATCTTGCTAGGTTTGAGTCTTTAGCTGCCACATATGGATTAGATAGGGAGAGATACAACATGAAGTTATCTCAGAGCCTGATAGGACATGCTTACGATGTCTTCCTCAAAATGGCCCCGGAAGACAACAACAATTATGACTTGTTGAAGAAAGCTCTGCTTCAGCGTTTTCAGCTGAATGCACAAACTTTTCAGAGACAATTCCGGGAAGCCAAGAGGCAAATAGACGAGTCGTATAAGCAGTTTGCTACACGTGTACTTGGAGAAGTGGGGATCACTCAGCGCCTTCGACGAATCGTACAAAGGGCTACAAGAGATGATTATCGTGGAGCAGTTCAAGGACTCGCTCACCCCTGACATGAGACGGTTCCTGGCGGAGAATGGGGCCGAAACTCTTTATCAGATAGTACTGTTTGCTGATCGGTACCAGAGCGCCCAGTCGGAAGTGAACCCGGCTAAAAGGCTCCAACACGATAGTCACCCCAAACGAGAGGAGCGCCCCTTCCCTGACTCCAAGAGTACGACCAACACCTTACACAACACGGCACAACAGCAACAATAACAGCCCCAGGAACACCATAGGCAGAAACATAGCAATTCAGCCCAGGGAACTGGAAGACGATATTGTAAATCGTGCAAACCGATACACATTTTACATCGGATTGTAAGATGCCGAAAACAGGCCCTTATAATGTCGCATGCCTGATCAGGGGGCCGATAGGGAACCATGACCCCCCAGGCATATGAACAGAACCCTAGCCACCCCTCTATTACTGAGCAAATAACCGTTGGTAACCAAACCATACGGTGCTTATATGATTCGGGCTTAGAATATTCAGCTCTAGCTTCCCCATCTTTGGTGAAGGCCCACCATGTGAACTTCAGTTGTAAAGTTTCGGTCCAGAAATATGATGGAGAAGGAACAAGCAGTTGGAAGAAAGAATTGAGGCTATCAGAATGTGGTTATAAAGAATAATGCGAAGCATCTCATGGAAAAAAGGAGAAAGCAAATATGTTAGACACGCTAGCAAGGAAAACAAAATTAATGAATAAAACAAATATTAAACGTGTAAAATATTATAGACACATAGATATTTCTTCTTTCTTCTTCTTTCGATCCCAAATGATTTGAGTTTTCACTCTTTACCCTTGTGCGACTTCCATGGATTACTATCAGACCCAGAGGGCGTTCCCAACTCAGCAGGCTCACTATTGGTAGAGTTCGTAAAACAATACAGACGATGTAATGCAACGAGCTGGATTGGCCTCTACCTAGGAGAGGATCATGGATAGACATGAACCATAAAAGAAGGAAACGTTTTAGGTAAATGATCAAGAGGAAGACAGCGGTTTAGGTCACACGATATCATCACGTGATGGATAAGAAAGAGTCCATCAGAGTGCACCATCAAGGCAAGAGAGAGAAAACGTTGGAGATACATCGCAGCCGACTATTCCATGCGGAGATGCCAGCTGATCTTATGTATACTACTGTCATCTGTTTGGGTCTCTCCTTCTGTTTGGCAAAACTGACTTTGCCATTCTGTAATGATCTATCAACTCAGCGAAATCAACCGTCTACGAATGTTTATGACTTCTTCCTTATTACTTCTAACCTCTGTCGGTGTGGTTTATTATTGTCGTTATTTATATATTTTTATTTCATTCATTACATCTCACCTCCTCGAGTAGCAGAGCCCTCAACAAACTGACGTCATGTTGTCCTGTGCAGTCCATTCATGTTCCTTCCATGTCTTCTGTATCCCTGTCAATTATATCTCTATTTCTCTTATTCGTGTGTTTACCGGCTTACCCTTATATCTCTTGCGTGCGCCAAACGCACCAGGGAAATAAGTGCACATGTTGCAGCAGAAAGGAAAGACTTTAAGATTGACATCTTGGGTCTGGGCGAAATAAGTTTGAAGGGCATCGTTATTTTGGGACCATACAAATTGACTACCCTTAACTTTCCTCTTTTTCGTTCTTGAGCCAAGTCTCGCACTGGCTGCTGTGAGCCCGGGTCGTAGTAAGATTTCTGTGATGTAATCTATCCATCTGCCTCGTGGTTTTTCCACTGCCCTAAAACCAAATCTGCTTCTGCTGTAGGCGTATAGTGGTAATTTATCGGACTCCATTCTGATAAGATGGCCAAACCAAATTGTCTGTCATTAACAAACGACTTCACTGTGTAACTGGGGCTCGAAAGGGAATAAACGAATAGTAATACCGTAATCTATCAATCATGTCGTATGAAGCGACTAAGGAGGGGGTTATGTATGTGGCCGGCTACCCCCATCCTGTAGAAATGTTTAGACACGAAAACTGAACATCGACAGGGACCAAAGACGCAGCAACAGAGATAAATGCAGTCAGCAACCCATATCTTGACTGCTTCCGTCAGGGTCAGCGAACAAGAGTTGACCAAGACCCTACTCTACCTCCACGTGATGGTCCTGGAAACAGGCTGCATCACGGCAGTCTGGCTGAGAGAGTAGGGATCGAAGAGGGAAGGCTAACCCTGTCCCAAAAAATGCAGTGCTGAAGTCGGATGTGTCGGCCGAAAGGCGCAAATATCGCAGCTTCGCTGTAAACGGACACAACGCAACCAACGTCCTTTTTAGGACGAACGAAGAAGAAGAAAAAGAACATGGACATAGACAGGTCAACTAAAGAAACTAAATGCAGCGATCTAAGACAAAAGAAGGCGCACGCCGCGACCCACAGAATGCCGGAAACAGTCTGTGTTGCTGACTAACCTTTCTTCTTCTAGGAGAACCTCCAGATTTGGCACTGGGAATGTTCGTGCACTGAATGAACAAGGGAAAGGAAGAGGACTGGAGACAGACACGAAGTAGATGGGTAAGATATGAAAAGGTCTTGAGCTGATGGCACGAGACGACGTTCTGATTTTTATAACAGTACTTTCCTCACTCGTATCTTAGTTCTAGGTACGGATCCCGATTCTTTCTACCACCACAGCTTGCAAGTTGTTGACTGGCATACTGAAACAACCATCTGGTTTCTCCCCTCCTGTCTGAGTCTGTTGATGTTGTCTTCTTGTGTGTTTAGTCCCGCCATGTTTCACGTTAACACACAGACACACAAAACTTCCATGACCTAACGCGGGTCACGCACGCCACCTTTTGTCCAGGAACATTAACTCTTAACTGCTGTCAGAACCCCTGAGAGTGAATCAATATTTGAGTACGTTTTTTATTAGTAGTTACTGAGTAATGAAAGACGGCAGGGACCACTTGAGCCGTCGTAAGATAGATCACACCAGCCCAAGTTTCAAGAACAAGGGCTGTATTTTTTACTTTCAGTTGTTGTCTTTATGTATGTTTGAAAGTCTTCAGAGACCCTTGTATTTGTTATATGAAATATGCAAGAACATACACCCACACACAAAAAAATAGAAAGTCTGAAGCCAGTTTGCGCTAAATATTTTCCTTGACAAAATTTACTTACTTTTCTTTACGTTAAAATTCCAGACTACATTACAAAAATATGTGAAACGAATTTTATAATCCACAAAAACAGTCCACTAAATATTTATAGTTAAATAACCATGTCATTCTAGTCTGCAGTCATATTTGGGCATGGCGCATTACATCTTGTTCGATATTAATTTTTGAACATAACTTTGTCAATTAAACAAATTTGCTGTTGACAGCAAATTTTAAGTGTGCAAAATTTTGTCAAGTGTCTTTAAATCATCAAATACCGTAAAATCTTGTTTTAAACTTGCCAGTGCACGAGATGAAATCTACTGTAATTAGAAATAGTTTACTGTGCAGTTTTAAAAACATGGTTTTACATTTTTCGAGACAACGCAACACACAAAAATCTGAAAAGAGTCTGTGTTGTTGAATCACCTTTTTTTCTTATATAAAATCGCACTCTAGTCGCACAAATGAAAACTGCACACGTGGCAGCAGAGATGAAAAATAACTGTAAATTTGACATTCTGTGAGTGGACGAAATATTGTGACAGGGAATAGACTGGAAGACATTGAGCATAAGAGATTGTGCTGTCCTCACGACATAACCAGAAAGACATAGACTGGAAGACATTGAGCATAAGAGATTGTGCTGTCCTCACGACATAACCAGAAAGACATAGACTGTCCTAATGGGTGTTTGAGTAGACCAGGACTGATAGGGTATGACTAGATCATCAATGTGGAACTGATGGAGACAACCAGACATGTACCAGTGGAGTAAGATGTGAGATGAAGACGCTAGCAACGAGTAGAACACAGATTTTAGAAAATCATTTGATAGCATTATAAGGCAGTCGTGTTGTACAGGCTGACCTTGACATTCTCAAGTGCTCATCTGCGTTCGTTATCTTCTGTTGTCTTTTGTGTTCTGTATTTGGCGAATTGCTCATTATTTATTACAGTCTTTGCTTTCTATATTACCCTACCTGATTTTCCATTTTGCCCTTTATGACTTTCTATATTGTTCTAAGTAGTTTTCCATTTTACCCTACCTGATTTTCAATTTTACCCTATATGACTTTCTATATTGTTCTACGTAATTTCCCATTGTACCCTACCTGATTTTCAATATTACCCGATATGACTTTCTATATTGTTCAACGTAATTTTCCATTTTACCCTACCTAACTTTCCGTATTACCCTACCTGATTTTCAATATTACCATACCTGATTTTCAATTTTACCATAAACTGATCTCGCGGGTTGTTCGGCGTCATCTTTCACATTACCCTACCTGATTTCCCATTTCACCCTACCTGGTTTGATTTCTAATTTTACCCTATCTGATTTTCCATATTACCCTACCCGATAAAGATATAATACCAAATCGCATTATGCTTATTCTCGTACATAATCAACTACTACCTACACGTTTCAATACCTGCTCGTCTGCGTTTCTTAAGTGAATTTCCTAAAACCATTGCTGAAGAACAGACGTTGATTGGAAAAAAAAATAAGCAGTTGTTAAGTCCTAATGTCCCAACATGATTTCATGTAGTCCTGTAACCAGTCTTCGCAACACTCGTGGCATTATTTGGACGGTGACCGGGATTTGAACACCCAGGGGCACTCCAAAAGGCCCTTCAAATCTCAGACGGTATTTCCTATGTCAACACAAAGATCAATACGCCCCTGAGATTTTGTGGATTTTACGCTTCTGTCTTATCGGGCACTGTAGCTGCATGGAATCCAGATAAGGTTCTTGTGTGCTTTAATATTGTACTTCATTTTTTATATATGGTTTCCTTTGTTGCGTGCCTAAGAGACTTTTCTGGCTGCAGTCTATGCCAGGATTTGGCCAGACCTAATTTAGAATTGAAAGAATGATTAATAGTCCAAAGAAGGATAAGTACAGTTAGATTTGAAGATTTTTCTTCTTGTTGCTGTTTTTCTTGTTGTTTAAGTAGGGCTGCTAAGCTTGTCCCTATTTTGCAGCCAATGCAAAGTTGAAGAATCCTTGGCATTATTGTGGTGAGATGAAAGTTAGATAGAAAAAAAATACATAGTTTCCAGGATTGGAGAAGAGAACTGGGAAACTAGTGGTAGGGATGGCACAGGACTATTCAGGCAGTTAACTGCACAGTTCTAGATGGTACTGCCCATGGTAAATTTCCGGTGTTATGTATTGCGGGTCGCACTAATGACCCGTCATCGAAGCATCATTTTTGGTGATGCCTAGATGACAGGGAGGATAGTGTGATTCGCTTGCATAGCTAGGCGGGGTTGTCGCACGGAAGGTCCTGGGTTCGAGTCCTGGGTAAGCCACTCACGTCTGTTGTTTTTTCTGTTGTCTAGTGTTCTACTTCTTTATTTCTTACGAGTGCCTGAAAACATACCTTTATGTTTGTCTAATATTTATTTACTGTTTACATGCCTCGGGTTTCCCTTCCTTATGTGTTATAAATGTTTATACAGTATTTTATCGCACAATCTGTTTGACCATCTTTTGAAGCGAAGGTGTTTTGTTTATTCAAGCTACAGTTGGATAGGAGTGTTAAATAAAACCAGGTTTGTTTGTCTGCCGAAACACGATAACCCCTACACGAGGCGGAACTTATGATGTAATCGCTTCCGGTCCTTGGGTAAAAGTAATCATGGATTTATTACATTTTAGACAATATGAGTCTACAAATGTGTTTGTAAGAGTGTATACAAGGCTGTCATGAAATATTCTAATCCACATATATAAATTATTAGGTAAATATAAAGCCTAACAAATAAAATTAATAAAGAGAAGAGCAATGGGAAAATGACAGTGCTGTCACAAAGAATGTACTCGAAATCCCCCTTGTTTTCTGCTTCGTCTGCAAATTGTAACGCTTTCACGTTGATAGTAAAAGCTTACTGTGTTATACCCGCTTTCTTCAATGAAACGTGTGCTGTATTTCTTGGAAAAACATTAAGAGGCAGACTGCGTAATGACCTAAATTTTAAATTCCATTCATGTCTTTTTCTACATTACGTTACCAAAACGAACGAACAGATGGACTAAAGGGATAAAAAGAGAAGGGAGAGGCAGAAAGCCGAACACTAAACCCGCTTCGCGCGATACACAATTACTACCATCACGCGTGTAAGTCTACATGCACTAATTTTTTTTCAGACGGACAGTGATAAAATACACTACCCTTTCCCAGAGTTAGGTTTATAAATCATAACAGACTCTTATTAGAAAAGACAACATTATATGGGTTTACGTTTGAACACATAACAGTACCCAGACAGCACATCTTCTAAACAGGAGATAGAAGAAATTGCATATTTTGAACGCAGCCACGTAGCTCCTTTAAATTAGTATTTTTGGGTTCCTTAGGGTTTGCTGACAAATAATATGTAAAACGTTACGCAAATAGTCCAGGAATTAATAAATTATACCCAAAATAAAATATTGGGGGTGCCTGACAGCATAAAATCATTTCTGCTCATAAAATTTTTTTTATAACGTGTTTGAAAAAACCTTACGTTACATAAATAGCCTACCATGTAAACTCCAAATTGATTGGAGCGCAACAAATGAAAGCCTAACCACGATTGGTCGGGCTATAAATACTATCTTGGTTGTTGGGGGAGACGGGAAAAGATAACATTTTTTCAAACACTTGTCGAAACGTGGCTCATTGGCCAGTCTCGCTGATATACACACTTGGGAGCGTTAGTTCGAGACCACTAATTCAAATAAGCTTGATAAAGCGACAGTACGTTGAAGCCAGCTCACATTTTTGCTAAAATAAAAGCCTGGAACATAGGCAGAACGGAATTTGTGCCAGTTTGTGCCAGAATTCATTGCTAATCAACGTATCTGTGTTTATTTCCATGAAATTGTGGGACAGTGGTCTTGATGGTACTGAGCAGCATCTGGTCAGAGATTTGCTGAATCCAGTGTCGGACAGCATACTCCTTGGTCCTTTTAGCTATCAGTGAGGTGTCTCCTGAGCCCAGAGGAGAATTCGAGCAGAGGAGTCCTCTCCTGCCGCCATCACTCAAGATAAGCAGAGTTGGCCAGCTGAGCTCAACATTATGTCCCCTCATCTTGAAATAACTTTATAAAAATTAACATTAAGAGGGGAATTTACTTGTCTTAAAATCAGGAACTGTGAACATCTACAATAATGGTCCCTAAAGACAAACTATTGAAGTCATGATGACAAATACCAACAGAGCTTGAACAAAACAAAACCAGTATTACCTCATTTTACCACTACACAATTGACACACATAGAACATTGGTAATAATATATGTCACTACAATATTCATATTAAATACATTCTGTACATAACTTGTAATTTAAATTGATTGTGATTCCTGGTTCTTTGTAGTTGAATCAGGACACATATTCATTCATGCCAGTAATGAATACATATTGTTATTTGAAACGTTACTAGTGACTTCTTTAAGCTATTCTCATAGAGTGTTATATGTATGTGAGTGTCACAGTGTTGTTAAGAGTAGTGGATTAAATTAAATTGTTTATCTGTCTGTTGTTGTGACTTACACTTCACCATACTCATACCCTAGACACATAACGTAGCATCACACTATTCCAGAATAATTCTGACTGAGATAAAGAGATATGTGGTAGCAAGTAAGGTTATCTATAATACACTACTTTTAATAGATATAGATACCTTCACAGCTGATCTCAGTCAGTACACTAAGTCCCCTATAAATATTTATAACATCCCACTTCACCACATATATTGGGGGCTCGTCCGGGATTTTGAATCTTTAACTATTAAAAATATTGGGGGTAATTCACTTCAGGGAATATAAGAATTAAAAGGTATCCTTGGGTGGAATTAAATAAGGTTGAGCTCACGGTGCCTGTGTTGTCCATTAGAGATTGAATTGTTGGTTAGACATTGTATAAATTTACTTAATAGACAATGGCGGACCTGGCCAAATTTCGATCTGCTGCGGTTCAGACTGCAAAAGAGTTAGGATTAGATGGGCAAGTTATGGTTGCCTATGTTACTACGGAATGTGACAAATTTATTGAACGCGAAGAAAGAAGGTTTGAAGCCGAAAGAAAGTTAGAGGCTGACAGGGAAATTAAGAAGTTACAATTTGAAGCTGAGGCTGAGACTAAGAGGTTGCAAGCTGAGGCTGAGACTAAGAGGTTGCAGATTGAGGCTGACAAAGAGGCTAAAGCATTGGAAGCCAAGGAAAGAAGACAAGCTGCAGAAAGAGAAGAGAAGAAATTAGCTGCAGAAAGAGAAGAGATTAGCTGCAGAGAGGGAAGCAGAAAAGGAGGAGAAGAGATTACAAAGGGAACATGAGTTACGACTAAGGGAGTTTGAGTTTCAAGGCCATGCTCCTGAAAATGGTGCCAGTCCCTTTGCCTCTGATGCTACGGTTACTCAAGGAGCCTCAATCTCAGCTATGAATTTTCATTTAGATCATTTTGTTGAGAAAGACGATGATATTGAGAGCTATATAAATAGGTACGAACTATTAGCTACCACGTATGGGTTGGAGAGAGAAAGGTGGAGCTTAAAGTTATCTCAGGGACTTCGTGGGGCAGCTTATGAAGTTTTTGCAAAAATGAGCAGAGGTGATCAGGAAAATTATGACATGCTAAAGCAGGCTCTTTTGTTAAGGTATGAAAAGAATGCAGAGTTTTACAGGAAAAAATTTAGGAATGCTAAACTACTGTCAGGTGAAACCTATCACCAGTTCTCTGCACGCATAGAGACATACTTGGAGAAATGGACTTCTCTGGGGAAAACCCAAGATCTTAAGGAAATGGTCCTTATAGAGCAACTAAGAGAGTCCATGGCTCCAGACCTGAGAAAGTTTCTCATGGAACAAGGTGCAGAGAGGCTGGGTGAGTTGCTAAATGTTGCTGAAAGGTATCAAGCAGCTCAAGCAGAGGTAACAGGTAATAAAAAGAAACAGGTGGATAACTTTAGGGCACCACAGAACTTTAATAAATTTGATCCTAGGGATCAAAATAAAGGTAAGCACCAATTTGATAGGCCACGGTATGACAATAAAAATAAATTCCCACAATTCGATGAAAGGAAATATGATGAAAGAAAATCTTTCAACCAAGGAAAAAGGTGGTGTAAAAATTGTAAAATGAACAATCATGACACTGACCGTTGCAGAAGGAAACCTGTGTATATGGCAACCCTTCAGGTCAGGTCGACCTCAAGACAGGAGGAGGATATTATGTTAGATACCACTCCAGAAGAGATGAGGAAGGCACAGGCTGAGGACAAAACACTCAAGCCTTGTTTCAGAAAATTGTCAACTTGTCATACAACTCCAGGCAAGGGAGATTTTTACATGAAAAACAAGTTGATGTATAGGAAGACTGGAACTAGATCCCATGGTCACGGACAGCTGGTTCTTCCAAAAAGATACAGGACAGACTTAATAAGGAGCCTACATGTGAAACCAGATGGGGACCATGAGAAAATAGGTACCATCATTCAAAAGGTGGCTCACAATTATTATTGGCCCAAAGCAAGATGGGACATTGAGAACTTTGTAGAAAGGTGTAGCATAGCACATGAGGGAACACCCACAAGTGGGAACATGGATCAGGACCTGGACACGCCATGGGGCAAAATCAGGCCTAACAATAAAAAGAAAAATAGATTTGATAAAGTGGACCAAATGGAATGGGAAGCCCCTTTTCACGGACAAGCTTCACTTAACTGTTTTACTATGGCCACTATGCGGAGAGTGCAAAAAGATGTCTTACCCCAGGATAAGCCGACAATCCCTCAATCGGACTTAAACAAACTGGAGGAAGAGGATGTAGAGAGGAAATCTCTCATCAAGAATTTTAAGAGGGGAGACAGCCCCAAAAGAAAAATTGGTAGCGGTCGTTTTGTGAATGATAATTCTGGGAGGAAAAATCATCACTATAAAGCTTCGAGTGGAAGAGACCATACCGGTGCATGGACAAATAAGTCCACACAATTAAAGGTCCATATGTAGCTTTGTTAAGAACGTGGACTGATGAAAAGGCAGAGGAAAACATTACATCTTCATACCAATATGTGAATGAGCTGACCACTCGGTTAAAAACTGGCTGGAAACTTGCCAATGAAAATTTGAAACAAGCCAGGAAGAAACATGCTGCCTATTATAACAGGAAGGCGAAAGACAGAAATTTGGCTGTGGGAGAGAAAGTACTGCTTCTTTTGCCTGGGAGTCAGAATAAGTTACAAATTGGATGGCAGGGTCCATATACAGTTCTAGAGAAGGTGTCTAGAACAAATTATAAGATAGATAAGAAGGGGAAAGAAAAAATCTATCATGTGAATCTCCTGAAGAAATATTTGGAAAGAGAACATCAGGAAGAGACACACTTGTTGACCTTGTCCATCGCCATGGAGATGAGAAAGGAACCACTTTCATCATTTGAATATCCATTACACCCCTGTGAGACAGCAGCACAGGTGAAAATCAGTACACATTTAACGAAAACTCAGAAAGAGAGAGTGCAACGGGTTCTAAATAATCATGCAGAGGTGTTAACAGACCGACCAGGGCATACAAACCTATTGGAATATGATATGAAACTCATAGACTCCACACCTGTCTGTATGAAACCATATTCGATTCCGTTTGCTAAGGAAAAAGCTTTGAAGGAAGAGATAGACTATCTATTGAAGGAAGGAATTATTTCGCACAGTGAGTCTTCGTATAGTTCCGGTGTTGTACTTTTAAGGAAGCCCTCTGGAGAACATAGACTCTGTATAGATTACAGGAGACTGAATGCTATTACAGAAGGACAGGTGGATCCATTGCCGGATACAAATCAGCTGTTTGCCAGACTAAATAAAGCTAAATATTTCTCAAAAGTGGATCTGAGTAAAGGATACTATCAGATTCCAGTAAAGCCTGAGGTTAGACCATACCTAGCTTTTAGTACCTCAGAAGGACACTATGAGTTTAATAGATTGCCATTTGGATTGAAGAATGCGCCTAGTGTCTTCTCTAGAATGATGAGAAAATTATTGGATCCTCTGAATAATCCCTGTATAACAAATTTTATGGATGATATCCTTATAGCAACAGAAACATTTGAGGAACACATTGACTCTCTGAACATGCTGTTTGATCGACTTAGGGAGGCAAATTTAACAGCCCGACCAACCAAATGTTGCGTTGGATGTAAAGAATTGGAATTTTTGGGACACACAGTTTATCAGGGAAACATGACCCCTGACCCAAAGAACTTAGAGAAACTACAGAAAGCCCCGAGACCACAAACCAAGAAGGACGTGAGATCCTTTGTCTCATTATGTGGTTTCTACCAGAAGTATATCAAAAACTTTAATTCCATATGTGCACCTTTAACGGAATTGACACGTAAAGGACTTCCAGATCGCATTACATGGACACCACAATGTGAAATGACTTACCAAGAATTGAAGGAAAAGCTCACAAGTAAACCCATTTTGAAATTACCTGACTTAAGTCAAGAATTCATAGTAAGGACGGATGCAAGTAATATTGGGTTAGGTGCAACTTTACTACAGAAATCAGATGCATTGGATGGGGAATTAAGCCCAGTGGCATATGCTAGCAGAAAGTTGAATAAAGCTGAAATCAACTACTCAACTAGCGAAAAAGAATGTCTTGCAGTAATATGGGCAATAAAGAAATTCAATATTTATCTATATGGGAAGGCATTTAAGTTGCAAACTGACCACAAACCTTTATCGTTTTTAGCACAGGCTAAGCATGAGAACTCTAGGTTACTCCGATGGTCTTTGCTTCTGGCTCCATATAATTTTAGCATTGAATATATATCTGGAAAAACCAATCTGGGAGCGGATTTTTTAAGCCGCCATCCGTGTGATGAGAATCACCGTAAACCCCAGAAATAATAATAAATTTCTCTATGTGTATATAGAATAAAGGACTGACATATAATGTCTGTTTTAAGAGGGGAGGTGTCATGAAATATTCTAATCCACATATATAAATTATTAGGTAAATATAAAGCCTAACAAATAAAATTAATAAAGAGAAGAGCAATGGGAAAATGACAGTGCTGTCACAAAGAATGTACTCGAAATCCCCCTTGTTTTCTGCTTCGTCTGCAAATTGTAACGCTTTCACGTTGATAGTAAAAGCTTACTGTGTTATACCCGCTTTCTTCAATGAAACGTGTGCTGTATTTCTTGGAAAAACATTAAGAGGCAGACTGCGTAATGACCTAAATTTTAAATTCCATTCATGTCTTTTTCTACATTACGTTACCAAAACGAACGAACAGATGGACTAAAGGGATAAAAAGAGAAGGGAGAGGCAGAAAGCCGAACACTAAACCCGCTTCGCGCGATACACAATTACTACCATCACGCGTGTAAGTCTACATGCACTAATTTTTTTTCAGACGGACAGTGATAAAATACACTACCCTTTCCCAGAGTTAGGTTTATAAATCATAACAGACTCTTATTAGAAAAGACAACATTATATGGGTTTACGTTTGAACACATAACAGTACCCAGACAGCACATCTTCTAAACAGGAGATAGAAGAAATTGCATATTTTGAACGCAGCCACGTAGCTCCTTTAAATTAGTATTTTTGGGTTCCTTAGGGTTTGCTGACAAATAATATGTAAAACGTTACGCAAATAGTCCAGGAATTAATAAATTATACCCAAAATAAAATATTGGGGGTGCCTGACAGCATAAAATCATTTCTGCTCATAAAATTTTTTTTATAACGTGTTTGAAAAAAACTTACGTTACATAAATAGCCTACCATGTAAACTCCAAATTGATTGGAGCGCAACAAATGAAAGCCTAACCACGATTGGTCGGGCTATAAATACTATCTTGGTTGTTGGGGGAGACGGGAAAAGATAACATTTTTTCAAACACTTGTCGAAACGTGGCTCATTGGCCAGTCTCGCTGATATACACACTTGGGAGCGTTAGTTCGAGACCACTAATTCAAATAAGCTTGATAAAGCGACAGTACGTTGAAGCCAGCTCACATTTTTGCTAAAATAAAAGCCTGGAACATAGGCAGAACGGAATTTGTGCCAGTTTGTGCCAGAATTCATTGCTAATCAACGTATCTGTGTTTATTTCCATGAAATTGTGGGACAGTGGTCTTGATGGTACTGAGCAGCATCTGGTCAGAGATTTGCTGAATCCAGTGTCGGACAGCATACTCCTTGGTCCTTTTAGCTATCAGTGAGGTGTCTCCTGAGCCCAGAGGAGAATTCGAGCAGAGGAGTCCTCTCCTGCCGCCATCACTCAAGATAAGCAGAGTTGGCCAGCTGAGCTCAACATTATGTCCCCTCATCTTGAAATAACTTTATAAAAATTAACATTAAGAGGGGAATTTACTTGTCTTAAAATCAGGAACTGTGAACATCTACAATAATGGTCCCTAAAGACAAACTATTGAAGTCATGATGACAAATACCAACAGAGCTTGAACAAAACAAAACCAGTATTACCTCATTTTACCACTACACAATTGACACACATAGAACATTGGTAATAATATATGTCACTACAATATTCATATTAAATACATTCTGTACATAACTTGTAATTTAAATTGATTGTGATTCCTGGTTCTCTTGTAGTTGAATCAGGACACATATTCATTCATGCCAGTAATGAATACATATTGTTATTTGAAACGTTACTAGTGACTTCTTTAAGCTATTCTCATAGAGTGTTATATGTATGTGAGTGTCACAGTGTTGTTAAGAGTAGTGGATTAAATTAAATTGTTTATCTGTCTGTTGTTGTGACTTACACTTCACCATACTCATACCCTAGACACATAACGTAGCATCACACTATTCCAGAATAATTCTGACTGAGATAAAGAGATATGTGGTAGCAAGTAAGGTTATCTATAATACACTACTTTTAATAGATATAGATACCTTCACAGCTGATCTCAGTCAGTACACTAAGTCCCCTATAAATATTTATAACATCCCACTTCACCACAAAGGCATCAGATGTCCATATATGGTAATTCGTGACCTTTGCAGGCACGCACCTTATTTCACGTGGGAATATATTGAAATATCACAGCCTATCCTGCATTATTTGAAATGATTGGATCTTTCTGATTATATTCATAACATTACTGGAGGGAATATAGGCTGACAATTTCACAGTTTTATTTCTCTGTGATTTGCACGCTCGCTAAGACAACACCAGACCTTCGCCAGAGTGACAACTAGATTCATAATTCCTAATTCTTATCCGGACCTTTTATTGGAGAACCAGATAAGACTTAAAAAGCACACGAAATCTCTACATTTAATAAGGAACAACGGAACTAGGAAAACTGAAAAAACACGGAGTCAGAAGAGGCAATCTATTGTGTAATTCAAAGAATCCCAGACCCGTGTAAGAGAAGATTCCTCTCTTTTATTCATCTGTGCGACAAGTCTGTAGCCAGGATTGGCTTATTGGTGGTACCAGCAGAACGTACTATTTCTGGAACAAGACGGGATCAGTGGCCTACGCTTTAAGACACTGTGTAGACTTTCTTTGAAGATTCTGGGAGGCGAGCTACACCCGACAACCTTGACCAGTGACGAGTGATCAGTGTGAAAAGACAGAACCGTCATTGGCAGCTAAGTTCAAATATATGCTGCCATCTGAACTTTCTTAACCTTTTTGCAATCCCCAAATGCGAGGATGATAGTTTTTCTTTATCCATAACTATTCAAATTATTTTCAAACTTTTAAGACTGAAGTGATTATTAAATTTTGTTATTTGTGATGTTACAAATTTAACTTCGATTTGATCATTTTAAAGTTACTGCATGCTTGTCTCAGTCAATTACTACACACATTCTAAACAGAGCTATACTTGAATAAGAGAATTTCACTGAGTAAATCAGGGGTGGGGGCTTAACGAGCTGATAAATGCTGCTTAAATTCTTCACAAAAGTGGTCGGCAGGTTCCAGAATTAACGTGCTTAGCGACAGCCAGCATTGTTTTCGCTTACCTGAATTTCTTGTGAAGACTCCCATGTGATAGAAGTTTACTACTCTTCTATTTACATTTCTGCCAAGAGTAATCTCGTGTACAAATAGACTCCATTGACGCCTATATTAGATACTCTTGAGTTTGGTCACTGTTGGACCACTACTGCAAAGCAGGGGAGGCAAAACCGTCACAGAGTATTTATCGGAGTGTCCCCCTCTAACTCCTTGGAACATGACCTGGTCTTGGCAGCAGTCATGACCACAGTTTTCGATGTTTCTCCAAGGAAAACGTATCTACATCCAAGTGTCAGGGAGTACATAGGATCATCAAGTATCGCCTCTTTGATTCCCCTTCCACATAGCGAGATTTCATTCTGATCTTCGCTAAGGGCAACGTCATGGGTACTGCTCTCTTAGTTGGCCCCTGAACATCCACTGTTTCCTTGGTTATCTGTTCTGGACTTTCAAAGTATGTACAGACGACCGTATCGTAGGCCAAACCTGTGTCACATAGGCACGTTACTCGTTGTCCTTAACGGTCACTTTGTCTAATAACGGGTGGGTGATGAAGGCAATTCTGACGTGGTGTCAGTTCCTTCCTCTCTGTTGTCCCCGTTTGTGGACATGCAGCGTGATGAGGATGGGTTTTCTTACAACACTCATTGCTAATGTTGTTGTTCAAACGACAATGCTTGCATCACGTGTCATTCCTTATTGGGGGTTTCTTATCAAATGTCCATGGTGAATCCTATAGTTTTTTTTTCTTTTTAACGCAATGTTCCCAGCCTACCTGCAGTATAGCAGGTGATTTGTAGCAGAATTTTCCTATTCCTATATGAGCCGCCACCCAAGGCTAACGAGCCTCGTTTGCTCATAATATTCTGAGTTTACGACAAGAATCACCAAACACCTGAGGCTGATGAATATGAAAAAAAGCAAATACGTTAACAAAATAACGTTTAGTACATAAACTCAATGCAAAAAGTATGTTAACCATATTAATTCGTATAAATAAACAGAAGGAAAATAAATATATTGAAAATAAATTAAAAGCAGTATTGTGCAGTAAACCAAAATAAAGCAAATAGCTGAAGTCTACACGTTTATAAAAGACTTAAGTGTAAAGAGATAGATGTTAACAAGCATGGAAAGAAGTACCCCAGTGTACAACAACCAATGTGAAACGTATTAATAACGACAGCAAGACCTTCCAATCTGGAAGAACCAGCGCAAGGAAAACGATCGAGTGTCAATCCTAGAATATAGGACACTGTTACATGCTTCTGTTACATGTTTTTTGTGTTAACATAATACAAGAACAATAGTGTTTTAACTCGGCTAAGTGGCAACTTTGTGTATAAGTTCAGAGAACTAATAGTGCACGAATACAGCACGACTTATTAAACCTTTTCAACTTGAACAATTGAGGATCCATTTATGACACATTGCAGTGACATTAAATCCATAGGGCCATATAGATTGGGCGAACAATATAAATAGGTCCGTTAATCTCTGAGTTCGTCTAACGTCCGGTTCCTATATCGCATAATATATCTCAGACCATGTAAATACTAAGAACATTCAATAGTACATCATAATCCGTGAGGTCTCAGTAGAGATACATAATCTACTCAATAAGAACATCTAGGGTCCACACTTATTTAATATCCAGACGGAACAGTTTGGAACACAGTCTTAAAGACGACCATGCCGGTCGGCTCCATAACGAATATCTCCTTGCCGTTGCCGTACGCAACAACTTACGTCATAAAACTCACACGCAACGACGCGCTTAGCAACATCCGTTTGAACATCACAACGTTCCAAAGTAATGAACGCTTTGTGGTGTGCAAAAAGAGTCGTAACAAACATTAAATACAAAAATCAGAACACGCATGGGGCTGACCTGGGTGTTCCATGCACAAGAAAGGCTTCAAATTTCTTGTACATGGGCTTTTTAAAATGTGCACATTTGCACTGTCTACTGTTTGTAAGATTGTAATTACTACACTTTGTTTTTAGTTCGTGCTTGTTTGTACTATGGGCAATAATTGACCACGTGTTGTCATCTGTAAGTTTTCCTACCGTCAAAACTCCGACCAGTGCAAGTACATTTCATCAGTATCTATATGTATGCTTTTCTTAAACGTGTAATTTTTAACCCCGACTTCCGCTGTCGTTTTGTCATTTTTCCAAGTACAGACAGGCTACAATGTCTAAAATTTATGAACCTTTTATAAGTTCGCTGATAACCGCCTGGGACGGTTTAATCTGACGATAACGGACCTGCATTAAAGAAGGGAAAAACAGTTACTGCAACGCTTTGATTTATTGCTGCCCTAGCTGGGAATGCTAACATGCATTTGGCAATGAAAAAAATCTCATCTGCAGACGTAAGGCCTATTGTGGTATCGGGTTGTAATTTCGTTTTTATTTTCTTCTTGCGTTTATGACTGGTACTGTTGATTAAAGAAGTTAGGATTTAAAACTGAAGTTTCGACTTAAGAAAATTGATACCTGTGTATTTTGTGGTGCTCGTACTGTCAGAGTTCTGCTGACTTTGTTTTTCTCTTCTGTTTTTTTCTCTCTCTCGTTTGTCCCTGTCGAAGACCTTGTGTCCGCAACATAAGGTATTATCTTTAGTCAAATAGTACGTTGTTCCTATTGTCGCTAATCTCGCTGTACTATGCCTTAAACAAAAATATCTTGTAATTTTCCTGTTTAGTATAATGCTCGTATATTCCACGTAGTTATTGCGATGGTGTTTCTCATTCTAATTTGATCAGATTTTGCATGTATAGTCCGTTCGGAAATTCGTGCCCACAGAAAGTGTCAATTTTCTCCAAAACTGTTTGTTGTATGGACATGAATTTTTGCATGCAGTCTTAGATTTTCCATGCAGTTATTAATATCTTTTTTGTCCTTACAAAACTCATGTCATGTTCGAATTTTCTTCTTTACGTTATATAAAAAACTCTTACCGTTGTCTGGGTTAATTTTTCTTAGTTTTACAGGAAAGTTACAAGATCCGTTCAAAAATATTTTTGTTTGTTTGAATTAGTGTAGTGACTACATGTCCGCACGAGTGCGCACATATTGTACACAGTCGCGAGTAACTAATTCAAACAACAACAAAAATATTTTTGAACGGATCTTGTAACTTTTCTGTAAAACTACTAAAAATTAACCCAGACAACAGTAAGAGTTTTTTATATAACGTAAAGAAGAAAATTCGAACATGACATGAGTTTTGTAAGGGCAAAAAATATATTAATAACTGCATGGAAAATCTAAGACTGCATGCAAAAATTCATGTCCATACAACAAACAGTTTTGGAGAAAATTGGCGCTTTCTGTGGGCACGAATTTCCGAACGGACTATAGCAAAATTGTTGTTTCCTCGCCTCGCCCCGTTTTGGCGAAACGCACCTCGGTCAACAAGAGACACCAGATCCGTCGGTTATATTACGCCGTATGTTCAAATATAAATGGTCATGCTGTCTGGTGTGGCTTACCTCCTGAAGCTGAGTGGCTAGCGTGGTCCATGTTAAATATTTAAATAAATATTAAACAAACATAAAGCTATGTTTTCAGGCACTCGTAAGAAATAAATATAGAGCAGTGCTCAGAATGGCAAAGACAGCTGTACATTAATTTCGTTGATTTTAAAAAGGCTTTTGACAGTATACATAGGGACAGTTTATGGAAAATACTGAGGGCTTATGGAATTCCAAGCTGCATAGTGTCAATTATAAAAACCCTTTATGCCAACTTTACATGTAGCATTGGGCAGAGCAACCTAACCTTTGAAGTGAAGACAGGAGTACGACAGGGATGCCCCTTATCAACCACTCTATTTTTAACAGTCATAGACTGGGTGATGCGCCAGACAACAGATGGCAATCCAAGAGGAATAAGATGGACTACATTTTCTACATTGGAAGATCTGAAATATGCAGATGACATTGCACTGCTAGCACATTCACATCAACACATCCAGGAAAAAACGGATAGACTTAATAAGTATAGCCAGCAGGTGGGCTTGAACATCAACCTAAAGAAGACGGAGGTCATGACGCTCAATGTGAGCAACCCTGAGCCCATATCAGTAAGGAATCAGCAACTGGAACAGACAGATGCCTTCACATACCTAGGATGCATAGTAACACCAGACGGCGGAGCAAGCAAAGACATCAACAACAGAATGAACAAAGCAAGAACAGCCTTTTTTAGTCTAAACAACATCTGGAAGTCCTCTCAGTACAGCACGAGCACAAAATTAGGATTATATCAGAGCTGTGTGCTTTCTGTGCTTCTCTATGGTGAGTTACAGAGAAGGAAATGTCGAAATTGTCCTCTTTTCACACAACATGCCTAAGAAAAATTCTCCGAATCTTTTGGCCGAATACCATCACCAACCAAGATCTGCTTACTCAGAGCAAGCAAGAGGACATGCACACCATCAAAGCTGGCAGACGCTGGAGCTGGGTTGGCCATGTCCTCAGAAGAGACCCCGATGCCATCACAAGAACAGCTATGCTATGGACCCCTGAAGGAAAACGAAAGAGAGGCCGACCAAAAACAACTTGGCGGAGGACTGTGGAGGCTGAGATGCAAAGAATGAACCAGAGTTGGGGCACTGTACGAAGGATGGCCGCCGACCGAGCAAAGTGGGATCAATTTGTTGTTGCCCTACAAGACGCCACCAGGCGTAATGGCCACTGACTGCTTTGACGGTCGGTGGTTAAGGATCAAAGAAGAAAGAAGAAGACGTAAGAAATAAAGAAGTAGAAAACTAGACAACAGAAAAACAACAGACGTGAGTAGCTTACCCAGGACTCGAACCCAGGTCCTTTTATTTTGTTTGGAATCACTGCGACAGCTAGAATACTGACCTTCAATACGAAGTAAACCACGTATAACCTGGATTGCTTCTAGTTAGTTACGATACAGGTAAAGATATTAGTCCCTGTTAGTTCTTGGGCAAACTCTAAAGGAGAGAACGAAAGAGTATTACTGCTCCCTCAGCCATGTCGTACGAGGCCACTAAGTAGCAGTTGAGAATTGGGTTTCCTAACCTTGTCATTGAAAACAAAATGCTAGAGAAAATAACGCTGCCAGAAGACATAAATGTTTTGATAACAGGCTTCTTGTAAGGGGCACGTCTGTGGTGATGGATCCATACTCCTTTAAAGAGCGAACAGGAAAGAAGAAGACGACGATGATGAAGAAGAGGAACATAAGAAGAAGAAGATGATGATGATGAAGAAGAGGGAAAAAAAGACGAAGATTATGAAGAAGATGAAAAGAAGAAGACAAAATGAAGATTGTATCTTACTGGTTTTTTTTTTTTTAATTCTCAAGAGATTGGAGGGATTTAAGTCTGTCAGATTTCTCCAACAATATTAAAGACAATACATTTAAGAGATTCGTTACAATCAACCTTCATTATAAAGCCATTAATCTGCTCCAAGTTGGCAGTAATTTAATGATTTATTTTGGTAATCAATCATTTAAAGAAATATCATAATCTAAGGTGTTTGTCTTATTTCCCATTAAATTTATAGAGCGGAAAATACTCCACTATATAAAGGAAAACATGGAGCATTAAGAAGTATTTGTAGTTTGGCTATTTTAGAAAATGCTGTGGATATCTTGGACAAAACCTAAAAAGAGTAATCAAACGCGAACCGTTATAAATGAAAGTCTTTAAAAAATTAATTGCCATTAAATACAAAAATAAACGCTTAACATAGGATTAGACAAAAGAAAACAACTGTATTTGGAACCCGCACGTAGAAACATTAGAATTAGAAGTATAAATATCACGATGAGACGACACAACATTACGAATGTAAATAAATTTAGGACAATGATTAAAATGTAGAATTTAGCACATAATGCACAGAGCAGTTTAGGGAATCACTTTTAATAAACACCAGCCGTAATGGTTACAACACTGCGCTGGCGATCGGGTGATCCAGGTTCGAGCCCTGGTGAGTACATTTGAAAGAGTGTCGTCGACTGGGACTTGGACTGGATTAATTCGAGCCCTGGCGAAGGCATTTGAAGTAGTGTCGTCGACCAGGGACTGGAATAACGTGAACGGCTCCTGAGCCGACCCAGCTCTAATGGGTACCTCCGAAATCGGCGAGTTGTGCCTGAATGGCGAGAGGACACCTGTCATTGCACAGGGAAAATATTTGTGGTCTACAAACAGGAAAACAACAGATTCGAGTTCTGATATACAAACAGGAAAACAACAGACTCATTTCTGGTCTACAAACAGGAAAATATCAGATTCGATTTGGGATCTACTGTGACGAGTCAATCTTCGATCGTTACATTTTCCTATGCCATCCTATTTTTCTGTGTCCTTCCATTTCCTTTGTCTTACCCCTCGCACCTTGACGTTGTTTTCACTTTCATCGTTCCAGATTTTCTTATCATCTTTTGTCACTGTCTAATTTTACCTGTGTGCGAAACTTGTTTTTGAAGCCACTTAACTTCTGTTTATGCAGAGCGAACTTGCAACATTCATATTTTTTGTTTATCGCTAGCTCTGCACGGAGCGACATTCCTATTGTTAACCCAGACTCACTGTCTGTAGGCGATACACGCTACCGGATTGCCGCCTGATGAGGTGCTAGCTCGCAAACATGACATGGTAAAATACACGGCAGATCTCACTGGGTTTTACATTAATGCTCAAGGAGTGTAAATTTTCTGAGGAAGATGAAGTGGTGAAATGGATGCGGAGGGTGTCCGATTCTCATGTCAGGAGACCTATATTTAGAAGAGGCATTTGTGTTCTCTCAGTTTGTGGTAAACGTTTGTGGTGCATGTTTCTGGTACACGATTGTGGTACAAGTTTGTGGTTGTATTTTACAATGCCCCCTCTACGACACGTTGAACATTTGCGTCCATGAGGGATCCAACTATGAAAAATAAAGTACACACATTGTTTTCTTAACACATCAAACAATAAAACACAGACTCACATACTTCGTTCTCTAGTACCAAACTGTATCACACAGAAACAATACATGCTTTGTTTTCTTGAATGACCTAACTGTAAAATAAAAGGGACACACGAGCTTTATTGTTTGTGACGGACCAACCAAAAAAGATACAAAAGTAATATATTGACATGCAATCCTTGTTGTGGAATCCCTGGTTTAGAGAACAGTGAACACATGGAGAATAGAGCTGAAGGCAGACGTGAAGAGGATGAAGAAGACGTGAAAAGACCTTGGGTTGATATCGTGGTACAGGAAGACTTGGCTGAAGTTTGTTGAAGGTCTATGGTCCTTTAGGAGTTACAGTATGATGAATGAATAAATGAAACAAACAGGACTGCACATCTTTCAGTAGCCACCTCCAGCCAGCAGAAACACATGATGATGATGTTTTCTTAAGGTAAATATTTTAAACTCCACAACGACCTCAAAATACAGTGCCATCATCAATTAAAACAACATGTCACCTGACTCGTTCGTCCGTCGCTCGTGAGTATCCTACCTGGACAAGATATAAGCTCCTGTGACGGTTTATGATGAACTAATCCCCGATCTAATCCCTTTTTTAGCAAAGACTTGACAGTCTCAAGAAGGGTAAGCCGCTCATAAAAACTGCACGCGACTAGGATAAAAGGTCATTGAGCTAGGGTCAGTAAGTGCGTTGGTTGATGTACTATATTTGATGTTACCATCTGAGATTTGATATTTATTTTCTAAATCAATCTGTTTACTCAGTCAGTCAATCAGTCTCTGTATGTCTGTCTGCCTCTCTCTGTCTTCTGTCTGTCTGTCTCTCTGTACGTCTGTCTCTCTGTACGTCTGTCTATCAGTCTTTTGTTTGTCTTCTTCTTTGTTTGTCTGTCCACATGTCTGTCTGTCTGCCTGTCTATCCACCCACATACCTTCTTATCTATCTATCTATCTATCTATCTATCTATCTATCTATCTATCTATCTATCTATCTATCTATCTATCTATCTATCTATCTATCTATCTATCTATCTATCTATCTATCTATCTATCTATACCTAAATATCTGACAGCTATATGTCGGTCCGTCTATCTGTCGGTCTGCCTACCTATCTGTCTGTATGTTTGCCTATCTGTATGTCTGTCTACCTGTCTGTCTACCTGTCTGTCTACCTATCTATGTATATATATATATATATATATATATATATATATATATATATATATATATATATATATATATATATATATATATATATATATATATATATATATATATATATATATATGTCTGTCTGTCTGTCTACCTATCTATGTGTGTATATATATATATATATATATATATATATATATATATATATATATATATATATATATATATATATATATATATATATATATATGTCTGTCTATCTGTCTGTCTGTCTACCTATCTGTCTGTCTGCTTATCTGTCTGTCTGCTTATTTGTCTCTCTGTCTACCTATCTTGGATTACACAAGCAGTGCTAGAAGCCATGAGGTAGCGATAGGTAGATAAATAATGCCAGGTGGCCATGAGCAAGTTCTATGGCAAGTCAGATGACGAACACAAAAATAGACCAGGAAAAGCTAGAACTTGTACAGTGCCTACAATTATTGGAGAGACAATAGAAAAACGACTGTGTGGCCTCAGCAGAGTAATAGGGCATGGCTACTTGTCAAAATTATTCACATATTCCAAGTAAATTATTCTTATTTGTTTCATTGATAGTATTTGAGTCGGAAGGGAAGAGTTTTACTTTAACCGCAGAGCCATATGGGTAAGAGCAACACATTACGTGAGAAACAGGAAATGACGTAGGACCACCTAAACTGTTTTCCGTGACTTCCTGCTGGCAGAAGGACTATAGCAGATAATGAAAAGTTCCAGGGAAAAGTATGTCGGCTAGTTAGATCATAATCTTACAAGTTTTGACTTGACTGAAAAACAAAAACTGAATCTAGCTGGACCAGAGTTTCCCTAATTGTTTTCGGGTCACCGCCCCTTTGGCTCTCAGAGAACATCCCGAGCGCCTCTCCATTTCCCATCTTTCATATATTGTCCACGCTTCATTGATGCTGTCTCTCAAATCTTCAACATTTTTGTTTTTCTCTAACACTGTTACGCAATATTTGAATACGCCACTGGCAGTTAAGTACCTAATGTTCCCCGTAGAACCTTGACAATCTTCGCGCGCCCCCTTGTACGCGGACCCCAGTTTAGAAACCTCTGCTATAAAGTGTATAGCTGGGATGAGCGACGTTAGTATGGTTGTCGTGGTTGAGTTAGAGTGTAGAGTATTTGTCGAGTTGGACAATAGTAGTGAAATCGACAAGGGATAGTGGACTGACAGAGTTATAGATTACACATAGATAAAGTGTAATAGGAGATGGACTTGAGACAAACCTGGAGAAGATTTATTAAAGTTATCACTCTCTCCAAGCCCTCAACTCACTTATACTGTCTAAGCACCTCCTGCTCTCACTCTTTTCTCTGGATCTAAATAGAGACTATAGTAAAGAGCTAAAAATGTAAATTATGGATGGAAGGGTCGTGAACAGCGCATTAATAAAATGTGTAAACTTTATTAAAGCAGAAAAGCATGAAAATAATGCATCTCATCACAACAACATAAAATTACATCAATAATCAAAATATGCCAAATACACCAACAACACACACACACAACCAATCATAAAACCTGCAGAACACGGAGAAATAAATAAACCGAGGGACAGTCCGTCCGCTTTCGTGGGACCAAATGTAATAGCTCCAATGTCTTTACGTAAATATATACTCCATGGGTGATGGAATTGACCTGTAAATCCAATGTAGGCGCTAACTTTGGTGACCCCTAATTGCGTGAGGGGGCTGGAACTCTGTATTTATCTCCGGTTTACCAAATGAATAGGCTGAGTGTCAGTCTGTCCGCTTTCGTGGGACCAAATGAAATAGCTCCAATGTCTTTACGTAAATATATACTCCATGGGTGATGGAATTGACCTGTAAATCCAATGAAGGCGCTAACCATTGGTGCCCCTAATTGCGCGAGGGGGACTGTCTATCTCTCCTGCTGACCAAATAAACAAACTGAGCGACAGCCTGTCCGCTTTCGTGGGACCAAAGGCGCTAGCTCCAGAAAAGTGTCTTACATGTAGATCCTTCAAGGTGAGGGAATAAGCCTACAAAACTTTCCTCGGTGGTGCTAAACGTTGGTGACCCCTAATTGTGTGAGGGGGGGGGGGGGGGGGGGGGGGGGGGGGGGGCTGGAACTCTGTCTATCTTTGGCTGGCCGCTCCTAAGTGTGAGGTTCTACATAACCCAGAAATACACCAGACGAAGTTACTTGAGGACAAAGAGTCTCAGGCGCTCTTATCCGGCACTATTGCTTGCTTGGCATTAAATCCGGTTGAGGCTGGTTTGACTGTGGTTGACTGAGTGCCTCGTTTAGGCACACAAAGGCTGGTGATTGAAATTCTGCTATAGGCCTTGAGCTGATTGATATGCTAGAAGCCGCCATTATCTGATTGGCGCTCAATAGGCGAGTAGGAGACTACTACTGCAACCGATGATTTCAGATTTAGCGTTGGCTCGTTACACTACGTGAGCTTAACTTCCGTGGGAGGGAAATGGCGTTGACAAAAGAAGGGTTTTGGATCAGGTAGGGGGTTTGACGACTCGTGATTGCTAGCTGTATTCAGAATCCCCCTAGAACGAAGAGAATGTGACATTCTTCGCCTGACTGGAGACTTGACTCTAGCAATTCAATATACCTGAAACTGAGACCCAAAAAAAGACACCCTTTACATCAAGCAACAACAAAATCACACTAATGTTATATAACATAGTTATGCTCCGCTCCTTCCACTCTATCAATTATCAGCATGCGCCTGCATAGGCTTAATATATTTTGTACACCCAGGTACCTGTCAGTAAAATGGTCTGACATCAAAATCTACTCCTCTTCTTCCAACTAAACATACAGGAAACCTAACCTTGTAGTTACAGTTAAATGAATATGCTTATTCATCTTACAACATTAAATGAATTACAAAAACAGATTACAGCATGTGACATTAAACAAATAAATCATATGTCCCCTTGGGGAAATATATTAACATTCCAGAAAATGAGTACATAGAAAATGCAATGTTCCTGCTATAATAATACAGTTGTGGCTGAATCATAAGATATAATTATATCTATGCCTGGTGACTGCTTTCTGTGAAAGTTATAGACTAGTGCCTAGCCACACAACTAAGCATAAAATGATTCTCCCTTGCCACTAGAAATATCTATCAAAAAGGAATAAGTGACTTTCTCCTATAATTCAGTGTTAAGTGAATGATCCACACCTCTGACCTTATCTTGCAGAAATGACAGTTAATTAGCCTATTCTTAACCCATGATAAGCATCTGTGGACTGATTCTACGCCTAGTGAGTGTCTGTTATTGTAAGTCTATCATTTAACCCATTATAAACCTTCTGTTTAAGCACCACTTAACTAAGGCGGTAGACGGCACTACATTATCACTGAATAAAATTACTAGGAGAAGTCCTCAGAAATGAAGTAAGTCACATTCTTATCAGATATATCAAAAGCTAACAAGAATATTTATATATTAATAAGACATGTCAACTCACCCCGAAAAATGACTAGAGATAGGCCTTAACATTTAGTTCTGTGTTAAAGTCTGCCTTATCTCATGATGGTCCATCTCGGACCAGGAAAATCTCTACGAGTGTGTTTGACTTATAAAAATTATCTGGTCTTATAGTTACAAACAACGCTACCCGGGACACCTGCATAGCCTGATTCTACAGATGTATCGGCGTAATGCGTAATAAAGAGTAAGACAGAGGTTTCTCCGGAGACTACATCAAAGACAACAGACCCCGTGCGAAAGTTCCCCAGATCGGCGATGCATAATATTATGGTCAGGGGCCACAACAAATCTCTCCTGAATTGAAGATCAAACTCGTTTACCGACCTCAGAAGATTGGTCCCTGCTAACGAGCCGTTTCTTTCACAGAAACCCTTCCGCTCGTTCAAACACTCTAAGGCAAAACAGAAATGTTTCTCTGGTCAAACGAACACCAGGTGCGCTGATGTAACGTTATCTGACCGTTGAAGGCCAGAACGTAAAACAAAGCGCGGGGTGGGTCTGCGAAGGGGGAAATTGCAGGTAGAATATGAAAATACAAAATGTCAAGGAAACCCGAACATTAAAAAATAATGACATATGGAACGGAATGGTAAAATAAATTAACAGTCACTGTGACAATGGTCTGGTGGGTTAGGGTTAGTTCAGGCTGCGTTATCTTTTTAAACGCTCACGTCAGGCCCTGTTAAAGTCTAAACACTTTTACATGTAAGTAATATTGTTTAATTTAGCTTGACAAGTCCTCAACCACTCCCTTACTACTAAACGCCCCAATATCGTCCCATTTTCCCTTATCGCCCCCTAGAGCCGTCCAAACGAATCCAGAAGGGGCGGTACCGCCCACTTTGGGAACCAATGAGCTGGACAAACGGCTATTTCTTCTCTCCTATAGTTTATGCCCGCGGTCCGCAACCGGTAGATGGTGACACACCGGAAGTTCACGGGGTGATTTAGGTAGATATCTAAGTTCACGTGGTGATTTAGGTAGATATCTAAGTGGCTGGAGTGAAAAACGAAGAATTATTTAATTAGGGTAATTCAAATTACCTCTTTCCCGCCTACATTTATAAGGTGGTATCCCTTGTTTATGGGTTCTTGTATGCATTCCCAGTGAAAAGCCACGAGCTATTTTACTAAAATTCACATTGATCGTATTCCCTTTTTGAGATATGAATTCGACGCTTTCTTTGAAGTGAAGTTAATATTTGGTAAAGTATCATTTAGTTTGTGTTTTCCACTGCTCTGTCGACGAAATTGCAAGAAGCAGATCTACCGGAACAGATTAAATTTGCAATAAGGCTGCACTTATTCCGAATACTCTGAAACATGAAAACAGACGTGATTGAACTTGAAAACAGACGTGACTGAAACTCGGAAACAGTCATGATTGAAAATTGAAAACAGCAATGATTGAAAGTTGAAAACACGTTATTGAAATTGAAAACAGACATGACTGAAACTTGAAAACATACATGATTGAAACTTGAAAACAGACGTGATTGAAACTTGAAAACAGATGTGATTGAAACTTGAAAACAGACTTGATTATATCTAGACAAATCTTCATAGAGCTTAGTGTTTCTAACGTACACCCCCACAGTTCCTGCGTACAGTCACACTGTGTGAGCTGAAAAGTTTTGACCCTGGACCATCCATTTAGTATCTGGCCGCTTCTTTTCTGATACTGTGTGCTTGGTCGAGACCGATCTTAAATAGTTCATCTACGACCAACAACTGCACTGTTTGTCTTTGAAAATATTCGTTTATTGTCCTTGTTACAAAAATTAAAATATACGGTTAAAGATCTTGTTGCACTAATTCATATTTACAATTGTAGGTTTTGTTACAAAAAGTGATCACCACGTTCATTGGTCTTGGTACAAAAAAGTAATATATTTGTTCATTGGTCTTGTTACAAAATTTAATACAGGTTCGTCCTGTTTACGCGTGTTTCATTTACGCGAATTCAAACTTGCGCGCACCAAATTTTACAGCAATATTTTTTTATTTTTTTTTACACACCAAACTCGATATTTAGACATTTTTACAGTATTTTATCTCCGCGACAACGGGAGCGCGAGAGCAAGATGATGCCAGTTTGAATGTTTCTTCGAGCCCACTCTCCCGTTGAACAGGTGCTAAAGTCGTAGATACTGGGCCAGAAGGCGCACCGGAAACCACAGTATCATGCAACTCGCTTTTTTTTTTCTATGGAGAGTACACCGTCAAATAAATCTCGTTCTGGTGCTCGCCCTGTGGAGCTCCACCAGGCAGGTGCAGTGCCGGGCTCTGAGCCTCGACAGAGCCCACCCTCAGCTACTGGAGGACCCTCTAGACCGTCTTGTGGAGTCAACAGACGGCGGAGGAGAACTACTGACCAAAACAAAACAGAAAAAGAGAAACCCAGAGTGCCACTTGTCATGATGCACTGGAATGCAGAGGGAGTGAACAGCAAGCAGGCTGGATACAGCAAAAAGACAGAGCTGGAAAACATCTTGTATGAGAAGCAAGTCAGTGTTTGCTGTATCCAAGAGACTCACTTGAAAGCAGATCAAACCTTTAAAATAAGGGGATATCAATGCTTCAGATCCGACAGACAAGATAGACGAAAAGGAGGAGTACTTACTCTTGTAAGGAATAACATTCCTGCACACGAAAGGAAAACCTTCATGGATGGAGCAGAATATCAGCTGCTGCAGATAAAGGTAGACAAGATGGAAATAGAACTCCTGAACTATTACTGTCCGAACAACAAACCCCTGAGTCTCAGCTCTATACAGGTACCAGCCACCAACTTTATAGCAGTTGGAGACTTTAATAGCCACTCCCAGAGCTGGGGCTATAACCATCTGGATCACAGAGGTGAAGAGGTTGAAACTTGG
Organism: Oreohelix idahoensis; assembly: GCA_024509875.1. Classification (NCBI taxonomy): domain Eukaryota; kingdom Metazoa; phylum Mollusca; class Gastropoda; order Stylommatophora; family Oreohelicidae; genus Oreohelix; species Oreohelix idahoensis. The sequence continues at coordinate 347,004 of JAMPIV010008036.1, read as the reverse complement.
CAAGATGATCACTCCCTAATCCTAGTCAATAATGCCACAGATACTCCTACCTTCTACTCCAGAGGATGGCACACAACCTCAACACCAGATCTTGCCTTCTCCACACCAGATATAGCTGGATCTATTAGTAGAGAAGTAGGAGACCAACTAGGGGGAAGCGACCATCGCCCAATCTTTCTTACTGTCCAGAGTGCAACTCTCAGTACAGGCCCAGCCATTACAAGATGGAACTACAAAAAAGCCAACTGGGGTTTATTCAGGCATCAGGTGAACACGCTGCTGTCTACCCTCAAGGTACAGAACAGAGACATCAACGAAGTGGTAAAAGACTTCAACAGATGCATACTACAAGCTGCAAAAGAAACCATTCCCAAAGGATGCCGGCGTAACTACATACCATACTGGTCCAGCACACTCCAAGAACGTCAGGAAGCTATGGACAAGGCTAGAAAGGACGCAGAGTCTCAGCCTTCACTTGAAACTCACAACAAATGGAAAAAGGCTGTAGCAGAGTTTCAGAGAACAAAGCTAGAAGAAAAGCGGAAAAGCTGGAGAACTAAAACGGCATCGCTGAACCTTGAGAAAGACGGCAGGAAACTTTGGAGATTAGTCAAGTCTCTAAATGAAGAGCATTCCTCACCAAGGCAGACTATCACATTGGATGAAGGTGGCAAACTTTTCAGAGGAAAACAAGCTGCAGACTTGTTTGCTAGAAGATACAGTTCAGAAAGCAACTTACCCATTAACATAGACCATCAGAGAGAGATAAGAAAAGAAATACTGGCAACCATGGGACAGACAGATACTCCTGCCCCAATGAGGGAACCCATCACACTAGGAGAACTACAGAAGGCTATTTCCAAGCTTAAGTTTCAAAAGTCACCCGGCCCAGACAAAATCAGCAACGAAATGCTAGTAAATCTGAGCTCAGCAGCAAAGACAAAACTGCTTGAGATATTCAACCACAGCTGGTTGAAAGGAACGGTACCCCAAGTATGGAGAGAAGCCATCACAATACCCATACTAAAGAAAGGGAAATGTAAGACCGAGGCTGCAAGTTACCGGCCAATCAGTCTCACAAGCTGTGTTGGGAAGACTATGGAGCGAATAGTCAACCACAGATTGAAATGGTATTTAGAGTCTGAGCAGATCCTGGTGCCGGAACAAGCTGGATTTAGAGAATGCTACAGTATAGAAGACCAAGTTACTTACTTGTCTCAAGCAATAGAAGATGCCTTCCAGGAGAAGAAAAAGGTCCTAACGATCTGGGTCGACTTCAAGCAGGCCTTTGACAAGGTGTGGAAAGATGGCCTCATTGCAAAACTTAGGAGAAGTGGAATCCAAGGCAACATGATGAAATGGATCCAGTCATACTTGCATAACAGGAGAACTAGAGTCACTCTTGACGGTCTGCAGAGCAGAAAAGTGTTGCTCCATCAGGGGGTACCTCAAGGAGGAGTAATTTCCCCAACACTCTTCCTTGTTTACATCAATGACCTGGTGAAAGATCTCCCTGCAGGAGTTAAAGCTGCCTTATATGCAGATGACCTAGTACTCTGGTGCGCTGATGAAAATGTCACCACAGCAAATTATAGAATGCAGCGGGCAGCAGACATGCTAGTGTCATGGGCAGAGAAATGGCTTATCACAATAAACACAGACAAAACCTCCACAACACTGTTCTCCCTCGCCCCCAAGGACAAATCAGCTAACATACACCTAGGGACAACCGTGATCAAGGAAGAAAGCTACCCCACCTATCTTGGGGTGACATTTGACCAAAGGCTTACATGGAATAAGCATATTGAAAATGCAGAAGGAAAGGCCCGAAGACGACTAGGCATACTCAGAAAATTAGCAGGTACCAACTGGGGAGCAAATGAACGAAATCTAAAGAAGATTTATAATGGAGTAATAAGACCACACTTAGAGTTTAGCTCAGCAGCATGGTCATCAGCTGCTAACTCACATCTGCAGTCTTTGGACAAGGTGCAAAATCAAGCTCTCAGGCTCATTACAGGAGCCATGAAAACTACACCAATAACAGAGATGCAGAAGGTTGCTGGATTACAGACATTGTCCCATAGAAGAGACACAAAAACCATGATCCAGATGGAAAAGTACAACAGTATGCCAATGCACCCAATGAAGGCAAGACTAGATGATCTGGCATTGGGACGTCTAAAGCGTAGCAGCTTTGTGCATCGGGGGAAAAGACTTATAAGACAGCATCAAGAAGACCTATCCATGAAGACAACACCACTGAAGCCCACCCTATACCCTGTACCATGGGAGCAGGCCAGCAGTGCCCTCCAAATTAATACAACAGTCAGTGGTCTCACAAGTGGATGTGAGTATAATGATCTGCAAAAACGAACTGCTACATTGAGTATGATCCAAGAAAGCTATCCCGATCAATCATGGATACATGCCTATACAGATGGATCAGCAACTAATGCTGTTAGGAATGGAGGTGCCGGTATCTTTATCTCATATCCTGACAACCACTATGAGACTAGGCACATTCCCACTGGTAAATTCTGTTCCAACTATACAGCTGAGGTTCAAGCTCTAGAGCAAGCTGCAAATATGATTTATAACACCAACTCTGACTGCCACCAGGTAGTCATCCTCACAGATGCACTGTCTGTCCTGCAAGCTCTCAAGGGTGGTAAACTCCCGCATCTGAGAAATGAACTAAACAAGGTAGCTGCCAAAAAGAAAACCATACTTCAGTGGGTACCATCTCATTGTGGTGTACCCGGAAATGAAAAGGCAGATAAACTTGCAAAAAAGGGAGGAGAATGTGAACAAGAAGATAATGAAGTCACATACTTTGAGAAAAAGAGAGCTATCCAGACTATCAGAAGAGAACAGAACCAACCCAAAGACGACTATCACACTCTCGACCGGCAGGGACAGACAACTATTTTTCGACTCAGGACAGGGCATAACAAACTGAATAAACACATGCACAAGCTACGATTGTCTGCTTCACCACTGTGCACATGTGGATTAAACGAACAAACTGCTGAGCATGTTCTACAGGACTGTCCTCTGTATGACCAGTTAAGAAAGATATACTGGCCCAATGACTCAACACTAAACTCAAAGCTATATGGAGTTAAAGAGGAACTTCAAACAACAGTCGAATTCATCATGAGAACTCGTCTGACGGTGTAATCATCAAAGATGCGATCGCAAGAAGAAGAAGAATGTTTCTTCGGGGGATTTTTGGAAGGCATTCAATATTATATATGCACTTTCGCTAATCAAGACTGTATGGAATGAGGTTCCGCGGCGATGCATGAACGGTGTGAGAAAAAAACGGTGCCCTCAATTCTGTCATGACTTTGAAAGCGCTAGCGTTGATGGTAATAGTATCACATCTACCCAGGTAGGAAAGACTCGTTAGTACAGAAAGATAGCTCTCATAGGAGAGACAACTCTGATGTAAAACAACTGCTGCCTTGTAGGAAGGTCACGGAAAACCGGAGGCTAGGGAAGCAGTCCCGAACAAATGCATGCTGAAGACGGATGCACTGGGCCGCAAGGCGCACAACATAGTGCAACGCAAACCGCCATGAGATGACAGAGCAGTTCTGCCCAACCTACAGTAATGAACGGGGTAGCATATGGCAACAACCCACTTCTGTCAACGAAAAACTGTTTGGAGATGTCGGGAACCTTGAGTTGACTGCTGCCTTTATTAGAGTTATAAATGTGGAAGTCTGAAGGCGAACGAGGAAGAAGAAGAAGAAGAAGTATCACATCTATTAAGGACTTTGTCAGAATGGCCTCACGAACTAGTAAGGATCCCGTTACACGTCCATTGAGGCATATTGGGAATATGGTGTTAGGCCCATATTTTCTTGACCATCTGCACACTAGGGGTGATGTGGTCAGCATCACGCCGGCCGCCTTAACCTTCCCAGATTGCTCTGGAACCCAATTGACGAGGCTGGGTCGACCCCAGAGCCGTTTGCGGTCTAAAAAATCCCACCTCAACTGGGGATTGAACCATTGGACCACCGAGCTAGGATGCCAGTGCACTAACCACTGTACTACCACAGCTCCTGTAAACAAAGAAGTACCTGTATTCTGACATTGGTCCTGTTACAAAAAATAAATGAATTCGTTTGCTCTATTTTAAAAAATGAAGTTATACTTTCTCTCATTTACCATTTTATCAAAAGCCATCCACTAGTTCATTGTTCTTGTTACCAAATTAAATGACATATTCGCTCACTTGTCTTGCTACAAAAATTGATATAACCGTTAATATCATTAGTGGCTGTTTGTAGTTCTTGCAGTTTCAACTTGGTCGTAATCTTTTACAGAGGTTCGTTCGTTCGTATCCCAAGGATTTGAATTTTTGCTGTTTACACTTGCAGTATTTGGGGATATGTTTTTTTTTTTAAATTTCAGCCCCAGTGAACTTCCCCAGCTCAACGGGCTCAGTATTACTGAAGGTCACATCCCACTAAGTGTTGGGTAATGTAATGCCTCGAGTTGGGTGACCCTCTACCCTATAGAGGTGGGTGGGGGGGAGGGGGGCTGATCAATATTTACTCTTTAGAAGATTAAAATCGCACGACAAGATCATCAGTATGGAATGGAGAGAACCAGACAAGTGTCAGTGAGAGAGGGTGAAAAGGAGACACTGGGGAAGGATGGGAGACACACCAACGAAACCTGCTGATAGTGTTACAAGGCAGTCCATGTTCAGAAATTCCAAAGAGGATAAATGTTGATGGGGACTGAAGAAATTCATGAAGAAGAGAAAAGAAGACAGAGATGAAAGGGATGAAGAAAACCTGGAATGACCTTGAGTGGATGATAAGGTCAAGAACGTTTGTTTGTTTTTAATGAAGATCTATGTTCCGTTGGGAGCTGAAATGTTATTGAGTGATTTTTTTTATTGACTGGTTTTTTTGAGTTATTGACTGGTTATTGATTTATTGGCTGGTTAGTTTTTTATTCACTGGTTAGTAATTTATTTATTGGTTATTGATTTATTTATTGGTCATTGATTTATTCACTAGTTAGTGATTTAGTTATTGGTTTATTTATTAGTTACCGATTTATTAACTGATTATTGATTTATTTATTAGTTATCGATTTCTTTGTTAGTTATTAATTTATTTACTGATTATTGATTTATTTATTAGTTCTTGGTGTATTTACTGATTATTGATTTATTTATTAGTTATTGATTTTTTGCTGATTATTGAGTTATTATTAGTTATTGATTTATTTACTGATTATTAGTTTTTTTTAAATTGGTTATTGATTTATTTACTGATTATTAGTTTAATTACTGGTTACTCATGTATTACTGGTTATTTATTTACTGGGTTTTTTTTAATGTAACCTTCTTGCGCTGTGCTCTGTTTTTTTTCCCTTTAAGGCTAGTCTCCAAATCCATTTTCCGCTTCTTTTTCCGTCTCTCCTTGTTTTTATTACCGTGGGTATTCCCCAAAAAAACATTGCCTAGTATTGTCACCAACCGGTTTCTACAATGTGTGTCCGAACTAACAGTTTGTTTTGTTTCCCTGCCATTCGTCTAGTTCATTCCATCAGTTTCACGCTGGTGATCACACAATTTTGATCTTATTCTTCACATGTACCCATTTATGAAAGTACGTTACTATTCATCGTAGACTTTGTTGTTCTCCATGTTTCAGAGCCATGCAATGGGGCTGCCTTGTCATTATATATATATATATATATATATATATATATATATATATATATATATATATATATATATATATATATATATATATATATATATATATATATATATATATATATATATATATATATATATATATATATACAGTTGACATTCAAAAATCCGGCAACCTCCGGACCTGAGGAGTGCCGGATTGTTGAAAATGCCGGATTGTTTTGGGTTATATATGCTGTATATATTTAACAGAAGATGACTACCTGTACAGTCCTTTAAAGAAAGAAAATTAAATGTTTACGTTTTACACCACTTCTTTTATTTGCTGAATCCATAATGGGGCTAAACAGCAGCAAATAAATGAGAAGGAATGAGCAGGAATGCCTGTTAACACGTGCAAGCAAGACCCAACAGCTGCATCAAAACATAAACGGCTCCAGAAAACAGTGGCGCGCCAACGAGGTAAATTAAAAAATGACCTCCGAAATCCAATCCGGAAAACTGAAGGAACCGGATTATCGATGGCCGGATTTTTGAATGTCAACTGTATTCAGAAATAACATTAAGAAAATGTGACGATCATATTATCTCGTGGATAGTAAGTTAGCGGTAATTGAGTCACGCCCCCTGCTATAGTTTTCTCTGGCTTGTGTACTGTTGATGACAAAATATTGTAAGGTTCCTGCATGGAAAAGAGGTTGCGACAAAATGTCTGAACAAACTTCTAATAGTCCACATCTCAACGATTTCCTAACTAGCGTAAGTTCTATTTTGAGGGGCGCACTAGAGGTGGGTATATTCTAACTTCGCTTCAGTTTCTTTTTAAACGCGACTTCACGAAATATGGACTTGAATTTGTCAGAGCTTTTCAACGTCTTGAGGGTCTTGGGGTCCTATACAAAAATTAATTATTTTCAATTCAAATGTCAAGTCAGTCCTATTGTATGGCTCTGAAGTATGGAGCACAACAAAAACAACAACTAAAAAAGCAATCAACGTTCATTAGGTGCTTGCATGGAATAGAAGTATTGAAGTTGTATGATAAGATTACAAATGTAGAACTGATAACAAGAACTGATGACAAGAACTGATGACAAGAACCAGACAAGTGCCAGTGAAGCAAGAGATGAGAAGAAGACGCTGGAGATGGTTAGGATACACACTGAGGAAACCTGTTGATAGCATTACAAGGCAGTCCTTGTTCTGGAACCCCCAAGATAAGAGAGATAAAGAAAGACCAATGAACACATGGAGACGGGAACTGGAGACAGACGTGAAAGGGGTGAAGTAGACTTGGTAATACCTTGACCTGATGGCCGAGACAGGAAGACTTGGTAAGACCTTGACCTGATGGCCGAGACAGGAAGACTTGGCATGAGTTTGTTCATGGCCTACGCTCCTTTGGGGACTTGAATGATCGTGAATGATTGATGGAGAGTAGCACTCTGTTGCCATTTGAGAGACATAAGCTCGCTCCTCTGCAGCAGAGCTAGCTGTGATAGAACTTAAATATACGCAGTGACTACCTCTTGTTTTTTTTTTTAAATTAACAATAAAAAGTGACAAATTTTTGTCTCCCAGCATCTTTAATCTGACACGATCAAGTACTCGGAACTACACACTGGCTTAAAAAAGACAAATCTTCGAATCTAAAATAGCCCACATTAATTACACACGCATTTTTCAATTCGTATCGATTCCAATGCTTATAATATCGCTCTCTGCTGCGGACAAAATTCGAGACCTTAAAGCTAACAACCTGACTATCAAATAATAACCTCAGAAAATATCCCAGGGTACCGCTAAACGCTTAACAAATAGCTCCAATCGGATCTTCTGTACAAGTCTTTGTTCTGGCCGTTAACAGATCCTCGCGCGCGTCTCCTGGGCAATCTTGAAGGGGAGGAGCGTTGAATCTTTCCATACCGGGTTCCGTATCGTACGAGAATGATTACCATCTACGACCCGACTTCTGTTTTCATCGGAAGTTTCCGAATTCGAATATTTGGCTGTACTTTACAACCTAATTTCTCTCACACCACTAACTACAAAAACGTTTAGTGGATTCGTAGCCTTTTTAAAATTATTATTTTCATGCATTTAGAATGGTTTTCACTTTCTTTTCTGTCCTGCTTTTGTACAGGTATCCTGAAGAAGACAAACGGTGCGTAACTTAGGTCATTTCTTTGTTCCTTTTTCCGAGTAAAGCTTAGGTCACATCTTTCCGTTCATTTTACCTTTTAATTAGGGCTGTGGATTCGGAGTCGATTAGAAGCTCTGCGACTCCTCTAATAATTCTGGGGAAATCTGGGAAGGCCTATTTTTCTAGAAATCTGGATCTTTTTAATTAAACCCCTTCATCTTCTTATTTTGTAGCTATTAAGCACATTGTAGTAGTTTTCTGCGTCATTTAGCAAATGATAACTGTGTACATATCACATTTACTAGTATATATCGCCAATATTGATAAACATGTATAGGAATTTTGTTAAAATCAAATGACATCTGGGGTAGCAGTATGGGTACTATGTTTTTTAGTTAGTCACTACGCGTATTTTAAAGATGCGATCATATGTGATGCCATTAATAATGAATGGGGTCGGAGCTGGGGTAGTTTTTATCATAAATTACAGAAGTCAGAGTCGGAAAAATCTTGTCCAACTCCACTGCCCTGCTTCTAATGTTGCCTTACTGTGTTAAGGTTCTCCCATAAGGGAGTGAAGTGTAGATAATACATCACTATACTTTGTCCAGTTTTATCAGTTATGTTGACCAGTTTCTCCATCACTGTCTTTGCCTTAATTAACTCAAGAGCAGAGTCGGGCACCCATTTACAGCTACGTACCTGTAGCGTTTTACTACCAGGTCCCGATTGCGGAACTTGGTCACTTTGCGACGAGAGGCAAACGCACTCACGACTCTACCAGTCGGACACCGTATTGCTATATGAGTAAATAATAAACGGGGGCTGCTGTAAAACTGAACGATAACGTAAAAGAAAAATAAATGAAAAATAGGCATGGAGTTAGTAAGGGATGTAGAGATCTACGTTAGAAACACTGAGTTCTCTAAAGATTTACCTTCATAAAATCTTGTGTCTTTTCGGATTTCAGAATATGTCTTTTCGGATTTCAGAATATCTGGATTTTGGAATAAGTCCAGCCTATTTGTCCTTTATCTCTGTTGCAAGATATGCTTCCTGCAACGCCATCAACAGGGGATGGAAAATTAAAACTAAATATTTTAGAGAATGTTAACGTCACTTCAAAGAGAAGATGCCATGAATGTACCTTTAAACCTGAGGACACCGCGTTTTTTGAGTGCCGGTTGGAGAGGGTTAGCCCAAAATGTACCCAAGTTAAAAATGACTTTTCGCCTGTCCACCACCTAGAGATCTACCAAATTATTCCTATGATCTACCCGTTATAACACGAACGACTGATTACCGACTCCTTGGCCTAGAGCCATGGTACCTGACCTGATTTTGTATGGGATGGCAACAGACAAAGAACGGTGTCGAGAGTGGACACTGCTTGGTTTAGATTAGCCTATGGCAGGCCAGATTTCGCGGTCGGTATATCTGAACTGTTTTTCTTTTCTTTCGGTACAATTTTATATTATATTAATCTTCACTCAATTATCATTTAAATAAAACTTTACCGTACTTTAAAAAAAAAACAAACAAACAAACCTGGAAAGAATTGCAATAAAATATGAAAACTCAAAGAAAGTCGAAGATACGTCCTTGTGTCAGACATGGGAAAAACACTACAATCATTTTCTTCTTCGTACACTCTCATGCGTCCACTTGAATGTTCTCAAAGAAAGCAGTAGTCAGTTTGAGGCTATTTGAATCCCCGTAAAGCTTTTCCACGAAAGGAGCTGGCGTCGGCCATATGCACTTTCTCTTTGCCACATATAAGGGGCAACTTTGAAGCAGATGTTCAGCGGTCATTTTATCAGTGCCACAGTTACACTGATCGGTAGTTCCTATCTTTAGCTTGTGAAATAGATGGTATGTCAATCTGTTGTTGCCAGTGCGGAGTCTGAAGATTACCACTTGTTCTCTTCTGTGGAGCTGGTAGTAAGCATCATTCTGTGTGTGCCCTGGATGTTCTACATTCCATTTGTTTCTGTATCTGATTCTGATAAAACTTTTTGCCTCCTCAATAATTATGCTTGCATCAGGCTGAGGTAGATGTGAACCTTCTTTTGCCATTCTGTTAACCTCTTCATTGCCGGTGATGTTACAATAAGATGGGATCCATTGGATCACAACACTTTTGAATCGTTGACAAAGTTTGTGGAGCACTATTCTGAGATCATCCAGGTCTGTATTATTTTGGCTTTTCAACGTTGCAATTACTGACTGTGGATCAGTAAAGAAAGCAACTTGTCTCTCTGTGCTTTCTTCTGTCAATATAACCTCTGCTGCAGTTTTCAAGGCCTCTGCCTCTGCTCTGAAGTTGCTGGAGAATCGTCCTGTCGCCACTGACAGCCTTTTTTCTGCACCAGTGCTTAAGGTCAGAAAGACACCCCCACCTCCATTTTCTGTTGCATTTGTTGCTGATCCATCTGTGTATGCATGGGTCCAGGTGTTGCGTGGATAATGTTTCTCTATGTATTTTGTCGCTATGGATTTTCTATTTGTTGCAGTTTTGCTCTTTTTTCTTTCAATTCCAGGAATGTTTTCTATCATTTTAGGGAAACGATTTTGTTTCCAAACTGGAAGCTTGTGTGCAGTGTAGATGGGTTTAACAGTGGATATTTCATCTTTGGAAACTGCTCTCATTTGTGGTTTGGTTGATTCTACAAAATTGCTTCGTTTGAGTCTTTGCCTTCTAAGAGCATTTATTCTATGGCACACTGGGTGCTCTGTTAGTCTTTTGAATTTTTCGGCCTGTTGCTGAGCCCTGCAGTCTCTTCTATCCGTCATTGGCTGGAGGCATGTAATCTTTTCGAGTTCTTTTATAGGTGTTGACTTCATGCCTCCCGTTATAATTCTCATTGCTTGATTTTGGAGTCTGCTAATTTTATCGAAGTTTGTCTTGGCTGCTGTTGCCCATGCTGCCATGCCATATTCAAGGACTGGCGTCACTCGCCCTGTGTGCAACGTCTTAAGCACTTTCTCATCTGCACCCCAAGTTGTTCCAGCAAGTTTTTTCATAATTGCCATTCTTTGTCTTGCTCTCATTCGATTTCTGTCAACCTGTTTATTCCAAGTCAGACGGCGATCAAAAATAATGCCTAGGAAGTTTGGATTTTCATTTAAATGAACATTTTCTCCGTTTAGTACTAGTTTGAAGCTCTGAGGTCTAGTTGAGAGGGAAAATACAGTGTACGTTGTTTTCTCTTCATTAATCTTCATGAGCCATGTTTTGGCCCACTCTTCCAGTGATGTTAGTGCTTGCTGCATCAAAATGTTTGCAGTAGTGATACGTTCTTCAGAGATCCACAAGGCTAAGTCATCAGCAAAGGATGCATTGTGTGCTATTTGTTGAATATTATCAGTTATTTTTATTTTCTACGACTCATGACAAAAAAAAATATGATTCATAGTTTATTCTGTCACTGATTCGTTTCCGTCGAAACAGCAAACGGTGCCTCAAATGGCTGTGTGTGGTGTTCCCGGAAACAGGGTCTCCCAGATCTGGGGCAGAGTTGCGTCTCGGCTCCAATGACGCTCACTGTTGCAGCCACCTCACTGCACTATTGGATGGACATGAGGTATAGCAAACATACAGGCGTGAAGTGGCAGGCAAGAAAACCCGTAAAAATTACTTGCTGAAATCGGATGTGTCTGGCCGAAAGGCGCAGATATCACAGCCTAGCTGTAAACTACAACACAACGTAATCACTGCTCAAAACTAATGGCCAGCATTATAAGAGAGATCTGGCTGAGAGCGAAAGCAAACAAGAACATTCGTGTCCAATGCCATCACTGAAGCTGTTTCCTTGCAGGAAGCCGGGATCAAAGTATATGCTCTTGCAATTGTGTTTTCTATAGCAACTTGTTTTACACGTTGAGGTAGCCAGCCTCATTCATAATCTGATGTTTTGTACGATGTTTCTTTTTTACCGTTTTTTAAAAAAATGTATTCAAGTTGACGTCTGAAAGTGTGCGACGAAGAAGAAGAAGAAGAAGAAGAAGAAGAAGAAGAAGAAGAAGAAGAAGAAGAAGAAGAAGAGGATGCGATATTTATGTGTGGGACATCAATCCTATTTTTCTTGCCTTCTTGATGAAAACTACAACTTATTGATATTTCTGTTTATTTATTTATGTCGGAAAAATAATTCTAATTGAAAATTTGTTTAAATGTTTTTTTTTAAACTATCATCATCATCATCATCATCATCATCGTCATCATCCATCAGTTCCCTAAGGAGCATAAGCCTTCAACAACCTTAAGCCAAGACTTCCTGTCTCGTGTCATCAGATCAAAGTCTGTCCATGCCTTCTTCATCCCCGTTATGTCTGTCTCTAGTTGTCTTCTCCAAGTGTTCACTGGCCTCCTTCCATTTTTTTTTAACCTGGGGGTTCCAGAACAAGGACTATCTGGTAAAGCTTTTTTTTTTTAAATATATAATTTTTAAAATGTTTAATACCCACGTACCACCTTGACATGCTTTGCTTAGCAGTAATGGTATGCGTCTCTCTCGTTTAAAAACCCTGATTGGGTACAGCCCAAAAGAATCTACCCACCTAAATATGGCGGACTGAGTTTAATGGAATTCCCCTCAACTATTATTCCTTTCTTATTAATTTTTTTTTTTAAGATGTCTCATTTCATGTCAGGATCATGATCATCATCAGGCGATGATTGCATCTTATCAGGCCCGTCTTTCTCGCTGGTTTAGATTGCTCTGACAGGGGCGGTACAAATCTGAGCTTGTCGATAGTCAAAATATTAGCCGAGGGATTCCGTATTCCATTGAGCTGTCTGCACACATAAAATCCCCCTCGGTGCTACACTTTCGCTCTGGCCAGTTAATAGTTTACACTGGTAAGGATAATTGAGAAGATTCACTGTGAATGATCACGCGTACTTGCTGTCTTAAGTAATCGAGTTTAAGATTGAATAGGGGATTTGGGACTTTACTTCCTGAGCCTACTGCAAGAAGAAGTGCTTGAGACACTTAAGATGAGAAGGCAACGTTAGATTAAGATGAATCTCCTGAATCCAGAAGAAAATAAACAAACGCATTCATAAACACATTGGCCCTGGGAAAGAACTATTAAAAGTAAAATATGAATTATGAAAACACAATACCTTTGCCGGGTAAGGCAACACAATAGACTGCTTCGAAGTCAAAGTTGAAGGAAAGAGCAGAAAAAGGACGATAGTGAAAAACTTAGAGGACGTACACGAATGGGAAGAAGGTTGTGTAGAAAAGTGCACCTTTGTTGTCTACGATAAGGAATTAGAGAGTTATTCAGATGTGGGAATAATGCCTGTCAAAGTTACGATGATGGCTAGATATGCAATTATGGCTGTGACAATGTATAATTATGGCGGTGATAATGTGTAATTATGGCAGTGGTAATGTGTAATTATGGCTGTGATAATGTAAACTATGGCTGTGATAATTGTGGCTCTGGTGATGGGTAATTGTGACTACGGTGGTGGGTATTATATGGCGCTATGGTGGTTATAACTATGGCTTTGGTGATGTGTAAGCATGAGTGTGATGATGTGTAAGCATGAGTGTGATGATGTGTAATTACGGCTGTGATGATGGTCAATTACAGCTGTGATGATGGGTAGTTGTGTATGGGATGATGTGTAATTATGTTGTGATGATGTGTACTTAAAGCTGTGATTATGTGTAATTATGGCTTTGATGATGTGTAATTATGCTGTGATGAAGTATAATTGTGGTTGTGATGGTGTGTAATTGTAGCTGTGATTGTGTGTAGTTATGGCTGTGGTGATGCGTAATTATTGATGTAATGGTGTGCAGTTAGGACTGTCATGAAGTGTAATTGTGGATGGGATGATGTGTAATCATGACTGTGGTGAGGTTTAACTATGGCTGTTATGATGTGTAATTATGGCTCTGGTTACGTAATAACATACGATGGGATTTCGTCTGTCGGCAGTACTTCACTATAACAGTGACAGCCCGTGACAAGATAGTCACGTGTGACATACACATATGGGAAACATTAAATCAATACTGGTTTTCTAGTAATCAATAACAAAATGAGTTTATTAACTAATGGAGGAATATGAAGGTGACCGAAATATCATAATTCTCTACAAAAAATCTATTCCATCACTTAAATCATAATTCGAAGTTTGAATTTCAATCCATTTTTCTTTGGCAAGTCTGTCTTCTGATTTCCAAAATATCTTGCTTATAGCTTGTTTCCATTATTGAGTTTGAGAGGCAGTTCATTTCATTGTGTTTTGTGGTTCCTAGACCAAGAAGTAACCCGCCAAGACATGGCGGGAAATAATTATATTGGGCTTTTTCTCCTCCATGTCCTGATAAAGGCAGTAACTAGTCTGTAGTTATTTCATCCCTTTCCGTTTCAACTTCACTGGATCTTTGTTGTCAAACTTATCATGACTTATGGTCATTGCACGACGAAAATATTCCAAGGCCTGCGCGCTCTTTTAATCGGTGTTCATTTTAGCTTTCACTGTACAATGCGCGACTTTTCCATATCTTCCAGACAACTTGGCAAGATTTTTTTCATAGTTCGTTGCACGACATTTCACTTGGACAATTATTAATACAGGAATAATGAATGTAAATCATTACAGCAAACAACGCTCAGAACTGAACACACAAAAATGTGTCTTTGTGCCAGCCATTAGCCAGATGTGGCTTTTCTTGATACGTTCATCAGCAAAGTTAGACCCCACCAAAATACCACCTTTATTTCTTATCTCACTGCGCTTATTTCCATATTAAGCTAAGTTGAATTCCTATTGATCATTTCGGACAAACGCCGGAATGCCCAACAAATAACCGTACGTGACTTCTGTGGAATTGTCAGAGCACAGACCAATTGAGGCTCTTAAATTTTGTGTCGTTCTGAGCTGGGTTTTCCCGTAAGAAGGCCAGGTGTTGGGGCTTTTTTCAGGTGAATATTATAATTGCGGCTAGCTATGCTTTGTGGAGTTTAGCGTTGCTTACTTTATAACTGCGGGCCAGCGAGATTGTGAGGAATTTAGCGTTGCTTGTTTTACAACTGCGGCTAACCAAATTGTGTGGAATTTAGTGTTACGTGTTGGTAAATTTCGTCACTTCCAAATTAAAACTAGCGAATTTTCAATCTGTCATAGTTTTCTGTTTTTACTCTTATTCTCATCTATCTACCTACCTATTCATCGCTGGCGTCATTCTATCTATCTATCTATCTATCTATCTATCTATCTATCTATCTATCTATCTATCTATCTATCTATCTATCTATCTACCTATCTATCTATCTATCTATCTATCTATCTATCTATATATAGTGTCGTGGCCACACGGGCCACAACAGATTGGGATACCGCCAGTGGCGTATTCTCTACGTGTGCTGTGCGTGCTGCGCACACCTATGCCCGAAGGAAAGTAAAAATTTAATGTATTATTCTATAAAGTATTTCTCTTATAATGTTCTGCTTTCGGACCGCACGCACCAGGATAACGGATTTTCCCGCATAGAATCTACGAGTATATCTAGTTTCAGTTTCCCAGACGCGTTTTATAGTGCAGTTTTTTTTGGTTGGTAGCAATAGCCCAAAGTTTCTGGGGTAATTCCGTCACTATGCGTGCTGCACCTTTCGGATTTACGTTTAAAGACTGGTTTGTGTGGATCGGGGTCATGGCCAGATACGTCAATACAATATGAACATGCGTGCGGTGGTCTTGCAGCTCTCGAGCTGTAAAAATCGGTTGTGTCCGTCCAGTATTTTTTGTGATTAATTTTTGTTAGTTGCCGGGAATGCAGATTATTACAGTGACAGTGAGTTTCAAGTTGTAAGTTAATTAGTATTTCGGAGATAATTGACATATACCCCTAATAACTATCGTTGCGTAATTGAATTTAGTTGGTTTTTAAATTAAGAGGGGAAGAAGTTAAATAGTAGGCGTACATATTCATTTTAAGTAGCAGCACGCCTAGCTCGCATTACCAGTATACGCCACTGGATACCACCTATTCAACAAGCTTAACATAGGAATTACCGACGAATGTAACTGTGGCACCGATAAAATGACTGCTGAATATCAGCTTCAAAGATGCCCATCATATAAGGAACAGAGAAAGTACATACGGTGACCATCACTGACCGTCACTAGTAATTTTCCTGGAAAAACTCTAAGAAGATATAAAAAGCCTTAAGCTGAACACTACTCTCTTTGAAATATTCAAGTAGACGTCTGAGAGTGTACGAAAAAGGATCCCTCAGATTTGCTTTCACCTTTTCCCGTTTCATGATTTTAAGTAATAAATGAACATTCTTATTTATTTATGTATTGGAACAGCTGTCACCTACGACGAGTGTAATAAACTGTACATTTTAAGAACCTAGTGTAAAGAACACAAGAAAATTGACAACTATTAGAGCTATGTTTAAAATAAAAGACTCGCTAACCTATTTGTTTGCAGAAACACGTTGATTAAATTGGCACATCACGGATTACCACCCGGCGCCTGCCCCATTCAAAAACGAAACACAATCTATATTTGCAGTTGATTATTTCCCTTAAATCACTTCCTGTATTTTAATGGAGTTATTTCCACATTGGTTTTTTTTTTTTTTTATTCTTTTAAGTTATCATATAAAATCGACATTGCATGAAACCCGGGAGCTGCATTCAACATGTTAGATCAAGATAAGTGCAGCATAGAATTTTTGAGCGACAAAGATTTGAAACGCGACAAATGAACCAAATGTGATATTAATAAATAAAAGTGGTTATAAAAATTAAAAAAAGAAGGTACGCATAGGTGAACAGAACCAATGAACGTAACAAGCTCGGGCGAGAACTGTCAAGTAACATTGTTAGCGCTGGCCAAATTAAACCAACAAAGGACGAAGGGGCGACATAACAATAGCCCAAGCATATTTTGGGCTGACCGTGTAGTAAAAGGAACTCAGCGGTCCCGTTGTCATGGTGGCCACGGCTAGCTTACCGTGTGAAGTAATTCCATTCACTGACCAATCAGGAAGCCTTTACCTGGAGGTCAAGAGGTCATTGACAGGGGTCGGACGGGTCTAGAGAGCTCTAATTATCGATAATTCTATTGTACGTGTCACGTGATCACTGGATTTGTTTATTTATTTAGACTCGGAGGAGCCCGTGATGTGACTGCTCTGAGAAATGTGCAATTCAAAAAGTTATTGATGTCGAGGAGTCGCACATTCCAGAACATAGTCACTACCGCTAACCATATCTTCCATTGTTGTTATTCTTACAGTCCCGACGCTGTTAATGTCTGCCACAAGTTCTTGCCATTTTTATTCGTCTCTCTTGCTTTCAATATTTTTGATTTCGCTTCTTATAAAGCATGGGCCCACCACAGAAGCTGATTCTCTTTGTGGGAAGCAGGCCTCAAAAGTATTCATGTCATGTTGCAGCGGCTGTTTCCGTAACTATTTATATTTCATGACGAAGTTGACAGTCTTTTGGTCTTGAGAATATTTCAGGTTTTAGATTGTTTGAATGAATAGTTATAGACCTATAGTAGAAGTTTTACTGCCACCAATGATTAATAAACAGCATACGTTACGAACAAATGATCTTCGTCGGGCTTATATAAAAGTCTCGTTGTCGGTGATTGTTCCTTCAAATCGGTAACAAATTGTCGCCCACTACTACGGCAAATGCTGCTACTGCTGCTACCCCTTTTTCAGGGGTGAGCACGGCTTCGATCGCAAACCAGCGTTAGACCGCTGAGAGATTTTAGGTAGAGCGCCTGATATGTTGTTGTTGAAGTTGTTTAACTAGGGCTCCTGAGCTTCTCTCTCTTCTACAACTAGTACTAAAATGAGGACTCCTTAGTATAATCTACACTGTAGATTCCTGTGACCTTTCCCTGCCCATCACTGGTCCATAGTGAGATCCTCCTGCATGCAGTCAACCAGGTCAAAGCCAGACTTAACGTCTGGGGTTGAAGTGACTCCTCCAAGCTTAGTGTACAATGCTGGGTTCTCAACAAGTTTCACCACGGGGGGGAATCCCTGGAAGTGTGTGGAAGATTTTAAGAGTCAATGAGGGTGTAATTAGCCTCACAGACAGAGGTTCACTTCCACATCTGTATACTATAGCATTGTGTTAGCTGGTGATCATATAAGGATGACTTCAGATTTGCCTCTATGCATACCGCCGGATATATAAACTTTCTTTTCCCCAATTCTTTAATTAATTCGTTAGTTTTTAAAGGTATTCTATTTTTCGTACCGAAATTCTAGGATTTATTGAGACATTAGACAAAATAACACTTTTGATTAAAAGTTTCATAATACAGCCGGGAAAGCGTGAAAAGTAGATCATTTGGTAATAAAGCACTATCATTCATCGCACTCAGTAACACCGTTTTATACGTGAGCCAAAGGTCAGAATCTCGGTGGCTTAGAGTAAACACAAGATCTATAATTAAGGAAGTGCGTTTCCACGGTGCGCAAAGTTTATTTTTACATCTAGCGTGCCTACCTTTTTTAAACCACTTTATGCCTTCTCTGACCTTTATAACAGTCTTCCTTATTTCCACGTGAAATCGAGTCTTTAAATGTCACTTAGGACTTCTGACTCTAGATATTTTGCGGCTAGAGATAATCACGAGAAAAACAATTTGACTGTTACCAAGGCACGCACTCGGACTCACCACCTGCGAGTGTGGAAATTCACTGTCTTCGGTGATCAAAAAATACTTTTTCTCCCTCGTTCTGTGCTCGGTGAGAAATATTCCTGTTAAGTATTTCGTGAACTGACTAATTTATTCTACCTGGCATTTGGATGACAGAATGCCCCTTTGGCTTCTGAAAATCTGCTAAATCTTGCCTCCATTTTTATTAAACCGCGGCCTTTGATTGCCAAATACAACAGGATAGAGAATTATTGTTGATCCCAAAAGTGTCGTTATTTCGTATTTGTGTTTTTCTTTGAGCACAACGGGCTAATCACCTGTTTGCCAAGTCACTTCGATTACATGTCCTGCCCATGGGCCTTGTGCACTTGGGTCCCCTCTACACCTCGTTTCACGGGGTAGAAGAGGTTCCGATTATGAGATGAGATGAGTTTTTCTTTGAAAGGTTCGTCTGCCGAGCAGAAAAGAAAGTGTGAGACGCAGGTGGATATATATGCGCACCTTCACGATTGCATTGAGCTTTGGAATACATTTTAAAAAAGCCAAGATAGAAAGAATGAGAAAGAACAAATGCAACAATGAATCGAAAAATCATTGGAAGAATATTCCAGGTAGAGGGAGATAAAATAGTTATTTTTAAAACTTGCGAAGAAAAATTAAAAGGCGTGCAATAGAGAAAGAACAATAAAGAAAGATGATCATTACAGGAAGAATCAGCAAGCGAAATGAACATTAGATACAAAAATCATGAGTGATAAATAATAGAGAAAGAACAGTCAAGAGAGATAAACAAAAGAGAAAGACCAGTCAAGAGAGATAAACAAAAGAGAAAGAACAGTCAAGAGAGATAAACAATAGAGAAAGAACAGTCAAGAGAGATAAACAATAGAGAAAGAACAGTCAAGAAAGATAAACAATAGAGAAAGAACAGTCAAGAGAGATAAACAAAAGAGAAAGAACTGTCAGAAGAGTCATACTACAGAGGAACAAAAGGCTAGATTAACACAAATATAAACATGTAATCGCAGAATCTGTCGACTACCTTTGGAACAAGAAGTGAGAAGACGTATGCTTTGGACAGGACAAACATTGAGGAAAGCCAGTAAGTAGCATTACAAGGCAGTCCTTTTTTCTGGAATCCCCAAGAACAAAAAAACGCAAGAAAAAGGGGACACTGAAGACAGACACGAATGGGTTAACGAAGACATGAAAACAACTTGATAGGATGGCACAACCACGAAAGCTTGGCATCTATTTGTTTGAGGTCAATGCTTAGATGGGAACCGAGAGGTAATGGAAAATAAAGCTAAGGTGTATCGACAAACGCAGCGAAAATTTGAAAAAGTGAGGTTAACCAAATGTCGTGGACATTGACAGCATCCGAGCGGCTGAGCCGTTAGAGCGCCTGCCTCTCGCTGGAAAGTTACCCGGTTCTGAAACCTAACAGCGTCGTGCCCCGTCTATTCAGCTGTAAATGGGTGCCTGACTCTGTTTTTAGTTATGGAAGACAAAGGCATCGATAGTATTTTATCAGACCTAAAGGTCTTTTATATTTGGAGATGCGCCCTAATATAACCGACTATGCCAAAACGAGGCAAAACTTTATTTTTTAAAATAATCCATGGTGGAACTGGTCACACCCACATCATATAAGCGGAGTGCAGTATAGTGAAGTCTCTAACGCTTCACTCCACTACCTGCTATGTTATTACCTTTACCTCCTACATAGACATTGAACCAATTATTCAGAATCCAAGAAATTGTTAACACTAACGTAGCAGACGGTGAAGGACATTGTTGAACAAAGCCTCCCTACACCTAGCAGTTTGGATTACGCCGTCATCCGGGGTCAAAGCGCGAAGCAGAAGTTGTACACCAAATCCTGCGGACGTCTGTCTCCTGCTTGTCGTGACAAATCCTTTACGACAGTCCAACCAATAAACCCGGATTAACTTGGACCTGCTGTGTACCCAGTAACCCTTTCACTTTCGGCGCTTGCACGACCTTTCTTGTTGAATGCCTTCATTTTTTGATGTCCTTTTTTCCTAATTTTATTTTTTTTTAATTCTTCTTTCACAACATGTATTTTGCTTCTCCTTTATCTTCAAGTACCGTGCCTGGTCGCACAGGTAATCACAACTACCTGTCTCTTGTCATTTCCATCAATTCTGCTGTTGACTTTTTTGTTCATGCCACGATGTCAAACTGTATAGCATCTTCTCTCTTTGTTCTTATTCATTTCTTGTTCCTTCAATCTTTTCTGTTGTCACAATACATTCCTACTATCTTCTTCTCACATTACGCCACAAGAAAGTGGATTGTTTTATTTAAATATTAGTGATCTGTGTATTTTGTGTTCTGGCCTCTTTCATGACATCCTCTTAATTCTGTTTGGCTGCCCATGGTATTCTTAACATGTGTCTATGGAACCACATCTTTGTGACCTCAAGACTTTACCTGCGTGTTTACTAATAGTCCATGACTCGATTCCATATGTTAGGATTGGCTTTCTATGACGCTAAAACAGTATAGTTTTTTTTATTTCAATTGAGAAAGATGTGTTGTATAAAATATTTTTCTCATTTTATGCAGGTCCGGATTTAGACATGGTGAAGCTGTGGAGAACCTGTTTGGCAATTAACAGAGAATAAGGCCGTGTAACAACTGAACTAGGCATACTTACGTTTAAAAATTCATTTAGGTATATCATGTATGATCTACGGCGATATTATCATTATAAGGAGAAATTAACACTATAGGCTTACTCTACTATAACTATTTACTATTTCTACAACTTTTTGTGCCGCTAAGCCCGGCCCCTTCCCACCTAGTTACACCAATGTTACAGAGACCCCCTTCAGACTGTGAGACCTTAGCTGTAGCTTGTTTATCTTATGCCTAAATCCAGCCATGATTTTACGGAATGCTGCGTTTGCCTGCTCTATTCTACTCTTCCCCTCTGGGTTGATTCTCCTACCTGCTGTTATAAACGTACTTATGCATATGAATCTATTGACTAGTTTTAAAAAAAGTGCCATTAACTTTGATAGTACATTATGAGGTAGTTAATGTTTGTCCAGATGACCATAACATTTGTCTTTTTGCTATTTAGGCCAGGCTTATATTTTCACTTTCGGTAACTCCAGTATTCTGTCACGTTTGCTTCTACTGGCGTTAAAGTCTGAAGCCCATTGTTATGTGGATATTTTGTGTCTTTTAAATGCAGAGTTGTGTATTTCTATGTTGCTTAATATTGCTTAATGACTATCTTTTTGATATAATCACTCTTCGGCTTCTGAAGGAGCATAGGCCTTCAACAAACTTATGCTAAGTCTTCCTAACCTGTGCCATCAGCTCAAAGCCTGTCTCCAGCTCTCTTCTCCATATGTTCTTTTCTTTCCTTCTACCTCTCTTGCTTTGTGGATACCAGAAGAAGGACTGTCTGGCGATGCTATCAACGGGTTTCCTCAGTGTGTGACCTATCCATCTCCAGCGCCATCTAATCTCTTGTTCCACTGGCACTTGTCTGGTTCTTGTCATCAGTTCCACATTAGTGATCTTCTTACACCGTTTCAATCTTTCTATTCAGTGCAAGCATCCATTTATTATGTCTGTAGCTTTTTAGTTGTTGTTTTTGTTGTACCTTATGTTTCAGAGCCTAATAATACAACTGACTTGACTTATTATATCTAATCTTTAAAAAACCTGCAAGGAAAATCTGGGCGTAATGACATGTCACTAATATCGTTTCCACGACGTATTTACCGTTCCAAAACCAGGCATGTTTCCGGAGGGCTAATAAACCTGAATGTCCGTCAAGTGGACTTATCTGGCTGACAACCTGAAGACACGGCGCTCATTCCGTGACAAGTTCTGTCCCTGTGGACAATCCTCAGCCTGGGGGGGCTGTTGTAAAACAGGCCTGTGGTGGTGTAGTGACTACACGCTCGACATGATACTTATGACATTTGTGAAGTAGTTGTTAAAATTGTTGTCTTTGAATGTGGAAACCTTGACGTGAGGAATTCGACAGATAAAGAGAAATAAAAAATAAAAATAGAGAGAAGGAAAGAATGGATAAAAGTTGCGTTATTTCTTTATCAGAGACTCGTGGCAGTAGAAGAAAAGAATGCTTTAAAACCTGCTAACAGAACAAGCTATTATACAGGGAAAAAAGTGCCGCAGACTTAACAGTCACTCTTAAATGAAGTAAAAAATGTAGTGTGCTTCTGTGTGTATGTGTGTCTGTGTATGAGAGAGACAGAGAAAGAGAGAGAGAGGCGAGAGATTTTCCACCGTGTTTGTAGTTTTAAATTTACTTTCCACTTACAGACTTTATGCACCATATTCTAGTGCGTTGTCAGGACACGCGAAAACTGTGCTGTAGAAGCTGTCGCCAGACCTGTCTTTCTAAAGATTTTGCTAATACAGCATATACATCTTCCTCTCTCTCTCTCTTTCACTCACTCACTCTCTCTCTCTATTTCTCTCTCTCTCTCACACACACACTTGTGCATTTGTGTTACAGATTGCCTCCCCTGCTTTGCAGTATTGGTCCAACAGTGGCCAAATCTCAAGAGTATCTAAAATGGTTCGTCGAAGGTATCTACCTTCGCACAAGATTACTCTTGACAGAGATGTAGTTAGAAGAGTAATGACGCTTCTACCGTACGGGAGAATTCACAAGATAATTCAGAAGTTAAGAACAATGCTGCTTAGCGCTAAACATTTGTTAACTTATATCTGTCCGTCGTCTTTTGTGAAGGATTTAAGCAATGGTTTTTAGCCCGTTCAAGCCGACAGCTGAGTAAATTCAGCGAATTTCCTCTTATAATGGTATAGCTCTGTTTAGAGGTAAATAAATAAATAAATAAATATATATATATATATATATATATATCTATATATATATATATATATATATATATATATATATATATATATATATATATATATATATATATATAATGCTCATACATTTGCTTTTTGCTTTCATACATGTAATAACTGAATCAACTAACTATGTTTGTTTAGTTTTAAAACAACAGGTGACAAATGTAATAATCAATTAGTATTAAAAGTTTAAAATAAATGAAACGCTGGTGAATTTTATATTAGAATCAAATTTTCTCTTCACTGAGATTTAGGGTGAGGATATAGTTCAGAAAATTATGTCCGATCGCTGGTGCCTTTTTATAAGCACTTAACTGATATAAGGGGGTCTCGCATCGGTTTTCGTCACTTCTTGGTGATGAGGGCACTTCTTCACACAACTTGTCCGATTTAGGCGGTTGGTGTGGATTCCCTACGTTTCACTCACGACTAGCTTCGTTCCACGAACTATTTAGACAAAATAGAAAAACAAATGTGTCTGCTAAGTACATTTGTGGGCTGCCATTTAACAGGCGCATTCTCGCTGTCCACCCACCAATGTTAATCTCTCAGAAGAATTAAATTCCCGAGTACACAGTGTAGCTCAGGGAAGATGATAAAAAATCATCAATATTCTTCAGGGTATTAAACTGTGAAAATGTGTCTGGACAGCGCGAATAATGAGCTGCCTGAGTTACAATTAACAAAGTGCATATATCTCACAAAATATTATACACTTTAGGCACATGTGATGTAATCATCAGTCATCACTGCTTGTGACGTATAATGGAAAAAGAGCCTACAGTAATCTGACAGTCTTTGTAAATCTCGTAGCGCTCTATGATTTGCTAGCAAAACCATGCATTTTCTGCCTGTGTTTACTCACACAAATTTACTTTTTCGTCCCGCCTCCTTTCTTTGAACAAAAGCAAACGAAGTGTTTACAACTTTCGTGACCTGCCCGTCATAACAGGTAGCGAATCAGGTTTGTTTACCTCGTCTTCTCACGCGAGCTTATCTGCCAATCATACGATACCTGACAGACCACACGTGAAAAACACAGACCCTGTGAAGTTCGTACTCAGGAGAAGTCACAAACCCCTGGGCTCTTTGATCTTCAGAAGCGGGCATCCGTACAGAGAAAACCCTTTAGGGAACTACAAGTATGTCTTTTGATGTCGGTCGAAAGCGCTCGACGGAAGACCGGCCGTAAGCCTTTATCTTGTAACTCTGTTTCTGATTCCTCGTTACACATAGTAACGTGAAAAGTAACATCATCGATAGATCAGAGAAATATAATGATATATAAATTGTGTTTTCTTAAACCTGCTATCAGTTGTCACTCAGAATTTTTGGATAGTCTAAGCACGCAGTTCTAGAACCATTATTGTGGAAAATGTGTTATTAGCATTCATGGGGATTTTTCATTCTGATTTTCTGGTAAAAGAAACTAGTGCTTACGTGTTTAAAAGTGTTAGCTTTTACCTTTATAATTCACTTAGATTTTCTAGCTGCTAAAACTAGTGAAATAAAATAACGCGTAGCTATTTCATTCCAGATGTTCAGTTATAATGTTAATTTTCACCACACGCTTTCTCAAACAAGAAGAGACGGATTTTGCTGACTGGTTTATAAGCTAGGCGCGACTGATAGTGACAGAAAAGAATTCACGCTTTATTTCATTGTGCGTATTTATTATAAGTGCCTATTATTTAATATCATACGACCAAACTACCAGACGCCGACCAAATTAATAGCTACTTAACGACCGGCGATAGTTTGTGATAATTGACATTGTACGCTGATCGTTAACCGCGAGAAAGGGGGGGGGGTCGCATAACTCAATCCAACCTACACTCGCTAAAGCGACGCGCGATAAGGCAGGCTAAAGAAAACACCTGTGCCGTTTAACTTTAATCAGGGCTGACGGAGTGGATAAGAGATCTGTGTGCATATATATATATAACTATATAGAATAGTAGCATTTTTCCATAAATGTTTTTCTTATATTCCTAGCAGACCTGATCAAGAGCGTCCAGCGGTCTTTTTCTTTTTTTACTGATTGGTTAATGTTGTCTCTTTTTCTTGGCTTGAGCGTCACCAATTTCATTTGTGAGCGAGTATTAGCCAAAGATACATGAGAAACATTTTAACTTATAAGTTTAACTGGACTTACCAAACCACTTTCAGCCAACATTCTTCTTCTTCTTCTTCCTCATCTTCTGCTACTTTTCTTCTTCTTTAACTTATTCTGTTCATTCTTCTTCTTCTTCTTCTTTCTCTTCTTCTTCTTTTACTTCTTCTGTTCTTTCTTGTTGTTCTTCTTCTTGTTCTTCTACTTGGCACATCCTGAAACGTCAACTTCAATATGTACAAAGAAAACGGTGGTCAGATTAAGGTTGTTGATAACTCCACCCAGTATGTCCAGAAGTGAAGTCTGTGACGGCCATATGTGTTTTTTTCAGTTCTTCATATTTCGGACACTTTTACAGCAGATATTCAGTGTTGTCATTTTGTCGGTGCCAGAGCTACACTCATAGTTCCTACCTTTATCTTGTTAAATAGATTGTATTTAACAACGCCGATGTGATAATGTGAGGCCCTTGTCATTATAATTATTACCGAATATATGCCTGTACCCCGGCATGGCGGGATTTGTGGGTGTTTTGTCTACGTCACTGACTTTTGGAAATACCTGTAGCTCTTTTCATTCTCATTTACTAACCTTTACCTCCACATGGACCATAGGTTATCGACAGGAACCCTCTAAAAATTTATTTCCTGTGACGCCTGTTGAAAGTTGTTTTTTGTCTTATATATCCATTTCTGTGTCCAGTTCCCTCCTCCGTGTCTTTTTCGTCTCCCTCTAGTTTACTTACTAACTTAGTCGTTCCTCTTCTACCGTGAGGTGTAGAGGTTTGGAAGAGAGAGCGCCAGACTATCCTATCAGCTGTCTTCCTCCTGGCCTGGTTCCATTCTAGTCCTCGGTCCTTCAAAGATTGTCTGATGTTGTCCTCCCAGCGGACTCTGGGTCGTCCTGGGGGTCTGGATCCTTGGCTCTTTGTTTCCCATGCTTGTCGTGGTAGCCGATCTTCTCCCATTCTGCAGACATGGCCAAACCATCTTAGTTGGGACTGTTCTACTTGGGTCTGCAGGGGTGGGATTTTAGGCCTTGACTGCGGACCATGTCTCTTCTTGTTACTTCAACCACCTTCCTCAGATACCTCATTTCTGAGGTTTGGATCTGGCTTTTGTGAGTTGTAGTCATTGCCCATGACTCGCATCCATATGTCAAGACTGGGACATAGGTGGAGCGGTATACGGCCATCTTCGTTTTCTTATCAACCTCTCTCTTGCTGAGGAATCCTCGATTTATGGCCTGAGAAAGTCTCCCAGCTGCTGCTTTTCGAGTGGCCAACTCTTCTGTGATGCCTCCCTTTCGGTCTGTAATAGCTCCGAGATATTTAAAGTGGTCGACCTGCTCCAGGACCTGTTCTCCCAGCTTAATCTGATGTCTTCTTTCTTCTCGTGATATCACCATGGATTTTGTTTTAGAGCTGCCTATGACCATCCCTCTCTTCTCCAGCTCTTCCTTCCAGACTTGCAGGTTGGATTGGAGATGTGCCTCTGATTTAGCAATCAGGGCAACATCATCAGCAAATGCCAGCTCTGAAATACAGACCTGTCTCATCTTCCAGTACCCCACTGAATACTTTCTTGTTCTCTCCTTACAAGACTTGATAACATCGTCCATGAGTATGAAAAGATAAGGTGACAGGATATCACCTTGTCTTACACCAGTGGTGGTCCTGAACTCTTCTGACTTATGGTTTGCTGTCTTCACATAGTTTCTGCAAGACTTGTAGAAACTCTGTATAGCATGAATCAGAGGTGCTGGAATGTTCTTCCTTGCCAAACAGTTCCAAAGTTTGCTCCAGGGGACCCTGTCAAATGCCTTTTCCAGATCTATGAAACAAAGATAGATCTCACTCTTATACTCAGAGGCCTTTTCACTCAGCTGTCTGGGTGTGAAGATTAGGTCTTGAGTACTTCGGTTTGCTCGGAATCCGCACTGGACCTCATTCAATTGTGGCTCAGCTAGGCGTCGGAGTCTCTGCTCTAGGATTCTAGAGTAGATTTTACCAGTGACACTGAGAAGGGATATGCCTCTATGGTTTCCACATTGTCGATTGTCACCCTTTTTGAAAATTGGTGTTATGATGGCAATCTCCCAGTCCTTTGCTATGGTCTTGTTGCACCACGCTGCCTGTAGGACCCTTATGAGTAAAAGGTCGCCTGATGCTCCCATGTACTTAACCATTTCTAGTGTTATACCATCATGCCCTGCTGCTTTGCCCATCTTGATTTTCTCCAGTGCTGCCTTCAGTTCTTCCATCTTTATGTCATTTTCATCACCATTTGTTTCCTCTTCTGTGCTAGTGGTTATCATTTCTGATGCTTGACCTTGCTCACCATCAAGGAGTTCTGAGAAATATTATTTTCATCTTTCCATTACTTCCTTCGGGGCAGTAAGCATTTTGCTTTGCTTGTCCTTTATAAATTTAAGAGGGCATTGTTTTTCCTTCCTTATGTTCTTTAGGGTCTTATAGAACAATTTCTGGTTTTTTTGCGCATCTTTTTCTAGCTTTTCTCCAAATTCTTCCCAGGATTTCTGTTTTGCTGCTAGTACCTTGTTCTTTGCTTCTGTTCTGAGTATCATATATTCTCTATATTTCTCTATTTGTCCTGCTGTGTTTTTAGCTCCTAAGTATTGTTTCCATGCCATTTTCTTCTCTCTTATTTTCTCTTTGACTTCCTCTGTCCAACAAGGTGTCCTCTTTCTCTTGTTCCCAAGTCGGACTTCACCACATGCTTCTGCAGCAGCTGTCTTTATGATGTCCTTGAATTTAAGTTACAAGGTTTCCAAGTCGTCAGGTTGTTCTTCTATGTTTCTCACCGCTGTAGCAATAAGCCCCTGATATCTGGTCTTAATTTCTGGCTCTCTCAGCTTGTAGGTCTTAATGCTCATTTAGTCCGTTCGTTTACTTGGTTTCTTGCGTGATGCTGGGCATTTCCTAGGCTGAGCAACTCTTTCAGTTGTTCTTTTGATTGTAAGCAGGTAGTGATCACTTCCAATCTCTGGCCCCCTCCAGACTCTTGCATCCCGGACATATTTGAATGAGCTCCTCCTAACAATGGCATAGACGATCACTGACTTCTCATTCTTTGTTGGTTCACATCTAGTGTATGCATGTATGCGCTTATGGGGGAACTTTGTGTTGGTAATGATCAGATTCTGCTCACTGCAGAGTCGCTTTCCATTGTCATTGAGAGTATCTTCTCCATATCTTCCGATAACTCCACCCCATCTAGCATGGTCATTTCCAACTCTGGCATTGAAATCTCCGAGCATGATAATTTCATCTAGGCAGTCATCCACTGTCCTTTGAAGCAGCTCGAAGAATTCCTCCTTGACCTCTGCTCTCTCATCCTCATTTGGCCCATACATTATCACCAGGTTGACTATGGTTTCTCCTTCTTTTAGTTTTACAACCATAATGCGCTCCGAGACAAAGTTCCATCCCTTGATACTATCTTTCTTGTTTTTGGCCACAATGCAACCCACGCCCCCTTTAGCTCTTTCAGATGTGGGTACACCACTGTAGAGCAGCGTGTTGCCATCGAGATCCATGACTCCTTGTCCCTTTTTCTGTGTTTCCGTTATAGCCAGGATTTCTAGTTTTGCTTTCCTCATCTCTTCCACCAGCTCCTTTTCTTTCCCATTTATACTTCTTGTGTTCCAAGTTCCATAAGTCGTAATCCGTAGTCCGTTCCAGTTCGTCGCCTTTAGAATCAGTCCGGTTTTCTCTCTTGTATTTCGTGTAATCATGTTTTAAAGCAAACAGGTGATTGGCCTGTTGTGCCTTTGCATGTTGGAGGGGCTGCCTCATTACGGCCTCCATGCAGGCCGCTCTCCTCCTTTTTCAGCCGGGCTTGGGACCGGCCTAGGCGGAGTTCTCCCTCTAGTTTAACATTTATAATTGACACCGTTCATTGCAGATTTTATTATTTTGTTCCTTTTTGTTTTTGGATTGGCTGAGTGGTTAGAGCGTTTTCTTGTTGCGGGACACAGTGACCGAGTTTCGCAATGAAAATCTGGGAGCGGCACGCTCCAAGCTACCCAGCTGTAAGTGAGTACCTGACTCTACTCCAGAGTTAGGGAAGAAAAGACAGCGAGGAACGGAACTGGTCACTTCACCTCATAATAAGCTGAGTTTCTAACACTTCACCTCATAATAAGCTGAGTTTCTGACACTTCACCTCATAATAAGCTGAGTTTCTAACACTTCACCTCATAATAAGCTGAGTTTCTAACACTTCACCTCATAATAAGCTGAGTTTCTAACACTTCACCTCATAATAAGCTGAGTTTCTAACACTTCACCTCATAATAAGCTGAGTTTCTAACACTTCACCCCTACTATGAGACTAGTTTTATCTAATCAATGAAATACGATATTTTAGATTGAGATCTGTCCTTTTTCGACATTTTTTCTGTGGGAACACAATTGAATACAAACCATACTTTGTCATAATGTATTATCATTTTGTCCAGTCAGTTGTGTTACTAATCTATTGTTTTGTATTCTGGAATTCCAGCGCTGTAAAGACAAGTTGAACACCCTGGCCATCTCTGTCTTAAATCAGTGGCCAGGCGTGAAGCTTCGTGTGACAGAAGCCTGGGATGAAGACGGTATGCACGCGGAGAACTCACTCCATTACGAAGGCAGGGCTGTGGATATTACTACCTCAGACAGGTAAGTCTCAGTCTGACATCTCTTGTTTAATTCCCGCTGTGATGAAAAATGTTGAGTACCCAGCACAGCACACAAAGCCTGAGGTCATTACATGAGCTCCAGACTAAACTCCGACGTTTACCTGGTTGGCTGTTTGCAGGAGGATCTGACAATGAATAGATGACAAGCAAGGCGAGCTTGGTAGTGGCTCTTTGTGGTGATTCCTTAGGAGAATTCGGAACCAGAGCACAGGATTTTAGCTCTGAATATTTGGAGAGCCCCAATTGATGGCGGGGAATGCACAGTATGCCGCCCTCTCTTCCCTTCTAGTTTGAAACCTGATTTAAGTATCATTTTAATGCATGCCAAGCCAGGATAGAATACCCGGGAAAAAAACTCGAGCTCCTGACTCCAACATAACAAATTTCGGAATGACAGAAAAACCTACATCTAACAGGTGATTGAAACGTCACTTCCTATTTTTAAACATTAATATCCTCACTTCTATCCACTAGATATTCGTGAAACAAATGGCTAAACAATTAACAATAACTGCCATTTGACAGTTTTATTTTTTATTCCCAATAACAAAACAAAACACAATAAAATTTTTGAAATTGACGTTCCCAACAATTTGCTACCCGCTATGAAATCACATGTTCGACAAAGAGGATCTCACTTCGAGTTGTAATGTTAATGTAACAGCATTTCATGTAATAAAACCACAGTAAAATGTTCTGATACTGACGTTTTTGTTTCATATAAATTAGTTAGATAAGATTGACGAGATAACAGTTTAAACCATTAGGAAGCGACTTGTCATTCACCTTATACAATGTAGATAAGGTCAAACAGTCTTCAACTTATCATTGGTTATGAAAGAGCGACGAGCCAAACAGCCTTATTGAAACAAAATAAACAACAACAACGTCTCTTATTGTGTGTACCTATAAGACAGCGTAGACTACGCTGGCTTGGCCATGTCTGCCGATTGGAAGATGGTCACATCCACAAACATATTTACTACTGACAACCGGCAGATGGCAAAAGAACAGCAGCTGAGGTCAAAGATGTGTGCAAGAGAGACATGAAAGCACTGGATATAAATCCAGCAGCCTGGGAGGACAAAGCATCTGATCGCACCAAGTGGCGACGCTTCCTACGACGTCACCTAAGAATGGGCGAAACGAAGCTCTTACAACAGGAAAAAGAACTCGTCAACAGGAAAACCAGGCAATAAAAACAGGTGAGGGCTATCACCTGATGCTCACTATGCTCCTCAGGATACTAAAGGAAGCCGGGTTAACCGCCCGACCTAGCAAATATTTAATCGGATTTGAAAAGCTTGACTTCCTAGATCATACCATTTCTCACGGTTGTATGTGGCCAGCGGCGAAATCATTGAGAAAATACGAGCAGCAGCAAGACTAGCCAGGATGGAAGACCCGGGAAAGAAACTGGGGCTCATGACTCAAGAAGTTCGGCATGGCAAAAAACGGACAAAGGCAGCATGTGAAATATGCTGCTTGTGGAAGGTAACCAACAATGCAGGCGCAGATACCATCAGGAGTAACACAATCAGAAAATTATGCTAGAACTAAGCCACGCATGGTCTGTATAGGACACACATATTGATAAAACTAGTTGATAGTATTTCAAGGCAGTCCATGTTCTGGAATACAGAGGTTAAGAGAAACAGAGTGACCAATCAAAATACAGAGAAGAAGACTGGAGACAGACAACATACTACCAACATCCAAAAGTCACAATACAACATCGATGAAGACTTTGAACATTGTAAAGCCTTGACTAAACAATTTGTTTATATTTTTTATTGTTTTCGAAATTTGGTTTAAAATGTCGGTTTCGAGATGGTCATATTTTATTAAATTTCTTTGTCTATCAAATGTTAATGATTATACTTCTCACGACGGAAGATGGCAAATGTGAAACGGAAATCAAGAAGAGAATAGAAATGACACAGCTACATTCAACGTCATGAGACAAATACTAACATCTTAACAATTAACTCACAATTGTAAAATGGCAATAATAAAATGCTATTTATTCTTCTTTATTGTATCGTGTACAAACAGGCAGTTGGAGGAAATAATGGAGGTTGTGGAGATGTGGAAAGGGAAGAAAACAAATAAAGAGGTCATAGAAAAGTTAGGAATTAAAAGAGAATTAATGAAGGAGATCAAAGTTAGACAGTTAAAATATTTTGGCCATGTAAAAAGACATAACACCTTACAGAAGACCATAACAGAAGTAAGAGTTGAAGGCAAACGTGCAAGATGCAGACAGCGCTATAAGTGGGAAGATAACATCAAGAGATGGACAGGAAAGAGTCTATCAGAGTGAACCATCAAGAGAAGAGATAGAAGACGTTGGAGATCCATTATAGATGGAGATGGCAACTGATAATGAAGACATTTTTATCAAAGAGATTCAAGGAATCCACGCTGCTCCCGCATGAATTCCAAGTTTACTCTCTAACCAATACCCTGAAATACTTCCTGGAACCAGACAACCATCGAGTTGGCAACCCAACGCTCACAGATTTAGTAGTCGCACAAGAGTAGCCCAGCATCACGCTGTCCCCCATACGAGGTTGAAACATGTTGAGAACTCAGCATTGTACACGATGCTTGAGGGAATTACTTGAGCCCTGGGCTTAACCCTGGCATTTACCTGGTTGGTTGCGTGAAGGAGAATCTCACAATGAATGAGTGACAGGCGATAGGAGCTTGGAAGTGGCTCTGTACAGCACGTGACGAATCCTTGGGAGAACCCAGAACCAGAGCACAGAGTTTTAATTTAGCATATTATGAAAGGACCCACTGATGGCGGGGAATGCACAGCAGGGCCGAATTAAGTCAAGAAGAGACATTAGGCGTTTTGATGTTTGGGGGCCTCTTTAACCTAATAGGCAATAATTTTAATATTTTTTTTTTGTTCAAACCCCTCAGTATGACGATGGTATATACCGTACTAGTATTATTTCTGATTTTACTGGGCTGCTTTTTAAGCTATTTCTGTTTTAATAATTTTTTAGAAAGTTTTGAATGTGATTTAAAAGTGCAAACACTTTCATGATATCCAGAAATCTATACATTTAAAATTTTTTTTTTAACTTATGCACGGGCCCCAAAGAGCTCCGGGCCTCTAACCTTATGGATAATCCGGCCCTGATGCATAGTATGCCACCCCAGACCCCCTTCAAGCATGAACCAGATGTGAGGATCCTTTTTAATGCACGCCTAGCCAGGATGGAAGACCCGGGAAAGAAACTGGGGGCTCATTACTCAAGAAGTTCAGCATGGCAGACAGCCACAAGAAAAGCCTAGATCTACAATGTTGATCAAGGATTCTTCAGCTTGGTATTGGCTGCGAAACAGTTACACGCTCATCAGCCCTGGTTAAGCATCAACAACATTTGTCAAGATTAATCTTAGATACATTTTATTTGCATTTGAAAAAAACTGACCAATTTAAAAACAAAAAATCAAAATGGCGCCGTTCACTGAATCAGATTTTAACGTCAAGGAAATACTGTCTTCATAAACCGTGCAAATTTTTATTTAATATTCCGACTATATATATTTGTCACCTGTTTCCTCCCCTTGCGCTGCGGTAGTGGTCAACAGTGGCCAAAACCTAGAGTATCTAATGTGGGTCTTCAAAGGTGTCTACCTTCGCACAAGATTACTCTTTGCAGAGTTGTAGATAGAAGGATAATGATGCTTTTACCTCGAGGAAGTGTCCACAAGATATTTCAGAAGTCAAGAAAAATGCTGAATGAATATGAGCACGTTAACTTTATATCTGACCCGCCGCCTTTTGTGGAGATGGGTTATCTTCTAATTAGCTCGTTCAAGCCCCCAGCTGTTTTATCTCAGCGAAATTCCTCTTATTAGCTCGATATTATTATTATTATTACTATTATTTGCTCTTCAGATGTAGATATAACTACATATATTAAAAATCAGGACTCACACGTGTGCCTTTCGCTCTGTAATAATTAATTCAACTATCAATTTATTAAAACAACATAAAACACATTATCCTTCTCGGATAAGGGCGAAAAAAATAGGAGGTCCCGTAAGTTGCGCACGTTTAAAACCCCACGGCAATTGGAAATCGTAAAGAGTAAGCCTATCAGGCCGCTGCCCTGGCAAAATTTAAAAATTAGAAGCCTACCTACCACAAAAATATTGTGATTCTCGCCGGTGCTACGGAGTTCGTGCACTGTGCTGAGATCCTCCTTGTGTGATCAAAGGGAGAAGATCGAAGGACTGATGGAGTAGTCCGTGTGCAATGAAGACAATCAAAGAGTGCCGCACTTGCTAACACCACAATCATCGTCATCATCACTCACATGTAGCGTGCAAAAGCATACGCCACATTCATATGCTCTTGCAGAGGTAGGCTCCATAGCACGTGTTTACATAATGAAGCTGCTAACCCAATGTACAACCTCATATTATTGCCTGTTACGACATGCTTGCGTAAGCAGTAGGTCTAATCTGTCTATGTCTTCATAGACAACGCGGCGGAACTACTGAGGCTTACAGCAGTGGTGGTAGATATACATGGGAGAATACCACGAAATTAAATAAAGTGTGAAGGGAGACCAACACAAGTGATATCCCTTGTCCTCTACATTTTTTTTTTTTTTTTTTTTGCCTACGCTAATAACTTGAGAATCATTAATAGAATTAAGACAACCTACACAACCATAACTTTTTTTTTGGTGTGAACTTAAGCCTCAGTATAACGGACCTTGAGTCTAGGCTGAAAGGGGCGCGCCTCACCATAACGGGACAAGAACTCCTAGAACTTACTTGGCAGTTTCAAAAAGGGCCTTAACTTAGAGGGGGCCAAAGTCAGAGTGCATGAAATCACCATTTTAAGACACATAAATGTCTCATTTTAATAGCACACAAATATTAAATACGTTTGTTTAATTCAATCAGTCAATAACCTCTCCCCCCTCCCCTTCCAAGCAGCATAAGTCATCAACAAACTCATACCCAGCCCGTGCCATCCGCTCAAGATATTTCCACATCTGTCTCATCATTTTCATTTCTGTCTCCATGTCTTCTTCTGCCTGTCTCTATTTTTCTTACCCTGAGGTTTCCACAACAAAGACTGTCTAGCATTGCTATCACCAGGTGTCCTCAATATGTGTCTAATCCATCGTCCGCATTGTCCTCCCATTTTGTCTTCCCCTGGTACATGTCTGGTTAGGTTAATTGAAATCAAATTAAACCAGTCAATGCCAGTATTGAGGACAAAATGGTTTGAAGTTTAACAGCAGGAATTCAGAAATAATAATTATAAAACAAAATGGAAACACTATCAGAACGCAACATCTTTGTTTATTGGAAAACAGTGAAACAACTGAAGCCATTTTCTCTAGCTAGAATTTCGAATAACTGGCCATTGATTACTGAATGAAATCAAGTCAAAAATGACAGACAAAATGAGATGTACACGATATGAGCAACAAATTTAGCTGTGAGTTAAAGAGTTTTACAGTGGATGTACCGAAATGTTGACAATAAACACACAAATTGGAAATAAATTCAAGGAAACGTAGATGTAGGTTTCACGGCACTTGCAGCGTACATGTGGCCAGCAAAAAACAACAAATAAACAACCAAACAAACAAATATATAGCAATGGTGACAAAACACAAGCACAAAGAAATCCCTGAGATAATGACCAAGTTCAGGCGCAATGTTTTTTTGGGCATGTCAACAAAAGACAAGGGAAAGAATAACTAGTAACAATCAGTAAATTCAAGGCAGTGAGAAAGTTAGGGAAACATAGACCAGAAGGTCAGAGAAGTACATATAGGAATGACTTATGACTTGAGAAACTGCTGAACACTTAATAGGTACGGGCAAAGTTGGCGGAGCTGGGAGTCCTTTTCAGGACAAGTCGTTTTCATGACTTCATCCCGCTAGCTTGTAGATAATGTTAGTCCTTTTCGGGACTTAGTATCTATCAAGGCTTTACTTCAGTTCACTGGGCGCATCTATTTTTGAATGGCAAATTGCGTTCTGATATAACCAACGGACTTAAGCATAGGTTGAAAGAAACTTGCCTCGCCACAAGAAAGCAAAACCCGCAAGAAAATAAAAACTTTTGAAGGATGCTTTGGATGGACTGCATCGCCACAAGTTAAATAACTTTTTCGGGACTTAGTATCTATCAAGGGTTCAAAATAATAACCAACGGACTTAAGCATAGGTTGAAAGAAACTTGCCTCGCCACAAGAAAGCAAAACCCGCAAGAAAATAAAAACTTTTGAAGGAGATGTAGGTAGAAGAACCTGCTTTGGATAGGACACACACTGAAAAACACGCTAATAGCATTACAGGCAAGTTTTCCTTATGGAATCCACAAGTGTAGTGAAATTGACCGAGATACAACGGTAAAATACTCAAAAGATAACATTTAAGGATAAAAACATAATGCGTAGGCTGCTGATGTACATGATCGCCTAGACCGCGGGTCATCACCCTCCATAAAATTGACTTGCTAGACAGGAGGGGAACGGCGGATCAAAAGAAAAAAAAATATGACTGGAAAGGCTAAGGAGACGCAATGGGGGGGGATGGAGGAAAGTAAAAATTCACGTCCCCCAAATTGACACGAGGTACGGAATTGGACGTTTTGCGATACCAAGCCTTGATTTGAATTCAGCGGCTAAAACGCAGATGTTAGGAATATTACAAAAATTTAAAAAGTAATTTTTCTTAATATTAATGTTAGGAATATAAAAATTAGCTGGCCGGATGGCCTATTCTGAGCAATGAAATAATATGATCTTAATTTTACAAACGGATAGATAATATTGAAGATAATGACAAAAGACAGTGTAGTTCACATCATCGCTAGACTATATTGAATCTAAAAGTGTCACAATTTGCACACAAAAACACGACCTTGGGAACAGGTGTTCAAAGTTACTTATTATGGAGGAGAGGGGTTTTGAGCGGTAGCTGTGTCTAAATATAACTTTTTACGACAAAATTTTAAGGGGAGAGAAAGGTTGCTTCAAAAATCAAGCACATTTTTTTTAGAAACACAAGTAGAGACGGACAGACTAACAGATAACCATCCATACTTGACTGAAGCATGACTGAAATGACTTTAGTGTAGAAATTTGAAATTAAAAATAAACCTTGGCAGTGATTGGCCACAGACAATCATATCATTAGCGCTCAGAGCGCATTTGGGGTCATTCTTCAATAATTGTTCAGTGTTAGACACAGATTTTAAAGTGTGGTGTGTTCCCATATGAAAGACAGTGAATAAATTTAGGGACGCCATACTATAGCCAGCAGCTCAGCTGAGTTTTGCTAGCAATTCTGTGTTATGTATTCTTAATCTGGTAAGATTGAAATTATTTCTTTATATATTTTGAATATTGTTTCATGTTCGAGTGATTTGATACTGCCATATCATAATATAGCCTTACAAACCAGTAGGGATTTTGCTCTAGACCCCCCGCCCAAGTCAGGGTCTAGGGACTAACAGTGTACATAAACTACAGCAAGGATTATGCAAAATAAATCAAGCGTTGAAACAGATTACCTATCTTCTTTTAGGGCCAACAACTAATAAATATTTTTCAGAATCTATAGTCTGGGAGGATCTATCTGAGGTAAACCCACCATGGTAACTGTGCTGTTTGGTCAGAGAGATCTGACCTGTCTGTATGATGTGGTTGTTGTGTCAGTGTGGTGTCCAGACGTGGGTATAGAATAGATTTTGACACATAGCCCATACTTTGATTGCAGAGCTGTGAGTTTTCTATCGACAACAAAGCAGAGTCTATCCGGTGGGTGACTTTACTCGAGTGTATCTGTGCAGTTCTTGTGACAGAGACCACCATTATTGTCCGCCAGCACGGAGAGGTGGGACCGCAAGTTTTCAGCACCAGAGCTACAAAAAGATGAGTGAGCCTCTGGTCTGCTGGACATTCACCAACTATTGGTAGTGACTAATATCCCCATAAAAATTCCCACCAGTTTCTGGACACGGTGTAGTCAATATAGACAGGTGTGATGAGACCACCCCAACAGCACAGACAATAAATATCCTCCCTAGTAGCTGACTACCAGAACATTTGAATAAAACTAACTATTCTAGTACTTAAATATGTACACTTTTGTATTTATTATGTAACATTCCATGCATAATTTTCATAAATTTTAAATCCTTCTTTTAAAACAAGTTCTGGTCAAAATAAAACTTGATCCAGAACAAATAAATGTAATATAATTATATCAAAAACTTTATACACGTGAGTTAGTTCAGTGTATTTTAACACTTGTTAATCTTATTAGTCTTCTTAAATGCCTGTGGGTGTATTTATAACTAACACACCACATTACACATCATTACCCTAGACACTTTACGTAGCCACATTCATTAAGAAAAAAAAAATTAAGTGTGAGGTCGTAGTGGTAGCAAGAAAGGCCTTCTGATAATTCTCAACCACATTTTATCTCAGGAGCCTTCACAGCTGGCCTCATACAAGTTACATGTAGTAATAACACCATCATACAATACCATCAACACCACTACATAAATTGGGGTCTTGTCCAGGGATAATTAGCCCAACAGTAAAATTAGGATCTCCTGGTGGGAGAAATAAAAGTAGGGAAATAAATTGTAAAATTTCCTTTAAAATTAAAAGTGTCCCTGCAGATAAAAGTTGGTGAATCTTCACAGCCAGTAATAATTAATTAGTTAACTGGTTAGTTAGAATTAGTTAGACTATAGTCATATAGTAATTAGAAGTACTTAGTGTATTTACTGGTTAGAGATTTATC
Source organism: Oreohelix idahoensis (assembly GCA_024509875.1). NCBI lineage: Eukaryota > Metazoa > Mollusca > Gastropoda > Stylommatophora > Oreohelicidae > Oreohelix > Oreohelix idahoensis. Next base: position 307,977 of record JAMPIV010008036.1, on the reverse strand, counting down.
TTGTATATTATTATATTGTCCAAAAAGTATGGCAGAGCTAGCAAAGTTTAGATCAGCTGCTGTGCTCACTGCGAAGGAGATGGGGATGGATGGTCAAATTTTAATTCAATACGTAACGACTGAATGTGATAAATATATTGAACGGGAAGAAAGGAGATTAGAAAAAGAGGCTGAAAGAAAATTAGAGGCTGACAGGTTAGCTGAAGAAAAGAGATTACAAATTGAGGCTGATAGAGAAATTAAGAGGCTGCAGATTGAGGCAGAAGAAAAACGACAGCAAAGGGAGGCAGAAGATAAAAAGGCCGAAAGGGAGGCAGAAGATAAAAAGGCCGAAAGGGAGGCAGAAGAAAGAAGGTTGACTGCCGAAAGGGAGGCAGAAGATAGAAGGTTGCAGAGGGAGCACGAATTACGACTAAGGGAGCTGGAATTACAAGGCCCGGCCCCTGAAAATGGTGCCAGCCCTTTTGCCTCAGATGCTACGCCCAGTATGGGAGCCTCAAACTCAGCTATGGGGTTTCATTTAGACCATTTTGTTGAGAAAGACGATGACATAGAGGGGTACCTGGGACGTTTTGAGTTATTAGCTACTACATATGGGTTAGAGAGAGAGAGGTGGAGTTTAAAGCTATCACAGGGATTGAGGGGTGCTTCTTATGAAGTATTTGCCAAAATGAACAGAGAAGACCAAGACAATTATGACATGTTAAAGCAGGCTTTGTTATTAAGGTACGAGAAGAATGGTGAATTTTATCGTAAGAGATTTAGAAATGCCAAACTGTTGTCTGGGGAGACATACCACCAATTCTCTGCCAGACTAGAAACCTATTTGGAGAAATGGACGGCTCTGGGGAAGACCCAAGATCTTAAAGAAATGATCATGATTGAGCAATTGAGAGAGTCCATGGCTCCAGACATGAGAAAATTTCTCATGGAACAAGGTGCAGAGAAGTTGGGGGAAATTTTTAATGTTGCTGAGAGGTATCAGGCAGCTCAGGCAGAGGTAAGTGGTGCTAAGAAGAAGCACATAGACAATTTTAAAGCTCCACAGCAATTTAATAAATTTGATAATAGAGAGCAGGGAAATAAGGGTAGGACAAATTTTGAGCGGCCAAGAAATGACTATCGCGACAGAAACTCACAGTTCAATGACCAAAAGTTCAATGAAAGAAAACCGTTGAACCAAGGAAAAAGATGGTGCAAATGGTGCAAGAAGGATAACCATAACACCGAATTTTGTAGAAGGAAACCTTCAAACATTGCTGCAATGAAGTCGGGGACGCAAAGATTAAAGGTTAATCCTAAGGGACAACAGGAACCTTATCACCCCCCAGTTTGTGAAGATGTTATTTGTAATGGGGTCACCATAAGGTGCCTTTATGATACAGGTTTGGATTATGATTCAGTTGTGAAGTCTAGCCTAGTGGACCCAAGTCAGTATACCACAGAAACAGTGGAAATACAAGGGGCGACTAAGGACATACCACTCATGACACTTCCCATCGCAAGGATAACGGTGAAAACTCGCTATGTGGAAGGAGAAATCAGAGCAGCAGTGATAGATGAACCAATCTACCCTCTGATATTGGGGTGTAGATACGTCTTCTTGGGGAATCCCGAGAAAACCTGTGATCATGGCGACAGTGCAGACCAGGTCACAGAAGAAGGAGGAAGAAGGTGAACCTATAAATGCTCATCCAGAGGAGATGAGGAAGGCGCAGGCTGAGGATAGGACACTCAAGCCCTGTTTTAAAAAATTGCCCAAATGCCACACACCTCCGAGCAAGGGGGAATATTTCATGAAGAATAAACTCTTATACAGGAAAGCCGGAACTGGAACAAATGGTCACAACCAGCTGGTTCTTCCCATTTCATATAGAGATAAAGTGATGGAACTCGGACATGCGATTCCCTTCAGTGGTCACATGGGGATCAGCGCCACCGGACAGCGTATAGCTTGTCATTACTTCTGGCCAGGGATAACGGAGGATATAAAAAGATATGTCAAATCCTGCCCAGAATGTCAAAGGGTAGCTCCAAAGCACTGGACTGCTCCTGCAACTCTAGGGGAAATGCCCATAGTGGGAACACCGTTTGAGAGGGTTGCAGTGGATATTGTAGGACCTCTCACTCGGACCAAGAGGAGGAACAGTTACATCCTTACTCTGGTGGACACTTGTTCTATGTGGGGAGAGGCGGTAGCCCTGCCATCAATTGATTCAAAACATGTAGCAGAGGCACTACTTACAATATTTACCCGATTAGGATTCCCGCATCAAATCTTGACGGATAATGGTTCTCAGTTCAAGGGGAAACTAACGGAAGAAGTTTTTAAGCTATTTCAAGCCAGGCACTTTCATTGTAGTCCGTACCATCCACAAGGGAACGGCCAGGTAGAGAGGTTCAACGGGACTCTCATTTCTATCCTGAGAAAGCTGGCACACGAAAAAACCGGATCTGTGGGATCAATTCCTGCCCGCCGCATTGTTTGCGTACCGGGAGGTACCACATAGTTCAACCGGGATGGCTCCCGCAACTCTGCTATTTGGGAGGCCAATAAAAGGGCCTTTAGAAGCTCTATTAAGGACCTGGACAGATGAGAAGGCGGAAGAGACTGTTACCTCATCGTATCAATACGTGAACGAACTGACCACTCGTTTGAAAGCTGGATGGAAACTGGCAAATGATAATTTGAAACAAGCCAGGAAGAAACATGCAGCATATTTTAATAGGAAGGCAAAGGACAGGGAACTGGCAGTCGGAGAGAAGGTGCTGCTTTTACTACCCGGAAGCCAGAATAAATTACAAATTGGTTGGCAAGGTCCATATACGGTTCTAGAGAAGGTGTCTAGAACAAACTATAAAATTGACAAAAAGGGGAAGGAAAAAGTTTATCATGTAAACCTGTTAAAGAAGTATCTGGACAGACCACTCCAGGAAAGCACCCCCTTATTGACCTTAGCTATTGCAACCCAGATGCAAAAGGAACCACTCACCTCACATGAATACCCATTACATCCTTGTGAAACCGCAGCACAGGTAAAAGTCAGTAAGCACCTGACTAAAAATCAGAGGGAGAGAGTTCAACAAGTTCTGGAGGAACATACAGATGTATTAACAGATAAACCAGGCCATACAAATTTGCTACAGTATGACATGAAACTGGTAGACTCAAACCCAATCTGTATGAGAGCCTATTCTATTCCGTTCGCGAAGGAGAAGGCATTAAAGGAAGAAATAGATTATTTATTGAAGGAGGGGATTATTTCGCACAGTGAATCATCTTTTAGTTCTAGTGTCGTTTTGTTGAGGAAACCGTCTGGGGAACACAGACTGTGCATAGATTACAGGAAACTGAATGCTGTCACAGAAGGACAAGTGGATCCATTACCAGACACAAAACAGCTATTTGCCAGACTGAACAAGGCAAAATACTTTTCAAAGGTGGATCTTAGTAAAGGCTATTACCAGATCCCAGTGAAGCCTGAAGTGAGACCTTATTTGGCTTTTAGCACTTCGGATGGACATTATGAATTCAATATGCTACCATTCGGACTGAAAAATGCTCCGAGTGTGTTTTTCAAGGATGATGCGAAAATTGTTGGACCCCCTGAATAACCCATGTATCACAAATTTCATGGATGATATTCTCGTCGCCACCGAGACCTTTGAAGAACACATTGAAGCTCTGGAGATGTTGTTTGATAGACTTCGGGAGGCGAACTTAACTGCTAGGCCAACAAAATGTTGTATTGGATGCAAAGAGTTGGAATTCTTGGGACACACTGTATATCAGGGTAATATGACCCCTGATCCTAAGAACTTGGAAAAACTGCAGAGAGCACATAGGCCGCAAACAAAAAAAGACGTGCGATCATTTGTGTCGTTATGCGGATTTTATCAGAAATACATCAAGAATTTTAACGCTATTTGTGCTCCTCTGACTGATCTGACTCGCAAGGGACTTCCAGATAAAATTATTTGGACTGCACAATGTGAATTAGCGTTCCAAGAGTTAAAGGAAAAACTCACTAGCAAGCCTATTCTCAAACTGCCTGATTTGACACAGGACTTTGTCTTAAGAACCGATGCCAGTAATGTAGGACTTGGAGGGGCTTTGTTGCAAAGATCATCTTCACCTGATGGGGAACTGAAACCAGTCGCTTATGCAAGCCGCAAATTGAATAAGGCGGAACAAGGATACTCCACAAGCGAAAAAGAATGTTTAGCATTAATCTGGGCAATAAAGAAGTTTCAAATCTATCTGTATGGTAGGACTTTTGTGGTGGAGACGGATCATCAGCCTCTCGTGTTCTTGTCTCAGGCTAAGCATGAAAACGCAAGATTGCTGAGGTGGTCTTTATTGCTTCAACCATATCAGTTCAGTATCCAATATATCCCAGGCAAATTGAATGTCGGTGCAGATTTCCTCAGTCGGCACCCCTGTGATCAAAATTAGAGTAGTGGCAGACGTGAGGAGTAATTTTACCTATGTGTATCGCTGGTTTTGGAACTTGCCATAGGCATGTTTTCAAGTGGGGAGATGTGTAGTGAAATTGACCGAGATACAACGGTAAAATACTCAAAAGATAACATTTAAGGATAAAAACATAATGCGTAGGCTGCTGATGTACATGATCGCCTAGACCGCGGGTCATCACCCTCCATAAAATTGACTTGCTAGACAGGAGGGGAACGGCGGATCAAAAGAAAAAAAAATATGACTGGAAAGGCTAAGGAGACGCAATGGGGGGGGAATGGAGGAAAGTAAAAATTCACGTCCCCCAAATTGACACGAGGTACGGAATTGGACGTTTTGCGATACCAAGCCTTGATTTGAATTCAGCGGCTAAAACGCAGATGTTAGGAATATTACAAAAATTTAAAAAGTAATTTTTCTTAATATTAATGTTAGGAATATAAAAATTAGCTGGCCGGATGGCCTATTCTGAGCAATGAAATAATATGATCTTAATTTTACAAACGGATAGATAATATTGAAGATAATGACAAAAGACAGTGTAGTTCACATCATCGCTAGACTATATTGAATCTAAAAGTGTCACAATTTGCACACAAAAACACGACCTTGGGAACAGGTGTTCAAAGTTACTTATTATGGAGGAGAGGGGTTTTTGAGCGGTAGCTGTGTCTAAATATAACTTTTTACGACAAAATTTTAAGGGGAGAGAAAGGTTGCTTCAAAAATCAAGCACATTTTTTTTAGAAACACAAGTAGAGACGGACAGACTAACAGATAACCATCCATACTTGACTGAAGCATGACTGAAATGACTTTAGTGTAGAAATTTGAAATTAAAAATAAACCTTGGCAGTGATTGGCCACAGACAATCATATCATTAGCGCTCAGAGCGCATTTGGGGTCATTCTTCAATAATTGTTCAGTGTTAGACACAGATTTTAAAGTGTGGTGTGTTCCCATATGAAAGACAGTGAATAAATTTAGGGACGCCATACTATAGCCAGCAGCTCAGCTGAGTTTTGCTAGCAATTCTGTGTTATGTATTCTTAATCTGGTAAGATTGAAATTATTTCTTTATATATTTTGAATATTGTTTCATGTTCGAGTGATTTGATACTGCCATATCATAATAGAGCCTTACAAACCAGTAGGGATTTTGCTCTAGACCCCCCGCCCAAGTCAGGGTCTAGGGACTAACAGTGTACATAAACTACAGCAAGGATTATGCAAAATAAATCAAGCGTTGAAACAGATTACCTATCTTCTTTTAGGGCCAACAACTAATAAATATTTTTCAGAATCTATAGTCTGGGAGGATCTATCTGAGGTAAACCCACCATGGTAACTGTGCTGTTTGGTCAGAGAGATCTGACCTGTCTGTATGATGTGGTTGTTGTGTCAGTGTGGTGTCCAGACGTGGGTATAGAATAGATTTTGACACATAGCCCATACTTTGATTGCAGAGCTGTGAGTTTTCTATCGACAACAAAGCAGAGTCTATCCGGTGGGTGACTTTACTCGAGTGTATCTGTGCAGTTCTTGTGACAGAGACCACCATTATTGTCCGCCAGCACGGAGAGGTGGGACCGCAAGTTTTCAGCACCAGAGCTACAAAAAGATGAGTGAGCCTCTGGTCTGCTGGACATTCACCAACTATTGGTAGTGACTAATATCCCCATAAAAATTCCCACCAGTTTCTGGACACGGTGTAGTCAATATAGACAGGTGTGATGAGACCACCCCAACAGCACAGACAATAAATATCCTCCCTAGTAGCTGACTACCAGAACATTTGAATAAAACTAACTATTCTAGTACTTAAATATGTACACTTTTGTATTTATTATGTAACATTCCATGCATAATTTTCATAAATTTTAAATCCTTCTTTTAAAACAAGTTCTGGTCAAAATAAAACTTGATCCAGAACAAATAAATGTAATATAATTATATCAAAAACTTTATACACGTGAGTTAGTTCAGTGTATTTTAACACTTGTTAATCTTATTAGTCTTCTTAAATGCCTGTGGGTGTATTTATAACTAACACACCACATTACACATCATTACCCTAGACACTTTACGTAGCCACATTCATTAAGAAAAAAAAAATTAAGTGTGAGGTCGTAGTGGTAGCAAGAAAGGCCTTCTGATAATTCTCAACCACATTTTATCTCAGGAGCCTTCACAGCTGGCCTCATACAAGTTACATGTAGTAATAACACCATCATACAATACCATCAACACCACTACAACAAGGTAAGTGAGATATACGGAGACCAAAAATACAGGGAGGAAAGGAACTGGAGACAGCTATGGGAGGGATACAGGAGACATGGAAAGACCTTGAACGGATGGCACAGTACAGGAAGGTTTAGAATGTAAGTCTCTGCTCCTCGGGCAGCTGAAATGTCGTGAATAAGAACAACAAAATCGGAAATGGCTCAATAAACTGACAGTTGAAGATACATCATCGACACGCCTGTCGATAGTACAATCGATTATCTACTATGTGTAAGTGTCCTGACCTAAGTGGAACCTCCTCCAAAATGTCAAGAAGCTAAAGAGACCCCGAAATACTTGTCTGACTCTCGATCTTCTTATCATGGCAAGATTGTCTTCTGCTTTTAATACACTGTTGAGATTTTTATTTAACTTTTAACTTAAAAATTGAAAACACGCGCTCCGACGGGCGGGACTGCACCTGGTGGTCAGATTTACACATAATATAATGCACTGTTTAGAGTTTCCTATCATAAAAATAGTCAGAACTAGACATGGCGGGACAGTCATCCAGAAGTTAGTTAGTTGCTTATCCTTTACAGGACGTGGCAATCAACCCCAGCTTTTATTGGCTGTTTGTGATTTTTCTAGGCAATTTTTTCATCCAGAAGACGGACATATATTATTATCATCATTGTTTCTTTATTCGTCCCCTAAGGAGCAAGGGCCGTCCACTGCAGGAAGCCTGGACTGCAGCATTCACGCGCTCTTCTGTATAAATAATTATTATATCTTCTTCTTCTTCTGCGTTCGTCCTGAAAAGGACGTTTGTTACGTTGTGTAGCCATTTACAGCAAAGCTGCGACATTTGCGCCTTTCGGCCCGATACATCCGGTTTCAGGGTGGCATTTTTGGAACCTGGTTAGCCTTCCCTCTTCGATCCCTACTCTCTCAGTCAGACTGCAGTGATGCAGCCTGTTTTCAGGACCACCACTTTAGAGGTTGAGTAGGGTCTTGGTCAGCTCTGGCTCGCAAGCAGTCAAGCTATGGGTCGCTGACTGCATTTATCACTATTGCTGCGTCTTCGGTCCCTAATTGTTATATGATAACGATAATGTTACCGGCGCCATGCACTGCCTAAAATTAGTGGTCTCTTACGACATTCCAGAGTTAGCAGTTGTCCTGCTACTTCTGTGTCTCCCATAGACCCCAGGGAGCTGAACAGGGTAGACAGACGTAAACGGTAAAGGTAGATACTGCCGTAGTGGAGTCATGTGTTTGAGGATTCATTATACTAGGTCCAGCTTCATGAGGTGGGGTCAGCAATTCTCTTCCTTTCTGCCTTTACCTTCATTAACTCAAGAGCAGAATCAGGTACACATTTACCGTGGTTTCGAACCCTAAACCCGGTAATTTTGACACGAGATGTAAGCATTCTAACCATGCTACCATGCGGACGCTCAGACAGACATACGCCTTCATCATCCTATTCCTTTCTGGTCCTTACAGATCATTGAGCCACCATCGGAGCTGGTCGCCATGCATGCACATGATTCTGTAGTGGTGGTGTCTGTAGTGGTGGTGTCTGTAGTGGTGGAGTCTGTAGTGGTGGAGTCTGTAGTGGTGGTGTCTGTAGTGGTGGAGTCTGTAGTGGTGGTGTCTGTAGTGGTGGAGTCTGTAGTGGTGGTGTCTGTAGTGGTGGAGTCTGTAGTGGTGGTGTCTGTAGTGGTGGAGTCTGTAGTGGTGGTGTCTGTAGTGGTGGTGTCTGTAGTGGTGGAGTCTGTAGTGGTGGAGTCTGTAGTGGTGGTGTCTGTAGTGGTGGTGTCTGTAGTGGTGGAGTCTGTAGTGGTGGTGTCTGTAGTGGTGGAGTCTGTAGTGGTGGAGTCTGTAGTGGTGGTGTCTGTAGTGGTGGTGTCTGTAGTGGTGGAGTCTGTAGTGGTGGTGTCTGTAGTGGTGGTATCTGTAGTGGTGGTATCTGTAGTGGTGGTATCTGTAGTGGTGGTATCTGTAGTGGTGGTATCTGTAGTGGTGGTATCTGTAGTGGTGGTATCTGTAGTGGTGGTATCTGTAGTGGTGGTATCTGTAGTGGTGGTATCTGTAGTGGTGGTATCTGTAGTGGTGGTATCTGTAGTGGTGGTGTCTGTAGTGGTGGTGTCTGTAGTGGTGGTGTCTGTAGTGGTGGAGTCTGTAGTGGTGGTGTCTGTAGTGGTGGTGTCTGTAGTGGTGGTGTCTGTAGTGGTGGTGTCTGTAGTGGTGGAGTCTGTAGTGGTGGAGTCTGTAGTGGTGGAGTCTGTAGTGGTGGTGTCTGTAGTGGTGGTGTCTGTAGTGGTGGAGTCTGTAGTGGTGGAGTCTGTAGTGGTGGAGTCTGTAGTGGTGGTGTCTGTAGTGGTGAGTCTGTAGTGGTGGTATCTGTAGCAATTGGTTTCACGCGATAAGGTTGCCAGTCTTACGCACAATCTCACATTTGTCGCCTTGTTCCACATGCTTGAGGCAACTGTTGTCTTATTGTTTTTGTGTCTCATCAAATACCTTTTTCTTATTTTTCTCCTTCTTCTTCTTCTCCGTTTGCTCTCAAATAACCATATCTATCTCTGTTATAAAGCTGGCAGTCAGTCTCAGGCATCTCTCGTCACCATACAGTTTCTCCTTCAACTTGGTTGGAGGAGGTCACGCTGCCGTTCTGCTCCCCACCCCCTTTATGGAGCCGACATGTTCTACTGTCTGTTTGTCCTTCCTATACGAACACATATGTGTCTGTCCGATGTTCAGTGTTTAATCAGAGACACCCGGTTATTACACGGGGATTAGACAGATTTACACACCTAGAAACATTTCGATACAGTGTCTTATTAAGATATGATTCGCTATCTGTGTCTTTCAGAGATCGATCAAAGTATGGGATGTTGGCTCGCCTGGCTGTAGAGGCTGGTTTTGATTGGGTGTACTATGAAACAAGAGGTCACATTCACTGTTCGGTCAAATCAGGTAGGTTATTTATCCGCTTCTTGTGTTGATGACATTTGTTCATTGAATTGTTCTTTGGTAGAAAGATACACGGATGGATGCCTGCGGGAACAGATGCTTGTGTGGATGGCTTGGTGTTTACTGGCACAGGCGAATGAATGGGTCATAGACGGATGGCAGACTGGTTGAAAGTATGCTTATGTTCTTTCCTCGGTGGTTAATTGGATGGACAGATTAATACATTCATAGACGGATGATGGGCTGGCTGAAAGAATACTTATGTACTCGTACATGGCTGGGTGTGTAATTTAAGGGGCGGCTTATTTGAATCATAGACGAATGATTGAACCCTAAATGGATGCTTGTGAGGATCGTTGGGTGTATACTTTGACGAACGGATTAATGGATTCATAGACGAATAACTGAATGGCTAAACTGATGCTTGTATGGATGGCTCTGTAGTTACTTGGACGGACAGATGAACTGATTCACAGACAGATGATAGAGTGGCTAAATGAATGCTTGTGTATCAACACAAGTGATTACCCCAGGCTTTGTGTGCTGTGCTGGGTACTCAACATTTTTCATCACAGCGGGAATTAAACAAGAGATGTCAGACTGAGACTTACCTGTCTGAGGTAGTAATATCCACAGCCCTGCCTTCGTAATGGAGTGAGTTCTCCGAGTGCATGCCGTCTTCATCCCGGGCTTCCGTCACATAAAGCTTCACGCCTGGCCACTGATTTAAGACAGAAATGGCCAGGGTGTTCAGCTTGTCTTTAAAGCACTGGAATTCCAGAATACAAAACAATAGATTAGTAACACAACTGACTGGAAAAAATGATAATACATTATGACAAATGTAGTTTGTATTCAATTGTGTTCCCACAGAAAAAAATGTTGAAAACGGACAGATCTCAATCTAAAATATCGTATTTCATTGATTAGGTAAAACTAGTCTCATAGTAGGGGTGAAGTGTTAGAAACTCAGCTTATTATGAGGTGAAGCGTTAGAAACTCAGCTTATTATGAGGTGAAGTGATAGAAACTCAGCTTATTATGAGGTGAAGTGTTAGAAACTCGGCTTAATATGAGGTGAAGTGTTAGAAACTCAGCTTATTATGAGGTGAAGCGTTAGAAACTCAGCTTATTATGAGGTGAAGTGTTAGAAACTCAGCTTATTATGAGGTGAAGTGATAGAAACTCAGCTTATTATGAGGTGAAGTGATAGAAACTCAGCTTATTATGAGGTGAAGGGATAGAAACTCAGCTTATTATGAGGTGAAGCGTTAGAAACTCAGCTTATTATGAGGTGAAGTGATAGAAACTCAGCTTATTATGAGGTGAAGCGTTAGAAACTCAGCTTATTATGAGGTGAAGTGTTAGAAACTCAGCTTATTATGAGGTGAAGTGTTAGAAACTCAGCTTATAATGAGGTGAAGTGATAGAAACTCAGTTTATTATGAGGTGAAGTGATAGAAACTCAGCTTATAATGAGGTTAAGGGATAGAAACTCAGCTTATTATGAGGTGAAGTGTTAGAAACTCAGCTTATTATGAGGTGAAGTTACCAGTTCCGTTCCTCGCTGTCTTTTCTTCCCTAACTCTGGATAGAGTCAGGTACCCATTCACAGCTGTGTAGCTTGGAGAGTGACGCTGCCAGATTTTCATTGCGGAACCCTTCACTGTGTCCCGCAAAAAGAAAACGCTCTAACCACTCAACCAATCCAAAAACAAAAAGGAACAAAATAATAACATCTTCAATGAACGGTGTAAATTATAAATGTTAAACTAGAAGGAGACGAAAAAGACACGGAGGAGGGAACTGGACCGTGACATAATTTGTGCGCTTTCTTCTCCTCTCCGGCAGTATTGAACTACATTTGTTGTGCGCACTGAATTATGTGCATTATTCAATTGTTAGCACATTCTTTTTCCATACTGTCATTGTTTCCATTGGTCACACTTCACTTCCTATTTCCAGACAAGCGCATCGCCCATCCCTGAGATATTAATGGAATTACTAAACGTGTTAATACCACGTTAACGCCAGGTAGATGCGAGCATGAGGTGTTTGCTTAATATTACATAATCACTTCCGACTCGACTGTGTAGCAAAAGGTTTTTCTAGTGCGATGATGGTGGTAGAGAAGAAGTAGAATTTCTCTCCAGAAAGTATGAAGTCCCTGTGCCAGAGAAGTACACTGGTATCACAATTGAGTTACGGCTGTGAATACTCTGAGCTGGGCAATAGATTTAGGCTTCAGAAGTATACTGCGCCACTTTCGCTAAAGTAACCCTATGTGATAATATAATTAAATTAGACAAAGTAACTCAAAATTTAACAGTTAAAAATGTAACAAGTCAAATAAGTACAATTTCGTAATTTATTATGTACATCTACCTAACCTTGTAATGAGAAAAGGGTGTTGGAAGATGGTAAAATGTATGATTATTTATATTTACAAAGTAAAGTAAATAATAGTAAAAAGTCTTGGATGTATCTTCCAATGAAATTATAAAGTCTGTCTCAGTAGTTTTGGTATCTCTTGCTATCTAGTCTCTAGCATTTCTCACCACTGACTATCGCTTTTGAACGCTCACAGTGTTTGTAGGATTGAGTACACGTAAACTCGACTTGCATTACGTCACGTCTGTTCGAGATTTCTGAGACACACTGGTAATCAAGAAGACTTTCCTTCAGCCCGCCCTATAACTACGGGGGACTAAGGTGTTGAAGTTTGTTTGACCACTAGGCTTCAGTTAGCAGGATCAAAGGTCCTCAAGTCTTTAGTTGGTACTTGATCACGAACTCGATCAGACACTCGATCATGAGCTCGATCAGAAACGATCATAAAACCTGGAACAAAAGGTAATAGGTGGCTATGGTGTTCCAACAAGCTCACCCACTACTGATGTTCATGACGCGACCATGTCTTCAGTGTTTGTATATAAATGAGCGATTCATGGTAGTATGTTACAGAGATAGCACGATAAGATAGTGTCTACTGTGCAGAAGATAACAAAATACATGAATAAATCACATGTTATGATACATGGGTAAGATATAACTTTTGCCTTCCACTTGTGGATGCCAAGTCACTTATGTACTTGCTGGTATGTCGTAAGCTTCCAGACAAGAACTAGCCATGATATGTTTGGCTAACCAATTAATTGTTATGCTTCCTGACAATGCCGGGGGAGGTTATCTCTGGTTAGCGTCACTGGCTTCCTGTATACCCTTTTTATTATGGCTGATACAATAAAATCATAAACAAAATCTGAAATAAAATGATATTAGTCACACATATATCTTTAATAAACCTACATACCCTCTAGGATTAATAAGCGCACGGTGAGGCTGTATTTGCTGAAGTATATCTGCCCTGCATGCAGCGTGAAAAAAACTTTTCTTGCAGATACTGTCTTCCAGTCTCTCACTCTGGCGTCTGGATTTTGTGTGTGTGATTTTAAACGGGCCGCTCTGTCATTATATTTGGGCGACTCTCCCGTACGAGAAAGCACCGTCTTGTCCGCTTCTTCTGTACTTGTTTTCTCTTCTTTTCACTACACACTTATATCTTTCCTTCCTTCCTAGGTATCCTTTCATTTTCCTAATAGAACCACCGTCCTTTTCAGGGCGAACGAAGAAGAAGAAGATTTTCCTAATAGGAAGCGTTCATTCTATCCAAGTTTTATCGAAATCCGTTGAGGTATGAATTTATAATAAATTTTTAAAGATTACGAGCTAACTACTAGCAGATGTGAAGACTATGAAAGATATTAATTATTTTTAAAACTACTTACATTTGAATAATATCCTTTTGGAAATCACTCATTCTCTATCTCCTTATTTGAATTATTACAGTTTTAATATCATTGCACAAAACTTGCGCTTGTAGCTTTAGATTTTCTTTCCTGCCAATGCAAATTTTAAGGTCGGCCATGTTTCATATATTCGCTCCTTCCTACGCTTTCCCAATACTGTACGGCCTAGGCGAAACGCAAATATTTCAGCCCAACGTCAACTTCAAAGCAAGACCAACCGAGCTGTCCCTTTACCCTTGCATCGCTCTGTGTCGCGTTACACATTTTTTCACAAATGAAGCAAGTGGTACCAAATTTCGCTACAGGCTGTTTGGGACAGGTGATTATAGATAAACGCAATCTTGGAAGGCAGCACTGAGAAATTAACAAAGCACAGTATATAAAATAACTAAAATCATAAGTGGAAAACGAGGTGCAAACAATATTACATTAGTAAGAGATAAGCAAGGAAATCTCATCACGACAGCAGAGGGACAGGAGACAAAATGGGCAGAGCATTTCAGAGAAACTCTGAACAAGGAACCACCAGAGACACAATTGAATGTTCCTGAGGCTGAAAACGATCTAAATGTTAATACAGACATTCCACGAAAAGAAGAAATCATCACAGCGATCAAAGGGTTAAAAAATGGAAAAGCTCATGGCCATGACAACTTAAGTGCAGAGCTATTTAAGACAGACCCTGAGCTAGCTGCAGAACTACTGGAACCACTATTTGCACAAGTCTGGAAAACAGGGACAACACCAACGGAGTGGAACAAAGGAATAATTGTCAAATTGCCCAAGAAGGGAGATCTTGCAGATGGCAATAATTGGAAAGGAATCACTCTTCTCTCAGTTCCCAGCAAAATACTAGGCAGGATAATTATACAGAGAATTTCAAAAGCAATAGACCACAAACTGAGGAAAGAGCAAGCAGGATTTAGAAAGAACAGAAGATGTGTAGATCATATATTTACCATCAGGAACATTAGAGAGCAGTGCTCAGAATGGCAAAGAAAGTTGTAAATTAATTTCGTTGATTTTGAAAAGGCTTTTGACAGTATACATAGGGAAAGTTTATGGCAAATAACGAGGGCTTATGGAATTCCAAGCTGCATAGTGTCAATCATAAAAAGCCTCTATGCCAACTTTCCGTGTAGCGTTGGGCAGAGCAACCTAACCTTTGAGGTGAAGACAGGAATACGACAGGGATGCCCCTTATCAACCACTCTATCTTTAACAGTCATAGACTGGGTGATGCGCCAGAAAACAGAGGGCAGTCCAAGAGGAATAAGATGGACTACATTTTCTACATTGGAAGATCTGGAATATGCAGATGACATTGCACTACTAGCACATTCACATCAACACATCCAGGAAAAATACGATTAGACTTAATAAGTATAGCCAGAAGGTGAGCTTGAACATCAATCTAAAGAAGTTAGAGGTCATGACGCTCAATGTGAGTAACCCTGAGTCCATATCAGTAAGGGATCAGCAGCTGGAACAGACAGACACCTTCACATACCTAGGATGCATAGTAACACCAGACGGCAGAGCAAGCAAAGACATCAACAACGGAATGAACAAAGCAAGAACAGCCTTTTTTTAGTCTAAACAACATCTGGAATTCCTCTCAGTACAGCACAAGCACAAAATTAAGATTATATCAGAGCTGTGTGCTTTCTGTGCTTCTCTATGGTGCGGAATGCTGGAGAGTTACAGAGAAGGAAATGTCAAAATTGTCCTCTTTTCACACAACATGCCCAAGAAAAATTCACCGAATCTTTTGGCCTAATACTAACACCAACCAAGATCTGCTTACTCGGAGCAGACGCTGGCAGACGCTGGAGCTTGGTCGGCCATGTCATCAGAAGAGACTCCGATGCCATCACAAGAACAGCTATGCTATGGACCCCTGAAGGAAAACGAAAGACAGGTTGACCAAAAACAACTTGGCGGAGGACTGTGGAGGCTGAGATGCAAAGAATGAACCAGAGTTGGGGCACTGTACGAAGGATGGCTACCGATCAAGCAAAGTGGAACTAATTTGTTGTTGCCCTACAAGACGCCACCAGGTGTGATGGCCACTGACTGCTTTGATGGTCGGCGGCTAAGGATCAAAGAAGGAGAAGAAGCAATCTGTGAAGACTTTTGGAAGAGTGAGCAAGAAGTGTGATATAAGTCAACTCTGACAACATTTTACAGATATCACAACTCCATATATGGACGACGACTGTTTAATTTTTCAAACGCATGAGTCATGGATAATACTATATATGGAAAAGTTTTCATAACATGTACTTTGAATGTATTGTCTGGCATTTGAGGCGTCAATAAACAATCGCGCTAATTGGGAGTTTTGTTGAAAACATCAGGTGGAAGCGTGGGCCGGGAACCTACGATATAACGAAGAAAATGTTTGACATACGGCACTGCATTCTAGAAATCGTCAACGTAGACAGCTCGGACATTGCCACAGAAAAGAATAGAGCTGGATTCTGAATTTATAGGACCGGACCAAACGTATTAAGGGCATATCTGTACCTCAGTAGAAAACTCCCCAAAAAAATTGAAATTCCCTCAAAGTGAGTACAGCCGCCGTGGTTTTCGTCAGTTCTTTTGTGATGAGAGCACTCAGTGTCGAATCCCAGCTTTTGACTCACAAGATAGTGGCGAAGACTTTTACTTCAAACTGGTCTGGCACTATGAACAGTCTTTTAGCTTCGAACCACGAACTTTAGACAAAATAAAAAAGAACAAATGCCTCTGCTAGGTACATTGTGGTCGGGAGATTAAACAGGCGCCTTTTCTCGCTGTCCTTCCACCAGTTGGGTCTCTCTGAATTTTTATTCTCCCTGTGCATATACAGCATAGCTCTGGGAATGTGATTAGAAATCACATTATTCTTCTGGTCACTTAAATGGAAAATGTGTCTAGACAGCGCGAGTGCAATGGCTTTTGCCTGAACTAACATTATAAAAGTACAAATATCTCACAAAATGATACTAAACACACTAGGTACATGTGAGGTAATCATCTCACTGCTCCATTTTCAGTCTGGGGTCGCTTCTGCTTTCGCTTTCCTGATCGAACTGGCATAAAGCCAACACCAGCGCTTGCTGTAATGGTTTATGAACATACCATTTTCATATGTTGAGGTTGCCAGCCTCCTATGCCTTGTATAACCACTTAGCAAGTACAGACATGTCAAATTCACATTGTAAAATAAATGTTTACACTTACCCCAAATTAACTTTTTGGGAACACAATCTCCTGGCACAGATGAATGGACACAGCAACTATGTTTAGATGCTTCGAACCCTTGGTCAAGGAAATTTTAGTATTCCTCTTATGACGGGTGCTCTGATTCCTTAAGTCTCCAGTCTTGGAATTTAAAAATGCGGGGTTTCTTTTCTAAGTTACAAAGATGCCCAAATACTTCGTCTGTCACTTATAATTTGGAAGTCTAGTCCGATATCCTTCTGGCTCCTGGGAGTTGCTAATTTGACGTTGCGATGCAGTCTGATTTTTGTCTCCGAATTTGCTAGGTTATATTCTCATTTTCCTTCAAGCGTCCACATCGGTATTTTCGACCAGCTTTCCAATGAGAGCTAAAGTTTATTTCATGCTCTCGATTTAGACCAATCCTCTCTCTTTGGAACTATGTGGGTCGGGATGTTAAATCATTACTATCCCACGCGTGTTTTAAAATATCAATTTTCAAATTTAAACTCGTGACCTCTTTCAAATATAGCAGTAATACTGCCAAATGCACTTGTGCAAACTTACGAACAATCTGTGAACTCATTTCCTGACTAATACCTTCCGCCAATATTGTCTCCTCTGACATGTTATCTGTACTATTGATGCAGAGACAGACCATCGGAAGCGATTACCTATTATCACCTGTGTTTACGTCCATCTCCCAGACGGATTTCTTAGACAGACAATCTGGCTTTCTTTCCGTCGATCGTGTGAGACTACCTTGTGTCAACAATGATTTCCTGTGACTGTCTGCATTACACGACACTGGGCGATAACATTATAATCTGCCAGCCGGTCCAATTAGCCGTGTAATACTACGATTCACATGGTGAAACGTAAACAAGTCTGGGGGTGACTAGGCAAGAATGTAGGTGCCAAATAATAGGACGATGAGTGAGGAAAATGAAGAAATGAGATAATAATGCAGGAGAGAACGAAAGTGATGTAAAAGGACACAAAGGATTTCATCACACCTACGTTACATTATTGCCTATTACGTCACACAGTTGTTTCAGTCGTTCAGACTACATTACGTCTAATTTGATAGCAATACGATTACGTCATATCTCTACATCGCAAGACTTGAATAGTTATTTATCATCATCATCGGCTACCATGTCCGCAACGAAGCTCGACTGTAATGGACCTCGAACGTCCGCTGCCTGTTGCCTTGATGGTGCACTCTGATAGAATGTCATCTCTTTCCTGTACATCTCTTCATGTTATCTTCACATTTATATCGCTATCTTCCTCTTGCACGTTTGTCTTAAATTCTGCCTGCCATTATGGTCTTCAACAAAGTATTATATCTTCATACATGGCCAACATTTTTAGCTGTCTAATTTTTATCTCCTTTGGGGATTGGAGTGGCTAAGAGGTATGGCGTCCGCCTCTAATTCTAAAGGCACCGGGTTTGCTCCCAGCACATGGAATATAATTGATGGAAGTTTTTTTCTGAATCAGTGGTTCCTAATGATGTCAAACTGCCCCCCCCCCCTCCTCCCCCCCCCTCTCATGGGTAGTGAGATCAGATATCCCATGTGCAAGCTGCACACGTTAAAAATCCCTCGGCAATCGAAAATCGCAGAGTAGGCCATACGGCCGCTGCCCTGGCAAAATTTAACAATTAGGAAACCTACCCACCACAAAAATATTTATAGACTGTGTGATTCCTGTATACACACAATGGGATCCTCGCTGTTGCTACGGAGTTTGTACACTGTGCTGAGATCCTCCTTGTGTGATCTAAGGAAGGAGATCAGAGCACTAATGGAATTAATTACACTGAAGATGGTCCTTAAAACCAAATCTCCTTCATGAATTCTCTTGTCATACCTAGGTTTTCTAGGACCTCTGTGTTTGTTTCCTTCTCTTTCCATGAGATGTGGCCCTATACTTCTACATTACTATGTCTCGAAAGCCTCAATTCTATCTTATTTTCTCAGTTATTTCTGTAACGTGCCAACTGACAGTTTCGAGCATTGCTATCCTCGCACGACGTTTCTAACATTGTAGTGTGTGTTCTCCCAATGGTACACGAAAGGCGTTCAAGGGGAAAGCGGCATATTTTTTATTTATTTTACTGTATACAATTTTCTTTCAAGCAAGAAAGAAGGCTCAATATCTTCCATTTACGGTTCCTACGCTACATCATTTGTATTTCGTGGAAAAACAAAGTGACAAATGTCGACGTGCTGTAACTTGCTGGCCTTCAAAGCATGTATACGGTAAACGTATTGCCTATACAAGGCATAGGAGAATGTGCTTAGACAGCGCAGACTACGCTGGTTTGACCATATCCGCTGTAAGCAAGATGGTCGCATCCCCAGAGATATTTTCTACATTCAACTGGCAGAAGGCAAAAGAACAGTTGTGCGACTGCAGCTGAGATTCAAAGATGTGTGCAAGAGAGACATGAGGGCACTGGACATAAATCCAGCAACCTGGGAGGATGAAGCTGCCGATCGCACCAAATGGCGATGCTCCCTGCGGTGCTTCCTTAGATTGAGCGAAAAGAAGCTCTCATAACAAGCAGAAGAGAAAAGAACACACCGAAAGGACCATCAGTCCCCCCAAAAAAACAACATCTGAGGGCTATTACTAAGATGCATATTCCCATAGTCAGTTGTGACTGAAAGAGACTACTATACTTTCTTTTTTTTTTCAAACTTCATAAAAGCTAATTAGAATTTAATATTTGAGATGGATACGCCGGTAAGATAAATGTCTTGTAAGGGGTACCTGACAACTGTAAGTTTAGGAAACACTGCTCGCACTGAATGAACCAGTTAAGCATTTACGAGTAAAACATTTAACATTTCCAAACATTATGAAGGCAAAATACCTTGCAGTTTATCTTCGTAAATCTTGAATTTAATATTGGCTGTTTTGGTTCTGCTAAAATTAACACTTAGAATGTTGGCTGTCCGCGCTGTCTGCACTAATGGATTATTGCTTTTGTTTGTATTACCGTGTCTCCTGCTATTTGTGCTATTGTCTACATTTTTTTGTCTTTCGTGCTACAGTTTGTATTATTGTTTTCCTGTTTTATTATGTCTGGATGTCTTTGTTAATGTCGCTGTTGCTTTTTCACTGCCAGTGTTGCTAATAGCGGGAGTGTATTTATTTTTTTGTGTTTTAGTTTTTATGTTTGTGTTATTTTGTTAAATTTATTTCTGTTTTCCTCGTGCAAATCTCGGGGGGGGGGGGGGGGGTGGGGGGGGCCTTTGTAGAGACAGCGAAAGAATAGCCCTACTACACCATCTGGCATGTCTCTCGATGCTGGACCTTGTATAGTGTAGTCTCTAACACTTCACTCCACCTCTCGATGCTGGACCTTGTATAGTGTAGTCTCATTCCTCTACGACAGTACCTGCAGTGGACTACCTTGACCTTGACCTTACTTATCTGTTATGTTCCGTGTAGATCCGGGGATCTCTGATGAGACAAGGGTAGAATTTGTTCCGTCAGGCATATCGTAAGAGGTAACTAAAATGAGCCTGTCTTTGAGGCTAGCAACTTTATCAGGGAGAGGGTGTCAGGAGACCTCAAACAACCCTATAAAATCCCTAGGGCCGGCCTTGCTTGTGCTGCAGACAGAATTACGCAGAAAACAATAAAACATCAATTTGTTCAATTCCAGCTTGTAAATGGTGATCACCAAAAGATGTGATCTGAAAATAAAAAAGATTGAGAGAGGAAATGGTAGGAACGAAAAGGGACAACGATAGATAGTTAGATTAGTTTTTTTTTTAAAAAGCCAGATTTGCTATTACAAACTGAAGAACAAGAGAATATCATGTGATATCTTGACTTATAGTGCTCGCTAATACATTTATGACGTCTATCTATCTGTCTGTCTATAGAGGCAGGTAGGTAGGCAGGCAGGCGGGCAGATTCTGATATATGTATAATTGTTTCGCATACATGCGTCTTCCTTCAGTTCCACATACCCAAGACGCTAACAATCAGGAATCTTACAAACTCAAACAGGAAAGGAATGATAGAATCAGACGAACCACTTTTCGTTTCAATAATACCCATTATTCTGGCTTCCACCTTCCACTTGCCAAGTAATTAGCGTCTCCTTATCGAGTCCAATCTCATGCCTTCCCAACTTCCCGTGTGTTTGGTTTTCATGGTATTAAGTGTATTGTACCCGAGGTCGATTTTCTGAGGTCGGGTAGCACTTTACCGTCAACGGAGCATTTATTTCGTCTTTGTTTCTCTCCACCAACAAACCTGTGGCCATGCAAACACTCCATATAGTTTTGTTTCGTGCATTCATTTCCCCAGTCGTTACTTTTTATTTGCTCGCATACTAAACCTGTTTCTGGCGCCGTTAAACAAGTCATCGCAAGAGGTTTGTTTCGTGGCGGTTACCTTGGCACTTTCCAGCGCCACCTCGATGATACTTGGCGGGAAAAGCGGTGTCAATTCTGCTACACAGGTTTCTATACACAATTTACACTTCCGCGAAAAAGATGAAAGCAAATTTTGCCGAGGTAAAGTAAACATGATGTTTTTTACGGCTGAGCCCGTTTAATTAATGCGTTCTTGTGACGGTTTTCAAGCATTCTTCTCCTAATCCTCTCTGCTCTTGTCGTTCGCTAAATTTGGACAACACTCAGGGTATATCTGAATTTTTGCTCGTTTCTTCTTCACTGTTTTGTCTTTGCTTAGCTCTTCTTGACCTGGGTCGCTGCTTGAATTCCTCCCTCTCCGCTGTAATCAGATACTAATAATATTTACCCTAAGCTTTTAGTAAGTTAGTTCGATTTTCCATCTACTAGGGGCGTTCAGAAAGTAATGCACCACATCGTTTTTCTCAGCTAATAATGAAGATAGAAGCATGAAATTTTGCATACTTCAAACATGGCATGTGCCAACTGTGTGCACCAAATTGCACCGCAACCGGCCAAATAATACGGCTGCCCTAAACCGTTGAAATGGAGCGTGTTAGCAACTTGCGTTATAAACAGCGAATTGTGATAGAATTTCTCGTTGCAGAGAAGGAAACTGTTGTGAATATTCACAAGCGTCTATGTGATGTGTATGGAAGTTTTGCAGTCGACAGGAGTACAGTCAGTCGCTGTGTTCAGAGAATCAAAGAATCAGGAAGTGGAGATACGGAGCTGCTTGATCGGCCGCGCTGTGGACGTCCTGCCACAGCCACCAACGCAGAAATGTTGAAATGCGCTGAGGGCATTATTCTTACTGATAGGCGAATCACTACTCAACAGTTGGCCTTGCAGCTGTCAGTCAGCATTGGTAGTGCAAATGCAGTTATAAAAACTCTCGGATTGTCTAAGGTTTGCGCAAGATGGGTTCCTCGAAGTCTCACAATTGACCACCGATTGCAAAGGAAAGAAATTTCTTCTGAATTGTTGGAGCGTTTCAATGCTGATGGAGAGAACTTTTTGGCTAAGATCGTTACAGGTGACGAAACCTGGGCACATCATTTTGAACCTGAGACAAAAAGACAGTCAATGGAGTGGCATCATCCGCAATCACCAGGAAGAAAGAAATTCAAGACAATTCCTTCAGCTGGAAAGGTCATGATCACTGTCTTTAGGGACATTGAAGGTGTGATTCTTGTGGACGTTATGCCAAGAGGAGAGACAATCAATTCGCAAGCTTACATTAAGACATTGAAAAAACTCAATCAACGTTTTCGCAGAGTTCGGCCGCACAAGAATGCAGACTGCTTCTCCTTCACGACAATGCGCGCCCTCACACAAGTCTGGCAACACGGGAAGCAATCACCAAATTGGACTGGACTGTACTACCCCACCCACCCTATAGTCCCTATTTGACACCCTCTTATTTTCATCTATTTGGTCCACTTAAAGATGCACTCCGTGGGACAAGGTTTGAAGATGATGAAGGAGTGATTCATGCAGTGAACAAATGGCTACATGATCAAGACAAAATCTGGTACGGGCTAGGAATACATGCACTTGTTTCGCGCTGGCATAAAGCCGTACAAGTTTATGGGGATTATGTTGAATAATACCGATGTTTACATGACATATCCATGTATATTGTGTATAAATTTCATGCTTTTTGAATAAACAGCTCCTGAGAAAAAACGATGTGGTGCATTACTTTCTGAACGCCCCTCGTATATAGTCAAGGCATTTTTTTCTACGTTTTTTCTCTCCCTAGTCTGTTTCAGCTTGAGTATAATTCTCTATTTAACTGGACATGCTGTTTGTATATTTGTGGCGTTTCTAATCTTTGACGCTCAAAAGCTCTATGTTCCAGTCATCGTAGTCAGGTCACACTTTGTATACAGCTTCCTTTCTTGGTACATTTTAATAATTAAATGTTTTATACATTTTATTGTGACGTTTCACATTTTATCTAAATTGCAATGAATACTACAAAGGAGCCACATTCTGGCTCAAGTCTAGTCCTCTGACCTGTCACGGATTGCCTCCCCTGCTTTGCAGTAGTGGTCCAACAGTGACCAAAACTCAAGAGTATCTAATATTGGCGTCCAAGTTATCTACCTGCGCGCAAGATTACTCTTGGCAGAGATGTAGATAGAAGGTTAATAATACTTCTACCTGAAGGGGCCATTCACAAGATATTCCCAGAAGTCAAGAACAAAAGCTGCTTAGGGCTGAGCGATTTGTTAACTTATTATCTGGTCCGTAGCCTTTTGTGAAGGATTTAAGCAATAGTTTAGCCCATTCAAGCCCCCAGTTGGTGTAATCCAAAGAAATCTTCTTATAATGTATAGCTCTGTTTAGTGTACATATATGTCTAGGTATTTATATATACGAGTAGATTAACTATTCTGGCTCATACGTTTGCTTTCATATATATAACTGAATCAACTATTATTGTTTTGTTTTAAAACAACAGGTAACAAATTTAATAGTGAAATAGTCTTTATCAGGTTAAAATAAATATGGAAAGATTAGTGGAATTTGGATAGTTATAAATTTCTCATCATTGAGACGTAGGTGGAAATTTAACTTTATACTTAAAGTTTAACTGGAATTGCCCCTTTTTTGCTGGTACCTTTTAGTTAGCACTTAGCTTGTATGAGTAAGTCCTGCGGCTGTGGTTCATCAATTCTGTGATGACGAAAGCCTTCTCCACACTCTCTTCCACTGTCGGCGGTTAGGATGGATGCTTTTCTCTCGCACTAGCTGCGTTAGTACCACAAAGCGTCTGATGGCTTGTAACCACGAACTTGAGACAAATAGAAGAAACAAATGCCTGCTGAGTACATTTGTTCGCCGCAAACTAACAGGCCCATTCTCATGCGCTCCACCCACCAATGTTAACCTCTCAGAAGAAATAAATTCCAGAGCACACAGTGTACTCAGGGAATATGATGAAAATTCACCCATATCCTTCTGGGTGTTAACTAGGAAATTGCGTCTGGGGTGCATGAATAATGATTTGCCTGAATTACAAGTAAAAAAAGGTACATAATTCTCACAAGATAATATGTTACACCTTAGCACATGTGATGTAATCATCACTCATCACTGCTCCTGTCGGAGTCTGGGGTCGCTCTGCTGTCGGGATTCCCGCACGACTAGTCAGAAATAATCACCAGCTCTTTCTGTAGTGGTTCATGAATATCTATTTTCATATGTTGAGGTTGCCAGCCTCATATATATAACCACTATCAAGAAAACATGTTAAATTCACGTTTGTAATAGAAATGTTTATACTTACCCTAAATAATGGGTATACACAATCTCCTGCACAGATTAGAATGGACACACAGCCCTTTAGTTAGATGCTGTTCGAATCACTTTGGTCTCTGAAATTAGAGTTAATTCCTCTGACGGCGGGTGTCTCTGTGAAATCACTTGCTGGGAAAATTTGAGTTAAATTCCTCTTACGACTGGGTCTGGGAAATTAGAGTTAATTCCTCTGACGACGAGTGTCTCTGCGAAATCACTACCTGGGATAACATGAGTTAAAGTCCTCTTATGACTGGTGATCTGATTCCTAGGTTTCCAGTCTTGTTATATTAAAGTCCTGGTCCCTTAAGTTTTACAGTCTTGTATTTAAAGGTGCGGGTTTACTCTTAAGTTTTCAGAGTTGCCAAAATACGTTGAACTGTCACTTATAAGTATGGAATGTAAAGGTAAAGGAACCCGTTACACGCCCATTGAGGCATATTGGGAATATGGTGTTAGGCCCATATTATCTTGACCGTCGGCACACTAGGGGTGATGTGGTCGGCATCACGCCGGCCGCCTTAACCTTCCCAGAGTTGAAGTATGGAATACTAAGTCCAATATCTCACTGGATTCTTGGGAGTTGTTCGCTGTACAATGCGATCTCTCTGTGTGTTCTGTGTCTAGGATTTCAGTATATTATATTGTGCAGTTTCCAGTTCAAATCCAGCTGGGGTTTCTGCTGAATGTTGTAATCAAATGCATTGTAGATTCTGGCGAACCAATTGCTCTCTAGCACTTAGAGGGGTCGGTTTGTTTATCATTACTCATCCCACGCGTATCCGAAAAATTTTTAATTTAATATACACGCGTGGCCTCTTACAACAGTGATGTCATATCGTTACATAAGACTTCCGGCCGCACCTCTATCCATCACAATATTGTGACCGTGTGTTTCTGACGTAATGACTCAGGGATGGTCGCTAATCACCTGTGTTTCGCCAGACAAACAAATCTGGTTCTATTCAGCACTCCTGCCCAACACAAGCTTGGATAAACAAGCACCGTCGCCTGAAAAGATGGTCAGACAGATTATGCGACAATATATTGTCGCTGACCGTCTAATAACCTGGCGTAACTTAACACGTCTTCGCGAAGCGTGAATGCGACACAATAAGATAAGAATTACTCCCGTAGCAAATACTGCCATAGGGGAGTGGCGTGTTAGAGACTTTCCCTATGCTATGTCCAGCATAAAGAGTAAAATGAATGAAAGGGCAAAATGAAATGTCAAATAACAAGTGAATAATGAAGAAATATGAAGAAAAGAAGTTTACTGCCGGAGGGCTGAAGGTGTGAGATATCACACAAAAGGACAGGGACATACATTTCGTCACATGACCTTCAGAGAAATTCCTCCCAGCGAACTCTGACTCGTCAAATCCTGCAGGCGTGTCCAAATCATCGCAACTGGGACTGTTTCACTGGGGTCTTCAGTGGCTCTGTTTCGAGGCTATGACGTATCGTCTGGTTGCGGACCTTGTCCTGTCTTGTCACTGGAACCGCATCTAATTGAGACGTTTCTCATTTTATCTAAATTGCAATAAATACTACAAAGGAGCCACATTTCCTGATATTTCGGATAACGGAAGCGACTGTTATGTCATGTCATGTATGTCAATTGAACTGGGAAATATATGGGAATGAATGAAAAATTTAGCCCAAACAAAAATCAGAATTTCAAATTCAAAAATCAAGTCAGTGCTATTGTATGGCTCTGAAACATGGAGAACAACACAAACAATAACCAAAAAGCTACATACTTTCATACAAGGGTGTTTGCGTAGAACAAAAGGCTTGGAGTGGTATGACATGATCACTAATGTAGAACTGATGACAAGAACCAGACAAGTGACGGTGGCAAAAGAGATGAGAAGAAGACGTTGGTGATGGATGTGGCAGATTATGATAATTGATTTCATATATCTATTTCTTTATCTTCATTTGTCTTTTAGCTAGCTCGCATCTACGCCTGTTTTTAACATAAACCCCTATACATTCTGAGATCTGTCCCTTTTTCTCATTAGCACGCATATTTTATTGCGGTTCGCTATTTTCCTTTGATGAGAGTTTACCAGAGACCGATTAGCCGACGTGAGCTGTATTATTTTACACCAGCGATCGAAGATCGTTGTAATGGGATCAGACAGCGATCTAAGTGGAGATAATCTTTGAACCAAGGGAGGAAATTTTATTACCCTCCTTGTAAATCTGCTCGCTAGTGAGTTAATTAAACCACGGTGAGAACGTCGAGATCAAAGACACTGCTCGCTAGAAATGGCCAGACAAACAGAGAGACGAAGGAAACTCACACTGATTAGAGAATTGGCGATGCCTGATCTAAGAATGAATAGGGTTCTGGTTTTCGGTTCGTAACGTGTGAAAGATCTTTGATTTGCAAATCCGAACGTTGGATTCACCGTAGGTGCGAAAATCTGGCAAAGTCTGTTTTCGGTCAATAGTGTAATAGCCTCTTTGATTTCAGAGATATATATACTAGAGCCTTTCTATTAAAATTCACTCAGTACTCCTCAGCTTTTAAAGACATCTAGCGGCGATTTCTAGAATCCCCTGGTTTTAGGATAGTTTCTTAGTTTATCGTTGGAGATAGTCTAGTAGAAGTTTGTGTGAAGGTAAATACTATACTAGTAGTTTTGAGTGATTTTAGGGATAAATCGTCGATTATATTTTGCTAGATTTTGTGCAGAACGATTTACTAGATAGGTCCGTCATATTATTTCTCTAAGATTTTACTGTGTTACAGTGGCTAGCAGAATAAATAATAATTCTAGCTAAACTTTTCCAGCTATGAAATACATTTAAGTAACTACTAATAACCAGTCAGAGAATATTTTAACCAACTAAGTAAATGCACTGATTCATCATGAGTATTTACGAAATATGTATTTATTTCTAATTCCTGATGACTGATTTTTTTGAAATCACTAGAATTTATTTCACGGAAGTTCTAAACGATGAGACAAGCTATAAGCTTATAGATTCTAATTTAAGTTAAAAAACCGAAGTGGAGGATATTCTATGTTACGCGGGGTAAGGATAGGATTGTGAATAATACTATATTATGTTAAGTATTTGCATTTTTCTCCCTATACAGTATTTGGGTCATACCCTAAACTTACCAGCGGCTTCAATGTATATCTGTGAATAACCACAAGAAAGAACATTTTGTGCTTAAATACGTGGGTCTTCAAGGTAAACCTGTCCTGGCATTGTGTTTGCATCCAGAAAGAGACAGAGTACCAACCTAAAGGACATTAAGACTAAATGCTGTAACTGGGCCTATCGAGCCAGATTATATTTCTTTCCATAAATCTCATTTACCAACGGGCTGATCACCCGTTTGCCAGTCACTTCGATTACGGAAACAACAGCAGATGGATTGATTTGCCGTTGCCCTAAAGACGCCAATAGGCGTGATGGGAAACAATGGCAAAGAAAACCTATCTGCTGTTGCCCTAAGACGCCACTAGGCGTAATGGCCACTGACTGCTTTGACGGTCGGTGGCTAAGGACGGAAGAAGAAGAAGAAGAAGAAGATAAATCTCATTTACATGCAGCCCATGTGGCGGAAAAATTACAAACATTAACATTTCCGACGTTTTATCATTTGTGGTGTGACCAAGAATTTTATACTGAGAGAAGTTGCCGACCTGACATTTCCTAAGTACTGGAAACCTCAAGATTCTGACACTGTGAGCACTGTGACATATATTACCTGAACTGATTTGAAGTGACATAAACAGTAATCCAGAAAAAATATAGTTGTAAAGAGAACGCTCCCCGGAAAAATTGGATTTAACCTGTTCTCTGTAGAGCTGGGGTTCTCTTTGCCAAAAGAACACTGGATGTGCTGTATGTGTGTGTCCTAAAGTTTGCGCCAGAAGGTGAAAATCAAGTTGTAGGTAAGAACGAATGTCAGTGGCCACTGTTGTATGGATAGAAAGAAAGCAGGAATGAGTAGTTCTTTGATCGTATAAATTCATATACCCACTTTGCAATATTTTGATAATGCAAAGTTTTTTGCAAATACTGTTTCCTTTTTTTTCAGAATAGATTAACGAATAACTCTGTTCTTTACTGTAGAGGGAAATTCTAGACCATAGCGTAAACACCTTTTGACTCTTTTGGGGGTTAATAACTTCTCTTCTAACGGGATCTTGTCTCAACAGAGGGAGGGAGGATTACACCTATGGGTCTAACTCTTTAATTAATTCATGAACTTTATGTTTACTTGTATTTGATTTGATAGTCATATTATTGCTGTTGTAAAGTGTCTTTATGATAAATAAAACTTACATAAACTTTAGTGCGTCTAACTGTCGTCACTTATGTGTGTGTGTGTGTATGTGAGTGGTGATATATATTAATATATATTCTAGTAGACTGTCTGACAAACTAAGTTCGGTTGTAGAGATAGGCTGAAAGAGAGAAGTTTCTCGATTTCAGGGACAGACTCTAACTAGTTTCCACCATCTCACTCGTGAAAATCTATTTTCTTTACATTACCTCTCACTGAGCTATCACCTGTTCTACTCTATACAGAAGGGACCAATCTATGTCTTAATTCCCCTATCAATAATCTACGACAATGGATAAGACACACATTGAGAGAGCATGTTGATAGTATTACCAGGCAATTCTTGTTCTGGAATCAACAGCGTAAAAGAGGAAGAGGAAGACCAAAGAACACATGGAGAAGAGAACTGGATACAGACATGAAAGTGATAAATGAGACAGGAAGACCTGGCATACGTTTGTTAAGGTCTGGAAACTATGTCAGAATCGAAAACGAGGCTGAACGACGTAGACGCCATTTTCGGCTTGACAATACCAGGGCTAGTAGCGAGAATAAGCATCGAGTAAGATGCCTAATTGTTCAGCTTTTGGTTGTAGCAATAGCTCTAGCAGAGGATACAGATTGTTCTCGTTTCCAGCAGACAATAAACTTAGATCGATCTGGGAATGCAAAGTGAGTAGAAAACATTGGAAAGCTTCTATTAATGCAAGACTGTATGAACAACACTTCGAGACGACTGATTTTGAATTGAAGCGACTGGATGGGAAGAAGAAACTTAGATGGAATGCAGTACCTACCAAATTTTTACACCGTGCACCTGGTCAGCACAAAAGATTACCTAAGATAAGGGATGTTGTTGTAGTTGTCACGAAGTGGATTTAAGTTTAGAGCTTGTCCGAATATATAGACAAGACACTAGTATGAGAAAGTCTGAGAAGATAGATTTTGTATGAGAAATGACAGTGACTGTGGAAAGATGAGACTTATAGCTTCGAGGGTGAGAACCTAGATTGACTCTCCCTCACCACTCGCGACTTAGTTAAGAGCTATTGACTCACCACCTCTGACTACCATAAAGGAGATAAGGTTTCACTAAAGTCCACAGACACAACTACACAGACAAGCATATACGTACAGTATAGTTATAGAGAAACTGATCAAGTATACATTTTATAGTTTATTAAACAACAAAATAAATAACACATCAAAATAAATAACGTGCGAGGTCGCACACCTGAAAAGAACCAAACCAATTAAAATGACAGACAATATAACTCAACCCTTTCACCCTCTCTTTCAACCTGCATGGGAAAAAGAATTAAGGATTAAACACACTGTACTTGGTGGGGGTCTCTAAGTACGAGCCACCACTCCTAACTATCCTATTATTAAATTTTTTAATCAAATCCACTGTCCGGCTGCAGACGTAACTAAATGTCTACACAACTCTGAATGTACTATCTAATGTCCTACACAGCTAATCACAAGCACTGATCCACTAATGGACTTCTTCAGCGCTAACTCAGAGGCTGTCCTCTGACTATCTGACTCTATAAATTCTGTCTCTCCTCTGCTTCTGCTCAGTGTCTCTCTGACACTACTGTCTTCTGCTGAGTGGCGTCTCCGTTACGCCCCTCCTCTCGATAGCATTCGGAAAGGAATGATTTCCCTTTCTCCCTTCCAAACTACAGATGCTGATGACTTTCTTATTAAGAACGAGGTACTTGACTTGGGATGTAAATGCTTCACCGCTGATGAACCTTCTTTCACTTACCCAGTTAACCCTCTTCAGGTTTAGGACACACGACTTTATTATGGTCGTATAAACAACAACACCAGGCCACGCGCCTAATTAGTGTGTTATAACGAGCTAAGAGCTCTGGATTTTAAGAAATCCCGTTCCCGCTGAAGATTGTGCTTCACTGCATGAGAACTGCTTTCTTTTACTGGTGCAGACGTACTTGGCGCCGGTAAATACCGCGTCGCCAGTTCTCTTTCACCTCTGGCGATGCCTCAAACCTTCTACCCCTGAGAAGGCCGAATACCTTGGCAAGTTGTAAGGCAGTTTACAACCCTCCCCGTGTGCCGTGAAAATGCTGTAAAACGAAAAAGAAATTACAACGACTGTAAAACAATTCAACATATTTTCATCTTTAACATATAACCACCTAAATAAATACCTCTCCCCTACACAAGCTACGCACAGCGATAAAAATATATTCCTACACAAGGGTCAACTAATTTACCATCACCTTCCCTCCCCAACTTACTATCTGACTGTTATGTGAACTCCC
Source organism: Oreohelix idahoensis (assembly GCA_024509875.1). NCBI lineage: Eukaryota > Metazoa > Mollusca > Gastropoda > Stylommatophora > Oreohelicidae > Oreohelix > Oreohelix idahoensis. Next base: position 276,909 of record JAMPIV010008036.1, on the reverse strand, counting down.
AGACACAGGCTGACATAACTCTATTGCGCGAGTCTTGCCTCTGCCGTCAAAACATTTAGCTTCGATGAAGCGAAACGTTCCCTGGTATAAGTTCCCCGGCCCTACTTTTCTATTAATGACTGACCCGGGAAAGTTATTACTTAACACAATATAAACACACTGTTGCTACCCCAACTCAGAAATATTAATTACATCCCTTACGCCCCTGTCTCCTGCCTACCCAACAAATTAATACACAATTAAATAAGTACACAAATACACTCGCGTATTTACACTGCAAATTATCAAATTGCGATTTTCACAACTTACTACTACATATTACAGAGCGCCCGTGTATCTAAGCGCTTATCCTCACACAGTTAATATCTCAAAGCCGCTACACAATCAAAGATACTACTAGCTTATTTCCAAGAAAATTATAGACACTACGTACACTACATTCTATCGTTTAGCATAAGTAAGCAATTGATGGCACTTCTGTTTAATAAAATTAAATTAACTCCCAGAAGAAAAACTTACTCTATCGTGCTAAGTTCTATTATAAAACGAACTATCTACGACGCTAATAAGTTATAGACATACCCAATTTATCGAATTTCTCACAAAGAGCAGACGATATGACGTTGTTTCCACGGCAGTAAATTATGAAACCAGAGAGACCGCTAAAGACTACAACGCTGTTATTTATCACAGAAAATCGACGCTATAACCCACGCCATGAGTCATCGCGTGGCGTCCCTCTGGGCCGACCTCTGACCAATAATAATGCTGCAATTTAATAAACTCTGACCTCCGCCAATGATATCGTAAACTAACTCATGACTCATGTTTATTCTGCTCATCCGCAACTAATTGCGTCACGTCAGATAATCCTACTGACCGTTTTCGTTACTAGAATAAATATGATTGGTCCTAGCGGTGAACCTGGGTCGTTTTCCCCCCATCCCTACGATTAAACATAATAAGTACGTGAGTTACGGAATTTCTCCTAACGTCGGGAGAATTTGCCCCGCCTAATAATAACTACGCGCTCAACTGCCTAATAGAATAAAACGAATGAAATTACTTACAGAGAGAAGAGAACTGGGGCGAAATTGAAATTAAAACCCACAGTAACTCCTCATAAATAAACGCAAATATTACATGGAGAAGAAAAATGGGGCCCGTTGAAAATAAAATCACAGTAAATCCTCACAGTAGTACAGTAAATCCTCACAGTAGTACACACTGCAGCGCTAGGCCTAAACCATGATCACACTTACAACAAGAAGAAAAATTCAGCAACTGAAAGTTCTTTTGAAGACAATGTAGGAACAGATAGTGTTAATGACAACCACACGGACTCTTCAGCATCAGAAAATAGCATGCAAACAGAAGTCATTAAAGATAACTGTGCCGGCTGTGTTGCTAAGGAAACATTGATTAAGACACTTAGAAAAAAAATCAGTAAACTTGCTGCAAGTTTAGCTACAGAGAAGAGGCAGAACAATAGAATCAAGAAAAAATGGTCATGCCAGACAGATAAAATATTAAACATGCTATCTGAGGATCAGATCCGGGTCCTTAATTGTAGTTGATCAAGAGGAGTAAAATGGGGCAGTAAGACTTTAAAAAAAGCATTGCAAATTCGATTTGCTTGTGGAGCAACAGGCTATAATATGTTGTTGAAACATGAATTACCCACTGCCTGCTATACGTACTCTGCAGCAACGAATACAGCACATTCAAATTTCTGGGGGAATACTCAATCAGATGTTTGATTACATGAAATTAAAGGTTGTAAACATGTTAGGAGTAGAACAGCTGTGCTGCTTGACATTAGATGAAATGTCAATTAAATCTGCTATTGAATATGATGCAAAAATAGGAGAAATTCTTGTTCATGTCAATGTACCTGAACATAAGGGCATTGCGACAAATGCACTAGTATTCATGCTAAGTGGACTATCCAGCAGATGGAAGCAAATTGTTGCTTTTTATTACTCAGGAAGGTCAACTAAAGACCATGTTTACAAACCCATTATTCTGGAAATAATAGATAAAGCTGCTGCAATTGGTCTGCATGTGGTAACTGTCACAAGTGACATGGGAAGTGCAAACAGAGCAATGTGGGCCAGCTTTGGTGTTTGTGCTTCCGAAACAAAATTGTGAACAAAATTGCACATCCAGAGCAACCAAACAAGTGGCTATATTTCCTAGCTGACACACCTCATTTGATCAAAAAATGTTAAGTCTGCATTTATCTCTGGCCATGATTTAAGATTATCTGAGATGTGTGTATTGTTAAATGTGCCTTCTAACATTGCAAATATACTACCTGTTAGGGAACTGGCTGACTTGCAAAGGAACAGCACCCTGAAACTAGCTCCACAACTTACTGATGACATACTCTGCCCTGGACATTTTGATAAGATGAAAGTGTCACAGGCACTTCACTTTTTCAGTATATCTGTCAGTGCAGGGATCCACTACATGGTAGAAAAGGAGGGCAGACCTGTGAATAATCTGACAACTGCTCGGTTCATTGAGGTGATATCTAAATGGTTTGATTTAATGTCAAGTCGCAGTCGTGTCATGGCTCTGACTAAGCAGCTTTCAGATAGGTATGCAAATGCTGTTGAAATGTTACGACTTGTGATTCGAATGTTTACAACGCTTTCAGTTGGACAGCAGGAGCATGGAAACCATTTCAGACAGGCATCCTTTTGTCCACCACATCTGTGCTTGATCTTGCAGAGGACATGTTGAGTGGAAATTTCAGTTTCTTGCTGACATCACGTGTGAGTCAAGACTGCCTGGATAATTTTTTCAGCTCCATGAGATTAAATAATGCAGTGCCAACTCCTCTTGAATTCAAACATAGATTGAGAACTATCTGCTTGTCACAATTCCTCATGACTGATAAGGTTGATAACGTTGGATTTTTATTCCCGTTAATGATATCCACCAAAAGATAGATATAAGTGGATGGAAGCAGACATCATCATCATCATCAGTTGATAAGATCTCTATGGTGTTGTTTGCTCCACTGTAGTGTATGGAATGTCAACTTGACCTACGCAGTGGTGTGTAGACATGGATTGAGTGTATAATGTGCGAATGATGATAAAGGTTCGTGGTGTTGACAAAAAATGTTCTTTTCTCACACTCATGTATGGCTGGAAGTCATCGACACCAACGACTGTGTACCTTTTCTAAAGTTTAATTGGACGTACACACTCGACAGCACAGATAGTGACAAATCACAGGTTGCCATAATACATCATAGTACAGTGGATAAATGGTCTTGCAATGTTACATGGGCACTCATGTAGAATAAGTGTATAATGGACTGTCAGTAGCCAAGCACTCAGTATCGCCCATACATATATCATCTGACTTCACTGACTGAGCACGTCAGCTTATAAACAATATTTCAGATGGCTTCTAAACCTAATCTCGTCTAGCGACGATTCTTCAACATAATGTTCAGCACATATTTTTCCATATAATAATATTGAACCGCTAATAACGGGTTCTCATGTGTAGCAGTGATCTCTGGACTAAACAAGCGATAATACGGGCATCCCTTTTCTCTTCTTGAAAGTCACTACATGTTTTGGTTTCAAGATGGCTTCACTCGTGAGCTGTCACTCACGTTTGGATACAGATAATGAATCTGTCCTAAAGTTAGTCATTCATAAAACATTTCATTGCTCTGTAGATTTGATCATGAACAATTGACTGCAATCTACAGGATATAGTGCTGCTAGGAATCGAAGTCGTTTTCATCGAGTCAAATATATTCTCTTAGACATTCAAATCGTAACTATCGAAAATGGTGGCTTCGATCGAGAGTTCATAAGAGTATCTTTGATTACCTTGGTATAGGAAATATGAAACTGCCATTCCTTGGCAATACGACTAAACACTGGGGTAAAGCATACACGATAGGTTTAGACGACTATCACCTTCCCCACAAATACTGAGATCACTTTTTTCCCCGGCGACAGGCCGACATGGAAAACACACAGTCCCTATCAGGACGAAGCCAAATCACACCACACTCTAGCGACACATCCGCCGAATAGCCTTCGACCTCTCTAGAGACAACAGAACATATAGTTCGACTTAGATATGTAAAGATATACAGATATAAGACAGACTCGTCCTACTCAGACAAACAATACACATAAATTCAGGCCATAGATATTCTGAAGCAAGAACAATCTATTATTACCCAAACAACGAATAAATCGCAGTAAAATGGATTTATCCGCGGAGTTTGATCGAAAGAGCCGACACAACTTTCAAGGGAAGTAACTCAATAATGACTTTCCCTTAAGCACTAAAAAATTACCTATGTATAATATTGTAAGATATCAAAGACTGCACGTAACAATGACTACACGTGGAAGTAGTTACGACGAAGATGATAATGACTTTTTGCATGATTGTACTGATATGAATACAACAACAGTTACACACACCGAGCAGCATGTTGATATGTCAGATGTAGAAATAGAAATAGAAAGCACAGCTGAGGTCCATGCAATTCATTATTTAAGTGGCTACTGTGTGAACAGTGTTTTAAAGCAACATACTGCCTGTCATATCTGCATTGCAGCTGTCATTGCCCCTCAGTGTGCAACAATTACTGACATTTCGCGACTAACAGAACATAAAGAGTATATTCCAGGCTCACTGGTTTATGCCAGTGACACAGTAGTAAATCTGATATTAAGAACTGAACAACTGATCCGTCAGCATGAGCATAGATTTGCAACCATGAAAAACATTGCAACTTTGCTTTTGGATATGGCATTACAGGAAACAGCTAAATGCACACTGAGCAACTGCCATGATATTAAACAAAAGCTATTAGCAAAGTATATAAGTGTCAGAATTCACATTTACTGCAGAAATAAATACAATGGTCTTAAACAGCATGCTCGAGCATCAATGAGCAGTAAAAGCCATTGCAGGAAATCTCTAGTCCAAAATATGTAATTAGATTTTGTTAAAACTATCTGTACATTGTCGCATTTTTATTGAAAACAAAAACTGGTGTTATCATCTGGATCTAGTAAAACTGTCAGTGTCTACAACAGTCATTCCCCAGTTTCTACATTTCAAACTAGGTAAATAGTTCAATTCGAAGGGAGTATGTTTTGCTATGTGTTGCAATTCTAATGGAATATTTGTTGCTAAATAGTGGAATTCTAACGGAATATAAAATTCAACGGAGTATGTGTTAAAAATTCACGCTACTGATTCTATTCAATAAACTGGTAAGTAAACTAGTTTTCTTCTTTTTGTTTTGTTAGTTGAAATACAAAGAATAGTACAAATATGTGCTACTGTATTTGCATCTAATTTTATTTCAAATTATTAGTTAACCTAAACGAAAATGCAAATTGGGTCTGAAACTCGCGATTGGGTCAATTTTCCTGCAATACGGGTACAGCCGAAAATGGCGGCCAAATTTTAGTTCGCGTAACTCTCTATATAAAGGGGCACTAGGCCAAACCATCGCTACTGGGACTGTTCCACTCGGGTCTTCAATGGCTCTGTTTCGAGGATATGATGTATCGTCTGGTTGCGGACCCTGTCCCTTTTTGTCATTGGAACCACCTTCCGCAAATACCTCTCATGTCCTGTATATTTCAACGAAATTAATTAGTCAATGTTAGAGATTAATATATATTTATATTTCGTTGAAGTTTATTTAAGTTATAGCTAATGAAAGGTAAGAAACCATTAAATTTTTGTTTATTTAAAAAATGTAATGTATCATTTTTTTAATAAATAGACAAGATATCTAAAATAATCTCTCAAAGCATTGCTCACGTTAATAATGCATGGGGAAGCACGCGGCGCGACTGATATATCAGCAAACATTCCAAATAAACGTCATTGTTAACGAATATCAGAAGTGTAGATTTACGTCTGACACACCGAGACACGAATATCAGAAGTATAGACTCATGACGCTGATTTACGTCTGACACACCGAGACACGAATATCAGAAGTATAGACTCATGACGCTGATTTACGTCTGACACACCGAGACACGAATATCAGAAGTATAGACTCATGACGCTGATTTACGTCTGACACACCGAGACACGAATATCAGAAGTATAGACTCATGACGCTGATTTACGTCTGACACACCGAGACACGAATATCAGAAGTATAGACTCATGACGCTGATTTACGTCTGACACACCGAGACAGGGACTGGCTGAAGATCGTGAACTACGGCTAGAAGACGTGAGCAACCATTGTCATTTCCCCGTTCGATCCCTATGGAGTATGGATCCTCCACTGTCGCAGGTCCACTTGCAGGAAGAGTGCATAAAACATTCATAGGCTCTTGCAGTATTGGTTTCTTTAGCAATATGTTTTTTGTATGATGCGGGTTCAAATCCCATGCATATGATGTAAGCAATGCAAAAAGTACACAAACAGCTTAGGAATCTCCACAAGTTTATGAATAATATCTTACAACTGCCTGTCAATGAATTATATGGGAATAGTTCTGAAAAATGCAATCGTTTTTTTAACGAGAAAAAGTAATTAGGTACCTAATTTTTGTTTTAATGTAGTGCTCACAGACTTAAATTTCATTTACTTATATATTTATTTTACAAAATCTACTCAAAAGCAGAAATACATTTTCCACACTTCTTATTAATAAAATTTAATTCTTCACATCTCGCTAAAAATAAAAAAAGCAACCCCGTAATCAACACATCCACCTTACACAAACAAACAAACTACGTTGCTATAGTAATCAGTGACACAGTAATCACAACCATGTGATGAGTTGAGTTCAGAGTTCAGAAACGAATCAGACATTTAGTGACAGAGAATACACTATAACAAAAGTAGCAGAACGCTGTAGTGTAGAATGTTCATTGCGTGGCTTAAGAGAATCTTTCGAACGATAAAGAAGTTCGAAGTAAATATACCAACTTTTTAATTAATATTTTTTTTTCTGGGCTCATATTTCTTTTTCTTTATCTCTAAATTATCTCTGTCTCGCACACATACACACGCATACACTTACATATAACTACATACAACTGTAATAAACAGACGCTGCTGGCGACCTCCAAATGACGTTGACCCATATTCCAATCTGGTGCCCCCCTGGACGATTGAAAAATTGGCGTTGAAACACTTTCACTATTTGAGCTGGGCTTACCTACGCCTGATAAGCCAGGTTATAAAACGACTCAATTTCGGATCACAATTTATCAAAGTTGTCCCTCAACATAACGACGTAACTTCTCAGTTTATTCTCGAATTAAGTCCCAGGTTATCAGAACATTCTTTTACAATTTCATGGTTAACATTCATTCATTCATCATCCCTCAGCTCTAACAAAAGTACGCCAAGTCTTTCTGTTCCGTGCCGTCTGCTCAAGGTTTTTTAATTGTCTTCTTCATCCCCTTTATGTCTGTCTCTTCTCCGTATGTTCCTTGGTCTCACTCTGCCTCTCTTACCCTGGGGATTCCAGCACAAGAACTGCCCAGTAAAGCTATCAATATGTTTCCTCAATGTGTGTCCTATCCATCTCGATCGTCTTCTTCTTGTCTGGTTCTTGTCATCAGTTCCAGATTTGTGATTTTGTCATACCACTCCAATCGTTTTTATTCTTAGCAAGTATCCATTTATAAAAGTTTGTAGCTGTTTGGTTGTTGTTTTTATGGATAACATTACTCACCAAATAAAATGTATCCTAGCCAGGGGTTTGAGCGAGGTACATCCGAAAGACGACATAGCTTCGCTACGAGAGTGAACCGTGTTACGAGCTACGACCATCTAAGCACTCCAAAAGAGAGTGCATCACTAGGAGTTGTCGCTTTCACAACACAACTAGAAATATAAAATATCAGACCTGAACGACATCCAAGATCTTAATAGACTATTATTTTCCATAACTTTCCTATTCGCATGTCTTCTAGACTCCAGATTTACGGTCCTCAACGTTTCTGAGCTGAAGGTTCTGGACAGTAAGGTGATCTTAAAGAAATATTGAAGGCAGCGTGTCTCCGACTCAAAAGAAACGTGAGCAGTTCGAGACGTATCGCTAATTCATAAAAGTCTTACACCAGTGGTCGGCACCTAGGGGTAAATTATCACAAAGGGAGTAATTTCGAGTATTCTGGGGTAAAGATCAAGTGACTTGTTTCAATGAGCCCACAGACTAGCCAGGGTTAGAATTAGATTCTGTAATTTTAACATTGACCAGTTTATCTTGTATATAAGTAAAACAGCCTAGATTTTCGTTGATCCTTTATCAGCGTTGTTGTAGCTGGCGAGTCCTTTTCAGGGCTTAAAGCTAGCAGCTGGATAATGTTAGTCCTTTCCAGGACTTAGTATCTATCGACGCTGGACGGGCTAACAATCTTGTTAGATTGTTCGAGAGTTCAGATACAACCTCTGTTCGCTGAAAACTGAGGAAGTACGGGCAGCGTTGGTGTAGCTGGTGAGTCCTTTTTAAGGCAAGTCCTTTTCAGGGCTTTATGCTAGCAGATGGATAATGTTTGTCCTTTTCAGGACTTAGTATCTATCAACGCTGACTGAGCTAGCAGTCATGTTCAGGGCTTCTTCATGCTAGCTGATAGAAGCTAGTAGCCCTTTTCAGGGCTTAGAATATTGTAGTGGGTTTGATGGTATTGTATGATGGTGATATTACTAAGTGTAATGTATGAGGTCAGCTGTGAAGGCTCCTGAGATAAAATGTAGTTGTGAATTTTCAGAAGGCCTTTCTTGCTACCACTAAGACCTCACACCTATCTTTTTTCCTAATGAATGTGGCTACGTTATAATCTAGGGTACTGAATGTAATGTGTTGTATTGACATATACAAACACACACACACACAGATATTAAATAATATATTATCAATAAAATTTAGAACACAATGAACTAAATCCAGCTGGTGAAATTTTAGAAAGTAAATCTTTTTTTAAATTTATTTGTTCTGAACCAAGGTTTTATTTGGCCAGAACATATGAAAAGATTTTGGAATTTATGAGTGAATGGCATGAATAAATGACATGATAAATAAAATGTGTGTACGTATACAAATTTTAAGATTAGTTAGTATTTCTACAGTTTATAATTTTATTTTCCCTGGGAGAACGATGAATAGATGTGCTGTTGGGGTGGCTTCATCCCTCCCTGTCTAAGTTTACCAAACATTGTCCATTAATGATGGAAGTAAATGGGATGTTTTATTAGGAATTCACTTTGGGTGTTATGTCTATGAAGTTGGTGTAAATCCAGCAGACCAGCCTGCTTACGTAACTTTGACGGTGTAGCGCTGGTGCTGGAATCTGGTGGCCCCACCTCTCCGTGCTTGGGGGCAATATATCGGGTGGCCCCACCTCTCCGGGCTTGGGGGCAATACAAGGCTGTTCTGCCGAGATGCGACACTGCACGGGTCCTCACTGTCAATTATCTACCCAGCATTTGACACCACCTTTTGGTGTCAACATAAAAACTCACAGCTCTGAAATAAAGTATTGGTTTAGGTTCAGAACCTTACCTAAGGAGCCACTTCTACACGTAACAATTTACAATAACACCATTTAGACAGGGTCAGATCTCTCTGACCAAACAACACATCTTACCAAGTTGGTTTCCCATAGGATAAGTTCTCCCAGACTACATATTCAGAAATATGTTTATTAGCTTCTTGCCCTAGAATAGGATAGGTGATACGTTCCACTGATCTCAACACTTGATCTGTCCTTCCTAATCATTGCTGGAGTTTATATATATTGTTTGTCCCTAGACCCTGAACTAGGGCGGGGGGGGTCTAGAGCAAATCCTTACTTATTTGTAAGGCTAGATTTCGATATGGCAGTATCAAATCACTCGAAACATTAAACAATATTCAAAATATACAAAGAAATAATTTCAATCTTACCAGATTATGAATAAAGAACACAGAAATGCTAGCAAAACTCAGCTGAGCTGCTGGCTATAGTATGGCATCCCTGAACTTATTTCAATTTATTTCATTTGGAAATCACCACACTTGAAATTTACTGTGTCTATCACTGGACAACTATTGAGGAATGGCAAAAAAGCTCGTCTGAGCGCGGATAATATGATTGTCTGTGGCCAATCAATGCCTTGGTTTTTTTTAAATTCAAATTTCCTACACTAAAGTCATTTCAGTCATGCTTCAGTCAAGTATGGATTTTTTATCTGTTAGTCCGTCCGTCTCTACTTGCGTTTTCACAAAAACGTACTTGTTTTTTTTTGAACCAACCTATTCGTCCCCTCTACACTTTTTGTCTGTAAAGTTATTTTTAGCCACAGCTTCCACCAATTCCCCTTCTCTTTCATTCTAACTAGATTTGGACACTTGAGTCTTCAAGGTCGCGATTTTTGTGCAAATAGTGACTTGTTTGATTCAATGCAGTCTTTCGCTGATGTGAACAACACAGTCTTTTGTCAACGTCTTCATTATTACCTATCCGTCTGTATAAATAAAAGCATATTATTTCACTGCTCAGAATGGGCCATCCGGCCAGCTAATTTTTATATTCCTAACATTAATATTAAGAAAAAGTTACTTTTTAAATTTTGTAATATTTCAAGCATCTGCGTTTGCCGCTGAATTCAAATAAAAGGCTTGGTATCGCAAAAGCGTCCAATAAATGACTGTGGCGTATCATATCCAAGGTCCCTTCTGTCGAGTTCCTTACTTTATGTCAACTTGGGAAACGTGACTTTTTCTCCGTTTCCCCCCCCCCCCCCCCCCCCCCCCCCCCCCCCCCAATTGCGTCTCCTTAGCCTTGCTAGTCTCACGCAATTTTTTCAGTCATATTTTTTTTTTTTTTTCCTTTTGATCCGCCGTTCTCATCCCGTTCAAATGGTAACCGTTTTGATTTCCCGTCTAGCAAGTCAATTTTTATGGAGGGTGATGACCCGCGGTCAGGGCGATCATGTACTATCAGCAGCTTACGCATTATGTTTTTATCCTTACATTTTATCCTTTGGAGATATTTTTACGTTGTATCACTTGTTAATTTTATGACACATCTCCCCACTTGAAAACATGCCTACGGCAAGTTCTAAAACCAGTGATACACATAGATAAAATCTCTCCTCACGTCTGCCATTACTCTAATTTTGATCACAGGGGTGCCGACTGAGGAAATCTGCACCGACATTCAATTTGCCTGGGATATATTGGATACTAAACTGATAAGGTTGAAGCAATAAAGACCACCTCAGCAATCTTGCGTTTTCATGCTTAGCCTGAGATAAGAATACGAGAGGCTGATGATCCGTCTCGACCACAAAAGTCCTACCATACAGATAGATTTAAAACTTCTTTATTGCCCAGATTAACGCTAAACATTCTTTTTCGCTTGTGGAGTATCCTTGTTCCGCCTTATTCAATTTGCGGCTTGCATAAGCGACTGGTTTCAGTTCCCCATCAGGTGAAGATGATCTTTGCAACAAAGCCCCTCCGAGTCCTACATTACTTGCATCGGTTCTTAAGACAAAGTCCTGTGTCAAATCAGGCAGTTTGAGAATAGGCTTGCTAGTGAGTTTTTCCTTTAACTCTTGGAACGCTAGTTCACATTGTGCAGTCCAAATAATTTTATCTGGAAGTCCCTTGCGAGTCAGATCAGTCAGAGGAGCACAAATAGCGTTAAAATTTTTGATGTATTTCTGATAAAATCCGCATAACGACACGAATGATCGCACGTCCTTTTTTGTTTGTGGCCTAGGTGCTCTCTGCAGTTTTTCCAAATTCTTAGGATCAGGGGTCATATTACCCTGATATACAGTGTGTCCCAAGAATTCCAACTCTTTGCATCCAATACAACATTTTGTTGGCCTAGCAGTTAAGTTCGCCTCCCGAAGTCTATTAAATAACATCTCTAGAGCTTCAATGTGTTCTTCAAATGTCTCTGTGGCGACGAGAATATCATCCATGAAATTCGTGATACATGGGTTATTCAGGGGATCCAACAATTTGCGCATCATCCTTGAAAATACACTCGGAGCATTTTTCAGTCCGAATGGTAGCATATTGAATTCATAATGTCCATCCGAAGTGCTAAAAGCCAAATAAGGTCTCACTTCAGGCTTCACTGGGATCTGGTAATAGCCTTTACTAAGATCCACCTTTGAAAAGTATTTTGCCTTGTTCAGTCTGGCAAATAACTGTTTTGTGTCTGGTAATGGATCCACTTGTCCTTCTGTGACCGCATTCAGTTTCCTGTAATCTATGCACAGTCTGTGTTCCCCAGACGGTTTCCTCAACAAAACGACACTAGAACTAAAAGATGATTCACTGTGCGAAATAATCCCCTCCTTCAACAAATAATCTATTTCTTCCTTCAATGCCTTCTCCTTCGCGAACGGAATAGAATAGGCTCTCATACAGATTGGGTTTGAGTCTACCAGTTTCATGTCATACTGTAGCAAATTTGTATGGCCTGGTTTATCTGTTAGTACATCTGTATGTTCCTCCAGAACCTGTTGAACTCTCTCCCTCTGGTTTTTAGTCAGGTGCTTACTGACTTTTACCTGTGCTGCTGTTTCACAAGGATGTAATGGGTATTCATGTGAGGTGAGTGGTTCCTTTTGCATCTGGGTTGCAATAGCCAAGGTCAATAAGGGGGTGCTTTCCTGGAGTGGTCTGTCCAGATACTTCTTTAATAAGTTTACATGATAAACTTTCTCCTTCCCCTTTTTGTCAATTTTATAGTTTGTTCTAGACACCTTCTCTAGAACCGTATAGGGACCTTGCCAACCAATTTGTAATTTATTCTGGCTACCGGGTAGTAGAAGAAGCACCTTCTCTCCCACAGCTAGTTCTCGGTCCTTTGCCTTCCTATTAAAATATGCTGCATGTTTCTTCCTGGCTTGTTTCAAATTATCATTTGCCAGTTTCCATCCAGCTTTCAGACGAGTGGTCAGTTCGTTCACGTATTGATAAGATGAGGTAACAGGTTCTTCCGCCTTCTCATCCGTCCAGGTCCTTAATAAAGTTACATCTGGATCTTTAATTTATCATACTTATTTTTCATGGAACCCATCGGGTCCCGTCCATTAGAAGCTTTATAATGAGGACTTTTCTTCCTAGAATCATCACTCACAAATCGACCACTACCAATTTTTTTCTGGGGTTTGTCTCCCCACTTTAGATTGCTTATGAGAGATCTTCGCTCTCTTGTCTGTTCTTCCAGTTTATATAAGTCTGACCGAGGGATTGTCATCTTATCCTGGGTAAAATTTCTTCTTTGTACTCTTCGCATAGTGGCCATGTTAATCCATTCAAGTGAAGACTGGGTGTGAAAAGGGGGCTCCCATTCCACTTTGTCTACCCGAGTATAATTAGTTTTCCTTTCAGGCCTAAAGTTGCCCCGTGGCGTTTCTAGGTCCTGCACATATTTTCTCTTTGTGGGTGTTCCCTCATGAAATACGCCACATGCTTCTACAAAGTTTTCAACATCGACATTTACGTCGGGCCAATAGTATTTTCGAGCAATCTTTTGGCAGATGGTACCGACTTTCTCATGGTCACCATCTTTTCCAACATGTAAGCTCCTTATTAAGTTTGCCCTATATATCTTGGGAAGAACTAACTGTCCGTGACCAGTGGATCTAGTTCCTGTCTTCCTGTATAATAGTTTGTTCTTCATGAAATATTCCCCCTTGCTCGGAGGTGTGTGGCATTTGGGCAATTTTTTAAAACATGGCTTGAGTGTCCTATCCTCAGCCTGCGCCTTTCTCATCTCCTCTGGATGAGCATTTATAGGTTCACCTTCTTCCTCCTTCTTCTGTGACCTGGTCTGCACTGTCGCCATGATCACAGGTTTCTCGGGATTCCCCAAGAAGACGTATCTACACCCCAATATCAGAGGGTAGATTGGTTCATCTATCACTGCTGCTCTGATTTCTCCTTCCACATAGCGAGTTTTCACCGTTATCCTTGCGATGGGAAGTGTCATGAGTGGTATGTCCTTAGTCGCCCCTTGTATTTCCACTGTTTCTGTGGTATACTGACTTGGGTCCACTAGGCTAGACTTCACAACTGAATCATAATCCAAACCTGTATCATAAAGGCACCTTATGGTGACCCCATTACAAATAACATCCTCACAAACTGGGGGGTGATAAGGTTCCTGTTGTCCATTAGGATTAACCTTTAATCTTTGCGTCCCCGACTTCATTGCAGCAATGTTTGAAGGTTTCCTTCTACAAAATTCGGTGTTATGGTTATCTTTCTTGCACCATTTACACCATCTTTTTCCTTGGTTCAACGGTTTTCTTTCATTGAACTTTTGGTCATTGAACTGTGAGTTTCTGTCGCGATAGTCATTTCTTGGCCGCTCAAAGTTTGTCCTACCTTTATTTCCCTGCTCTCTATTATCAAATTTATTAAATTGCTGTGGAGCTTTAAAATTATCTATGTGCTTCTTTTTAGCACCACTTACCTCTGCCTGGGCTGCCTGATACCTCTCAGCGACATTAAAAACCTCTCCCAACTTCTCTGCACCTTGTTCCATGAGAAATTTTCTCATGTCTGGAGCCATGGACTCTCTCAATTGCTCAATCATGATCATTTCTTTAAGATCTTGGGTCTTCCCCAGAGCAGTCCATTTCTCCAAATAGGTTTCCAGTCTAGCAGAGAATTGGTGGTATGTCTCCCCAGACAACAGTTTGGCATTTCTAAATTTCTTACGATAAAATTCACCATTCTTCTCGTACCTTAATAACAAAGCCTGCTTTAACATGTCATAATTGTCTTGGTCTTCCCTGTTCATTTTAGCAAAGACTTCATAAGAAGTACCTCTCAGTCCTTGTGATAGCTTTAAACTCCACCTCTCTCTCTCTAACCCATATGTAGTAGCTAATAACTCAAAACGTCCTAGGTACCCCTCTATGTCATCGTCTTTTTCAACAAAATGGTCTAAATGAAACCCCATAGCTGAGTTTGAGGCTCCCAGACTGGGCGTAGCATCTGAGGCAAAAGGGCTGGCACCATTTTCAGGAGCCTGGCCTTGTAACTCCAGCTCCCTTAGTCGTAATTCGTGCTCCCTTTGCAACCTTCTATCTTCTGCCTCCCTTTCGGCCTTTTTATCTTCTGCCTCCCTTTCGGCCTTTTTATCTTCTGCCTCCCTTTCGGCCTTTTTATCTTCTGCCTCCCTTTGCTGTCGTTTGTCTTCTGCCTCAATCTGCAGCCTCTTAATTTCTCTATCAGCCTCAATTTTTAACCTCTTCTCTTCAGCCAACCTTTCAGACTCTAATTTTCTTTCAGCCTCTTTTTCTACGTTCAATATATTTATCACATTCAGCCGTTACGTATTGAATTAAAATCTGACCATCCATTCCCATCTCCTTTGCGGTCAGCACAGCAGCTGATCTAAATTTTGCTAGCTCCGCCATACTTTCTAAACAAATCTAGCAATAAGCAAAGTAAAATTTCCAATCTCTAAAGTAATTATAATTATTCTAGACCAAAATAATTCTAATTAACTAATTAACTAACACTGGCTGTGAAGATTCACCAACTTCTAATTGCCCTTTTAATTTAAAGGGACACTTTTAATTTTAAGGGAATTTTACAATTTTGTTCCCCTAATTTTATTTCTCCCACCAGGAGATCCTTATATTACTGTTTATGCTAATTATCCCTGGACAAGACCCCAATATATGTAGTGGTTTTGATGGTATTGTATGATGGTGATATTACTAAGTGTAATGTATGAGGTCAGCTGTGAAGGCTCCTGAGATAAAATGTAGTTGTGAATTTTCAGAAGGCCTTTCTTGCTACCACTAAGACCTCACACCTATCTTTTTTCCTAATGAATGTGGCTACGTTATAATCTAGGGTACTGAATGTAATGTGTTGTATTGACATATACAAACACACACACACAGATATTAAATAATATATTATCAATAAAATTTAGAACACAATGAACTAAATCCAGCTGGTGAAATTTTAGAAAGTAAATCTTTTTTTTAAATTTATTTGTTCTGAACCAAGGTTTTATTTGGCCAGAACATATGAAAAGATTTTGGAATTTATGAGTGAATGGCATGAATAAATGACATGATAAATAAAATGTGTGTACGTATACAAATTTTAAGATTAGTTAGTATTTCTACAGTTTATAATTTTATTTTCCCTGGGAGAACGATGAATAGATGTGCTGTTGGGGTGGCTTCATCCCTCCCTGTCTAAGTTTACCAAACATTGTCCATTAATGATGGAAGTAAATGGGAGGTTTAGTAGGAATTCACTTTGGGTGTTATGTCTATGAAGTTGGTGTAAATCCAGCAGACCAGCCTGCTTACGTAACTTTGAAGGTGTAGCGCTGGTGCTGGAATCTGGTGGCCCCACCTCTCCGTGCTTGGGGGCAATATATCGGGTGGCCCCACCTCTCCGGGCTTGGGGGCAATACAAGGCTGTTCTGCCGAGATGCGACACTGCACGGGTCCTCACTGTCAATTATCTACCCAGCATTTGACACCACCTTTTGGTGTCAACATAAAAACTCACAGCTCTGAAATAAAGTATTGGTTTGGGTTCAGAACCTTACCTAAGGAGCCACTTCTACACGTAACAATTTACAATAACACCATTTAGACAGGGTCAGATCTCTCTGACCAACAACACATCTTACCAAGTTGGTTTCCCATAGGATAAGTTCTCCCAGACTACATATTCAGAAATATGTTTATTAGCTTCTTGCCCTAGAATAGGATAGGTGATATGTTCCACTGATCTCAACACTTGATCTGTCCTTCCTAATCATTGCTGGAGTTTATATATATTGTTTGTCCCTAGACCCTGAACTAGGGCGGGGGGTCTAGAGCAAATCCTTACTTATTTGTAAGGCTAGATTTCGATATGGCAGTATCAAATCACTCGAAACATTAAACAATATTCAAAATATACAAAGAAATAATTTCAATCTTACCAGATTATGAATAAAGAACACAGAAATGCTAGCAAAACTCAGCTGAGCTGCTGGCTATAGTATGGCGTCCCTGAACTTATTTCAATTTATTTCATTTGGAAATCACCACACTTGAAATTTACTGTGTCTATCACTGGACAACTATTGAGGAATGGCAAAAAAGCTCGTCTGAGCGCGGATAATATGATTGTCTGTGGCTAATCAATGCCTTGGTTTTTTTTTTAAATTCAAATTTCCTACACTAAAGTCATTTCAGTCATGCTTCAGTCAAGTATGGATTTTTATCTGTTAGTCCGTCCGTCTCTACTTGCGTTTTCACAAAACGTACTTGTTTTTTTTTGAACCAACCTATTCGTCCCCTCTACACTTTTTGTCTGTAAAGTTATTTTTAGCCACAGCTTCCACCAATTCCCCTTCTCTTTCATTCTAACTAGATTTGGACACTTGAGTCTTCAAGGTCGCGATTTTTTGTGCAAATAGTGACTTGTTTGATTCAATGCAGTCTTTCGCTGATGTGAACAACACAGTCTTTTGTCAACGTCTTCATTATTACCTATCCGTCTGTATAAATAAAAGCATATTATTTCACTGCTCAGAATGGGCCATCCGGCCAGCTAATTTTTATATTCCTAACATTAATATTAAGAAAAGGTTACTTTTTAAATTTTGTAATATTTCAAGCATCTGCGTTTGCCGCTGAATTCAAATAAAAGACTTGGTATCGCAAAAGCGTCCAATAAATGACTGTGGCGTATCATATCCAAGGTCCCTTCTGTCGAGTTCCTTACTTTATGTCAACTTGGGAAACGTGACTTTTTCTCCGTCCCCCCCCCCCCCCCCCCCCCCCCCCCCCCCCCCCCCCCCCCCCCCCCCCGCCCCCCCCCCACCCCCCCCCCGCCCCCCCCCTCCCCCCCCCCCCCTCCCAATTGCGTCTCCTTAGCCTTGCTAGTCTCACGCAATTTTTTCAGTCATATTTTTTTTTTCCTTTTGATCCGCCGTTCTCATCCCGTTCAAATGGTAACCGTTTTGATTTCCCGTCTAGCAAGTCAATTTTTATGGAGGGTGATGACCCGCGGTCAGGGCGATCATGTACTATCAGCAGCTTACGCATTATGTTTTTATCCTTACATTTTATCCTTTGGAGATATTTTTACGTTGTATCACTTGTTAATTTTATGACAAATATCAACACATCGCTTCAGTTAACAGTGTTCACTTATTTTTGACTGAAAAATTGCGCTCTGACATAACCAATTAGGTTGAAAGGAACGCGCCTCGCCACAAGAAGGCAAAACCCAATCCAAAGCAAATACAATTTTCGTTGATTTTTCCCCCTATAAATAGAACACGTGCCGTCCACCGGAAGTCTTTGAAGAGACAAAGACGACTGCACTGGGCCACTTATTCGTTGTGCATGGTATCCTGCATCTAGGGGGCAACCGTGAATCAGTGTTCCTGCAAGTCAGTGTTGGTTGCTTGCCCCGTAAGGAGCCAAAGGAAAAGTATGATGAATATAAAAAAGTAGTTCCTGTAGGCCAGGGTAACGAAGCTTCTAATGCAGGATGTTGGTCGACGACTGCCTTATACCACAGTATATACTGTCAGTAAACTATAGAGTAACTAAACACATCTTCTTCTTCTTCCTCGTTCGCCCTCAGACTTCTACAATAATAACTCTAATAAAGACAATTGTCAGTTCAAGGTTCTTGACATCTCCATGGAGACAAGTAGGTTGTTGCCTTTTGCTACTCCGTTCATTTGTTGTGTGTTGGGTAGAACTGCAACAGATGTTCGGCTGTCATGGGGCTGGTGCCACAGGTGTAGAGATCTGTTGCACCATCCTATATTGTGTTATAGATGGTACATCATTCTGTTGTGTCAAGTGCGTAGCCCGAATATGATGGCCTGGTCTCGCCTAGATAGTTGATGATAGGCATCATTTTTTTAAAAATTTGGCCTGGGTGATCTCTTTCTCATTTTGACTTCAATGTGGTCTTTATAGTTATTTTTGCCATTTCATAAGTTGTCCCTATATCATTTTGTTGTTGCGCTCCTCCTTCCTTAGCAATTTTGTCTTCCTACATCGTTGCCTGGAATGTTGCAACTAAACACAAGGACATGTAGGCAATAAACAGTAACTTCTTAAATATTCTACTTTAATACATCGTAAGACAGCAAAAATATTGGAAGACAATAGACAACAGAGAAGTGAGAGAAGAAATGAATCACCAGGGGTTTGATCAAGGTACATCCGAAAGACGACATAGCTTCGCTACGACTTACGACCATCTAAGCACTCCAAAAGAGAGTGCATCACTAGGAGTTGTCGCCTTCACAACACAACTAGAACTATAAAATATCAGACCTGAACGACATCCAAGATCTTAATAGACTCTATTACTTTCCATAACTGTCCTATTCGCATGTCTTCTAGACTCCAGATTTACGGTCCTCGTCTTGTGTTATTCGGCCGCTGCTCATTGTTTTAAAGCATAGTATTCTCAACCTTTGACAGCACGAGTGAGTGCCAAAAAATACAGAATTAAAGTTGAGACAAAGGACAGAACATTAAATTGGCCCCAGTGTCCAATTCTCAACACTTTTGATAAATAATTCTTTCGATTACTTGTCTGTACTTTATGTTTCTTTCCGGTGCGCTAAATTGTGCGGGATCCCAACCAGATTTACTCCAATCGAAACATTACCATTTTTTTCTTTTTTTCAAATTATTCATTTTAGATTTTATTCTTACGCATTTAATAGAAGAATTGAAACGGTATAAGAACATAACCAATGTAGAACTGATGACACGAACTGGACAGTTGCCAGTGGAACAGGATATTAGGAGAAAACGCTAGCGATGGATACAAAGCACATTAAGGAAATCTGTTGATAGCCGTTCTCTAGTTCACACTTTCTGTTTCCCACAATCCTCCTTGCTACCAAGAATGTTATTAAATCCTCGTTAAACCTCGTTACTATGTTTGTGTGCAATATAACAGCCCGGCTGATAAAAGTGTTTGAACTTCCGGAACACGAGGATTAGTTTTTGTAGATTAACATAGTGATAATACACTAAATAATGATAGTGATTTCTACACGTACACACACACGAAAAAAAGGCAACTTTTGTACGAATTTAAAACATTGCAGTATACAATTTCATAAGAAAAACCTCTCTAGTGTCGAACAATAAGGAAACGCCAGAAATCATATAAAATATGTATACCATATAACTCGTATCTATGTAGAATTATAAAGCGCGCTGTCCTTGTTCGGGAATTGCTAGGGTAAGAACAATAAAGAGACAACAAATACATGGACAAGAAAAATGACGGCATATTTAAAAGGTAAACGGCATAAGTCACGAATATGGATTGGACATCAACATTGAGAAAGCGGAAACTATCATAATTAGCCAAACAGACGATAAGCCAACATTAAAAATAAGAACAGGAAAATCCTGGAATAAGTCAAGAGGTTCTCATATCTTGGTCACATAATAACAGAAGATGGCTGATGCGAAACGGAAATCAAGAAGATAATAGAAATGACCAAAGTCACATTCAGCAACATGAGACCAAAACTAACATCAGAACAATTAACTCACAAATTAAAACTGAGAATCATAAGATGTAATAATAATATATTCTTTATTACTGTATGGTGTAGAAACATGTAAAATGAACACGCTATTGGTAGAAATGATGGGAGCCTTTGAGATGTTGTCGCGGAACGCGAGTAATTCTGCATTTGAATTCCTAAAACCTATTGCCGATATTTTGTCGATAAATTTCTCAAGGATGAGAAAGCAGTCGGCTGTCTATACCCATTGTCCGAACCAGACACCGTCTTCATCAGTCGTGGGAAACCCACCATTTTTACAGGGAATGTTTACATAGCAATGAGACAGCGCTCGGCGTAAGCTCTGGAAATGCAACAACATTCACCTGGAATGTTTTCACAACAAGGAGACATTACATCAACAGACCATCGACGGACGTCGCGGGTGTGTTTACCCAAGGCCAGTAATCTACAAATGTTATTTCGGCTTGTAACAGAGCATAATGGTGGTCAGTCGGACTTCACGGAATAACATTGGATTAACGGCGACACAGAGTCGGAGCGTAGATCAACGTAAAGGAGTAAAGAATACGTCATTATAGAAAGACAGTTAAATGCTGCACAGACATCAGACGAACGCAGACAGATTGTCTGGGAGATAAAAAACAAGAAAGCGACCATAGCAAAACTTTACACAGAAAAGGGGACTGGTTGTCTGCCGGGAATAATGTCGAATGGAACTTCACATGAACATCAGGAACGAACACTGGAAATAGCCAGCGGCCATGGGAACACTATAAAACCCAACGCAATTGATCGCTCAGTATTGCAAGAGCCAGCATTCCGCCAACATACTTGGGGTCTAGATTTCAGGACTTGTGTCAGTGAATTCTTTATATGGACACCAAGTGGTAGAGACAGGGACTATTTGAAATAACTCAGCCTTCGTCTTACTACCCTGTTGGCGTTAATCACGGGACAAGCTAAACGAGTAGGGCCGACCAGAGATACTGCGACGACACGCATCTCACAGATAATTAACGGCAACAAACCTACCAATACTCAACGTGGGTTTAGAAAGGAAATTTGCCAGGCGGCGAAGGAGACTTTCTGTCATCGACCACCCACACCGAAAAGTAAGCAGAAAATACCCAGAAGGACTGCTGCATTACTAAGAGCTGTCTACGTGAATTTAATGATCAGAAGTTGCAGGAGCAAACGGACGATTTTTATAACAGGTGTCTTTGAGAAATCTTGATCAGAAGTTGCAAGAGCAGACGGACGATCTTGTAAACCCAGTGCCTACAAAATTTATCGAGATCCTAAATTACCTGCAGTAATGGACAGATTCTCCCAGTAAAACTGATGCGCCAATAAATTCAA